>JANTQH010000089.1:57014-161160 GCA_032988465.1 Onygenales sp. PD_10 | reverse complement strand
GTAATTTCATGAAATGGTCAAATGCAACTATACCCAGAGGCTTCATCAAATTATTGGCTGCTATTTTGGCTGTAGGGATGTATTCCAATGATATAACACCATTCTTCAACTAAGATTGTGAGTAATGAAAATGTGTATCTATATACTTACTATAGGCTGTAATTATGGTGACTTGGGTGAGGTCTATTACTCCTTTATTGTCTGCAAGAATCTATATAGGGGATGTAGTTATAAATCTGATCTCTAGCATGAGATTCTAGATTCATGTTGCCTTGTGAACTACCTTGCTGAGTGCAATATATTTGACTTTATTTGAACTAAGTGATATACAGGCCTGTTTGGTGGACTGCCATGATATTGGGGTGCCTGTGAGCTTGAATATGTAGCTGGATGTAGATTTTTGATTGCTATTTAAAATACCTGCTCAATTGGAATCTATATATCCAATTGGGAGGTAAATGTCATTTAGGAAATTGGGAATTAGACCATTGAGATGCTTATAAAAGAGGCCTATATTGGGTGTTCCTTTTAAATATTGGATGATGTGTAATAATGCCTTCCATGATTTTAATATTAGGTTAGTGCTATGCTGGCCAAGTAATGAGGCTGCACACATAATATTAGGCTGAGTTTTAACTGTGAGATACTAGATGTAGCTTATATCCTGTTGGTAATGTTGCTTTGTAAAACTGCCTTCATCCTCTAGAATGAGAGAATCATTGAATCTAAGAGACTCCTCTATGAGTATATATATGGTGATGACATCTTCCATATAGAAATCCTCTACTAAATGGTTAATATAGTATTAGTGAGTCAATTTAATCCCCTCAGGTGTGCAGCTTACTTTCATATCTAAATATTTCTCTAGTTTATGCAGGTCTTTAATCTCAAGATGCTCATTCAATTCATGCACTAGTTAATTAGTGTTTGTAGGATCTTTAGATGTTATATTCAAATCATCAATGTAGATAGTCATGTAGAGGTAAGATTTAATAGTATGTTACTATAGATCTAAGTTGTATGAACTCATGATGAATTCTATCCTTATAAGGAGAGTTGTCAGAAAATCATATCAGATTCTTACAGCTAGATTCAATCTGTAGAAACTACTCCCTATAGTGTAGATGAGCATTTTTAGAGTGCCTGATTCAAAGCTAAATGATTATCTTATATAAATGATTTTACTTAGATGTCTATGTAGGTAGGCTAGTATGATGTCTACCTGCTGAAGTGTCCATCTATATTGTACTATTATAGTGAATAATAAGCAATTCACAGTGTTTGTCATGTATAGCTTATATGTGGTCATGTGACCTTACACACTAGCTATCTCTACCTTATGTACAGCCTCTGAGGCTCTATAGCTTAGTTAGAACATAATCTTATCTTACTTCTGAGCATATACTTACAATGGTAGCATATCTATTGATTCTGGTTGAAATACTGTAACAGTTGTTACTCTATAGCTAAACTGATAGATAGATGCCTATCTTCTTAGTAGTCTGCAGTTGTAGAAGCCCACAGCTGTGAGAAACATGAAGTCACATAGATGTGTGACTGAGCAATCTAATTACATAACTGCTGATCTCCCCCATGCCACACACACTGCCACTAATGTCAACTATGCTTATTTCCTTTCCACTAGATGGCAAAGAGCTGATATAAAGGATGCATATCTAGCTATCCTCATTAACTACTGAGCAGACAGCCTGGATACAGTGCTTTTTGCTCTTTAACAGTTAAGTTGCATTGCCATTGCTGTGCTAGGACTAGAAGGAAAGCACTGTCCAAAAAAGGCAAAGAGACATGTATTCTCAATGATGTGACCCCTCACCTCAATCTCATAATATCATGGTTGAAACCCTATAGCTATAAGACCTCATACCCATACTAATCTAAATTGACAAGTTAAGATATATAGCAGTGTGCCAGCAGCTATCATAGCAAGAACACAATCCAGATTGTGAACCTCAAGCAATAATTTATCTACCTCATCTTCCCTGTTGAGCAACATATCAGCTAACTACCCACTGAATGATCAATCAGACACCTATATACTAACAAGCAATTGAAAAATGATCAATCAGTATAATATCAGCATAACCTTACTTATAGCTCACTAGATGAGAACACACCATGGCTCTAGTAAATGTGACTGGAGCTATCTTGCCAGCCATGCTCACCTGAGAGCCCAGTGCAAAACACCCCACCACCCCTGATGGCTATCTGCTGAATGAATTCATGAACATAACCTTCATTAACTTACATGAAAAGGGCCAGGATGATCAGGAAGAGGAGCCTGATGATAATGCAGATGATGCTTAGAGTAAGCATAAGATGAAAGAAGATATATATTTCAAGATGGCCTTTAAGATTGATGCAGCTATGTTACTCTTATATTACAATCAATTCTGCAAGGGCAAATATTATGACTTCTGGCTAATAGCCAAGAAAGTGGACTTTAAAAGAGCCAAGGAAGTGTACACTCTGGATGAGGATGTGAAATGAAAGCTGCAAGCTAAAAAAGCACAAGTAGTCATTAATTCTGGAAACTGCCCCACTAAGTTCATCAAGGTATATAAGAGATGGCTCCATTACTTCTGCCTTGAACTAGACCAAGCAGGAGGAGGTCACCTTGTCTTTGCAGAAGATGTGTTTGATGATATTAGGAGTGCACTATCTTCTGTCCTTCAGGAGGCTGTCACACAGACCTCATCCACAAATACAAGCTACCAAGAGGGTGAGCACAACTTTTTATGTGATCACCTAAAGAACAACTCAGTGTGTAAACTGGAATGCCTCTCCAACTGCACCACCAATGACTCCATTGATACCAGGTTAAATGGGGATAATCCAGATGGAAATGCAAATAATGCCAATCCTTCAAATGATGGATCACAAGGACAGTAAGATAATCAGCCAGATAACTGAAACAATGGAAGTGTTCAAGGATCAACTACTGGGAATTACTGCAGCTGTAATTGTGGTAGGCACTAATACTAAATGCTAAATGATGATCTATTAGACTCTTCAAGCTTATTAGATAACAGTCACTACTGATGACATAATGGGTGTTGAAGTCATTACCACTATAGGTATAGCAGAAGATCTACTTAATGTTTGCATAGTTATAATATGAAGAATGATGAGTCATCCTCAGATAATGAATATACATGCAAATTGTATCCTAAAGATATTATGCTGTTTAATTCTGAAGAGACATCTGTATGCATCTTCACACAATGCATCAAGCAGATTTCAGCAATTAAAGGAAAGAAAGCTGTCTTGAGGACATTACCTAGTTATATATAGGGAAAAGCTGTATAATGATATGCTGCCTTGTCTGATGATATTATTGAGGAAATGAATGACTCTATCTGCATATGGGAAGTGGAGTTAGTAAAGGTATATAGTCTCTCATGAGTGTGGGCCCTACAGTAGGCCTCCAGGCTGAGATACAGATTTGACAAGTGGAAAGAAGTCTCTATCTTGGATTATTATAATGAGAAAATTAGTCTCCTATAAGAGGCTGGAATCACTGATGAAGTCCAAGTCATTCAGCACATACATGATGGACTCAAAGCTCAACTATGAATGGTCTGCTCATTAAATGAGTATAGCCTTAATTTTCCTACACTTTTCAAATACACCTGCATGCTGCATGTACAGGATGATGCAGCATATCAAGTTTGACACTACTTCAGAATAAATTACATGCTACCATGGAATGATTGCTATAGGCAAAATAATGGGTGCTAATACTATCAAGAACAGAAAGAGGATAAGACACAGAATTCCAAACAAGTGAAGGATGCCCCTGTTAAAGATGATGGTGGTTGATACAGGAATAAATAAGATCAACCTGTGAATAGATGCAACTACAATGGCTACTGTTGCAATAATTAATATACCTCTTAGTTCATGGACTGCTATCCACAGGAAAAGGCATATATGGTAGATGCTGAGACAGTCAGCTCTGATGATGACAAGGAAATCATAATGGCCTTATCTGGGAGAGAGCAAACCACTAATAATAATAGTGATGCTGCCTCTCAGCAGTCAGAGCTAAAAAACTAAAACCCCTTCTTGGAAATCATTTCAATGTTGATTTACTTTCTGTGTTGCCTAATATATTACCTGCACTAGATGTTACCAGTCAAAAGTCCTTCAACTGCTATTATACTTCTTCATCTCACCTTTCCCTACTTACAGTGTCCATGGTAAATGCCAAGGGCTAATAATATGATGCCATTCAGGATACTAGAGCTAAGATATTTATTATTGATAATTTATTTCTGCATGAGCACTTTCCAGCTGTTTCCATTCACAAAAATCCAGATGGTGCAAAATTTTTTATTCATAGAGTAGGATCTAAACCCATTCTATCTACAACCTTTGCAATTATACCACTTAGGTATGCCTTACCATATAATGTTAATAATAATAATACATCCAACCCCAATGATGATGAGGATCTTATCTCAAGTGAGAAAGACACTCCAATTGTGACTGATGAAATGCCTGCTATAGTACATATAGTTGATAAACTGCCCCCAGGCATCATTATTGGGATGAACTTCCTCTGAAAATAACAGATAACCATCTATCTGGGTAACCCAGACTCCCTGCAATTCAATAGGATTATTGTTCTATTATAAACCATGAAGAATGCATCCAACATCATTGCCAGAAAGGAAAGAAAGTGACCTGTTTGTATCCACTCTGCCATAATGATTTCAGCTGGACAGGAGAGAGCAGTAGCTGTGACCTATTTCAAACTACCAAATCTGAATAACTAACTCATATACTTAGACCCCTTATCATTCTAAACTCTAACATCATGGGTATCTGCAGCCAAGGGACTGATGACACATGATAAGATAGAATATATCATAATAGTAAATTTTGGCTCTACAGATATGTGCCTACTGACAAGGAAAATCATAGGACATATAATAGCACTCAACAGCAATACACTGATAACCACATATATGGGAGAACTAGATAATGATGACATGGAACCTAAACTATCCCTAACACACAAGCTGGATAAGTATAGAGATCAAACTCAAATAAAAATGCAGCAGCCACACATAGATGATGTTAAGTACCTTATCAAAATATTCAGTGCCCATGCAGCAGCCCTAAGGATAAGTGATCAGAGATGGGAGGATAAGCCACCACAACCATGTAAGATTATATGCATATTACTCATAGCATGTGATGACAAACATCATGCAGCAGACTGCCTATCCCACCAACCTGAACTTGAAGAGGAACTGCCAGATAATGATCCACCAAATCTACCCTTTCAGCTAAATTATGAGGAAGAGGAAAACACCCCTCAGCTGATAATCTCAGACTTCTGAGGAGATGAATACAAATGATCAGTGCAACAGCTCCTTCAATGACACAAAGCACTCTTCACACCTAAGCTAGGGAAACTTAAAAACCACCAAATGCCAATTCCATTCTTCAACAAATCTGATGTATAAGGTCTACACCAGGCACCTTTCAATCTGTCATACTGAAACTACAAGGCAATAGATGGAATACTTGATGACCTACACAGGCAGAGAAGAGTGAAATGGGTCCTAATATATAAATCAAGCCTAATAGTATCATCAGCATTCATTGTCTGGAGAAATGGAAAGCCTTACCTTGTCATTGACCTATGAAAGGTAAATGTAAAGACCATGCCTAATACTTATCTACTCTCAAGGCAGGACTCCATCTTGTCCTCCCTATAAGGAGCCTTGATCTTCTCTACAGTTGATATCCAAAAAGGATTTTTCCAGCTACTCATTGTGCCAGGGGATAGGTGGAAATGTGCCTTTATAACCCCTCACTGCAGCCATGAACAGCTGAAAGTTGCAAGCATGGGATTAATCTTCTCACCTGCATATTTTCAAGTGGTAATGAAGGGTATTTTATGACCCTTCCTCTGGAAATTGACCTTAGTTTATATAGATGATATCATCATTTTCTCTACATCCAAAGAAGCTCACTTAAAAGATCTTAAGGCTGTTCTATCCTTCATTGAGCAATCTGGAATTACTCTCTCTATGATTAAATGCTATTTCATCTTCCCTTCTGTAGCATTACTCAGCCACTATGTATCCTGCCTTGGCCTGGCAACCCACAAACAAAAGATAGCAGCAATCAAAAAGCTTGTGTTCCCTAAGACACTCACACAGCTGGAGGCTGGTCTTGGCTTATTTGGGTACTATTATGAGTTTATCATATGATATGTCCAAAAGACAGAGCCATTGCAAATTTGAAAGACCAAGGGATTTGCCCAGGCACCAGTTAAAGAAAATGCAAGAAAGAGATGAGCTCAGAGAGAGATACCATCAGAAGAGAAACTCTATGCCTGCTGAGAAAAAATCAAAGTGGAAATCACAGATTTGCCTGTCTTGAGGTTTCCAGATTTTACAAAGGAATTCATCACATACATTGATGGTAGTGGAGATGGAATAGGAGTAGTGATTCATCAACAGAACTCAAATGGAAAAGAAAAACCAGTGCTATTCCTCTCCAGGAAATTCAAGGGTGTGGAAACTAAATACATGTCAATGGAACTTGAAACAGCAGCAATAATATGAATGCTCCAGAAAATACTGTAGTACTTTGATGGGAAATTTACCATCATTATGGATCATGTAGCACTAAAAACAGCCCTACAGACAGTCAGTGTAGATAAAAGACAGAACAATAGACTAAATAAGTAGTTATTATACTTATTGTAATTCACTTCTAGAATGAGGATAGTGCATTGTGCAGGCAAACTGCACTGCAATGCTGATGCCCTATCCCATATGACTATAATGAAAAATGATCAGCTATGCAGACTCCCAACAAAGCCAGACTATCTATAAATTCCTCATAGATAAAATCAGGAATTGATAAAGCTGAACACTGTAGACACTCTCACAGAAGAAGAACTAGAGTCAGTGATAACTGCCTACCCAATGGTCATCTTGGAAATGCACCTAGTGATGAAAAAATAGATTAAGAATGCACTCCCACAGGACCCCCATTTTTGAGCAGTCTATAAAAAATTGGAAGCACTGTCCCAGCAGGAAAGTAACCAAGGAGACTGGCAGAACTCATACCATGGATTCTATATAGATGATAATGGGTTAATGTTCTATGAAAATGAAAATGATTCCCCCTGCATATATATACCATAATTACTATAGGTTGGATTGATTGAGCAAGCCCATCAGCATGATGCCCATGGTGGTGCTCAGTGGATATTAGCCAGAATGAGATCATCCATCTTCTCACCAGGGATGAATTATAAAGTACAGAGAATTGTGAAATCCTGCCCTACATGTCAAGCCTCAGCTATATACCCACACTGGCTCTATGGGATGCTGCACCCAATCTAAACCCTCAACCAGTCCTTTGCTTACTTAAGCCTTGACTTCATTACCAACCTTCTGGTATCACAGGACATCAATTATGATATGATATTAACTATTACTGATAAGTACACTAAGTATATCAGAGTCATACCAGGGTGAAAGGATTAGAGTGCTGAGAAGTGGGTAGAAATCTTTTTCAATGAAATTGTCTGCTTCTGGGGCCTCTCAGGTCAGCTGATAGCCAACTATGACAGGAGATTCCTAAACAAATTCTGAGCTGAAGTCTTTTAACAGGCAGCAGTGCTTATCTGTTTCATCACAGTGTACCATTCATTGGCAAATGGACAAGCTGAATGAGCAAATCAAGTAGTTGAGACAGCTCTATAATGCCTACTCACTGGAAAGAATGTACATGGATGGGATCAGATAATCCTCTAAGTTGAATTCTCCTTAAATACTGTACTATCCCAAGTAACTGGCACATCACCATTTAAAGCCTTATATGGAGTTGACCCTCTTTCACAATTTCATCTGCTACAAGCTAGAAATGCAGCCACAACCACAGATAATCTTGCTGCAGATAACTTTATAAATGCTAAGAAAGAGATACATAAGAATGTGAATGACTCCCTTACCCTTAGTTGGGCATGAATGGTCATCTACTATGATAACTGTTACAAATCAATGGAGCTGACAGGAAAAGCCTATCTCTGGCTTGTCTGAAAGGGCTGCTATGAATATACACTTCCAGAGATGTCCACTCTACATCCACTGCAGGCAGGGCCTTTTGAAATCATTGAAAAAGTTGGTGCATCAGCCTATTGCCTGTGTCTACTACCCTGCCTATGCAGCCTTCATCCAGTTATAAGCATTATACATCTCAAACCATATCATCAGGACCTGCTAAACTGCCAGATTCCACAGATGCCAGACAGAATTGTCAACAGTGAAGAATACTGGGAAATTGAGGACATATGTGATAAATGGTGCATTGAGAATAGAGTTGAATATCTTATACAATGGAAGGATGGCAATGAGACATGGGAACCATGAGGAATGCTCATGCAGGACACCCCAGCCATGGTTTGCTTATATGAAAGGAGGAGGTGATGGTTGAGAACAACTAATTTCTCATTATATGCACAGGCAACCTGAATATGCTGTTATCCACTAAATTGCCCTAAATTGTACCCCTTATCCTGATTTATACTACTAAATTGCCCTAAATTGTACCCCTTATCCTGTTTTCTTTTGTTTTATGACCTATTAATGAGGATATTAACATTTTTCATTAGAGCAGCAGATGTCATGTATAGCTTATGTGTGGTCATGTGACCTTATGTGCTAGCTATCTCTACCTTATGTATGGCCTCTGAGGCCCTATAGCTTAGTTAGAACATAATCTTATCTTACTTCTGAGCATGTACTTACAGTGTTAGTTATTATGAGTGTGTAGGTCTCCATTCTACTACCCTTTTTAAGCTAGTTCCTATAGATTACTCAGTGGGACTTCCATAGAATGCTGTTGGGATCTACATTTAGATCAGTTAGTTAATCTTTTTCAATAAACACTCAGTGGCTGGGGGCTACTAGTTCCCTGGTGAGTATATTAGACTGAGAGACTAGATGCTACATGTTCTGCTATTTCAGATTAATTATCTTATATTACATCAATCTTTACCAGTATTCTCCTACTCCCCCTGGCTGCAATATGATGTTCTTATATGATTTAGGGAGAGTACCTATATTAGATGAAGGGGTGTAAACTGTATAGGTACTAGTAGGGTAAAATTACTTACTATCTTTAGAGGGTTCCTCATCCTCTACTATATTAGTTATATTGATATTGGGTGCCTTGGGGCTCTGAATGTCAGTTTTTAAGCTATTAGTATGTTTGAGATCTAGCTTTAATGACATGAATTGAACATTCAATGTATGGAGTATTTTATTAGACTTAGAATCTCAAAGTTGAAAAATTAATATCCTGTTAAATTTAATTAGTCTATATAACTCTATGTAGGGGGACAACTTATCTGCAGGCTTCTGCAAGCCATGCAGGTAAGTGTAGACCTTAGTTCCAATTTGATGAAAATATTTCACCTAGAGTAGCAGGTTTGTAAGTGTGCATCATAATATTATATAGGGACTAGGAGTTATAGAATCTGCCATCTACAGCCAGAATACACTATTGTATAGGACTGTAGATGTAAGGGTGTTGTTAGTTATCACAACAACTATATTCATAATATTTACTCAGAATTTCTTGAGTAGATTGCTTGTAAATAGGATTGCTCTCACACACTGCATTATCATTCAAATGTCACATTTAAAGACACTGTTTTGATGAGGAGATTGAGGAGTAGTTGGTTCCCATTTAATATTATATTTAGTTATAATCTTATCTATTTTTGTGGACTGAAAAATGCCATCAATATCTATTTATATGAATACAGAAGATCTATAACTGAGATTCCTCATGAATTTAAGCTAGAGAGTAAAGAATTTAATAGCTCCATCTTTTGACTTCAAGAAATACATTCACCTCATGTGGGTAGCATCACATGTAATTAACATTTAATACTTGATCCCTTTATGAGACTCCAAAGGGTGATCAGATAGATCTTCTAATATTCTACTCTTCTCTGTAAGATTGATATGGATCTTTTTAATTAGTTGTAGAGATTATGACATGGGTTTTTATGAGTAATAGTGAATCATGCTGGCTTCAATGCATTTTTCACAGAAAAGTCCCATTTTCAGGCTATTAATTTTAATGCTGGATTTCAGATCTTTCAACATTATGATAATAGTGCCTGCATGGATGTGGTCAAGGTTCTGATGCCACTCAGTGAGAGTTTTACTTATAGGGTCAGGGCCTGCATCTATAGGTTTAGTTTTGTTAAATGTTTTTAGAGGTGTGATGGTAGTAGCAGCTGTAAGTGAAAGTCTGATTTTTTAGGTCAAATCTGGCATTCTATAATCATATGATTTCACCATGAAGTTTACTACTCTATTAACACTATTAAGATCTCATTCATATTCATATTCAACTATTTCATATAAGCTCTTGCTAGGGGTTCAAACCACATGAAAAATAACACCATTTGAAGACCTACAAATGAAGTATATGGGGTTAGTGTTAGAGAGGGTGAATTTATACCCTTAATCCTTCAGAGCTGTGAAGGACAGTAAGTTAACTATTAGTTTGAGAATGTAGTGAATGTCCTGTATGATGATATCATCACTCTCAACCTCAAGAATTAAGCATTCTATCTCTTTAATATGCCCTTCCCTGCCTGTAGCAGAGTTGACTGTTAGTTTACCTGTATAGAGTTAAGTCTTTATAAGAGAAAAATGTTTGCCAATCATATTTAGACTAGTTTCTATATTCAATAATCATGGCTTAAGGGCTGTAGCATTTTATGGGGTTGCTGAGAATATGTCTCCTCATAGTTCATAGACTATAATGATGTTCACAGATGGTTAATCTATCATTAAATCCTTATTATCTATAGATTTATTAGTTTTTATATCATTAGAACCACCTTTATCCTTTCTGTGCCTGCCTTTGCCCTTGTCTCTACTCTGTTTTTTAATCTCCTTAAGCCAATTGAGCTTATGTTCAGGGTGCAGGTGCTAGTACTATTTATCAGTGTGATCAATATTCTTATAATGAGAGTAGGTCTACTTGTTGTCTAAATTATTGATTAGAGAGTTTGTAGAGTTCACACTGGGATTCTATGTTCTTAGGGCTGTAGATTTCTTTTTAGCCTGATTAGACAACTATTTTATAAGATTATCTATATTGATATTGATGATCTTGTCCTGGTCACTAATATAGAAATCATCTAAATGCAACTTGATGAATGCTTTCTGGAAATCCTTAAGGCCTAGGAGGAAAAGGTTGTGGTAGATGTCTTCTAAATTGCAGGACAATACTCTATAATAAGCTATAAGATAGTGAAATTAATGTTGATAAGGTATGTAGTCAGTATTTTTAATAAATAAGCCTGTAAGCTCCTTAACAATATTTATATGTTCCTCTACTAGGAAGACTGTATATTCAGTATTAATTATATCCTAGACTATGGTAGTATTATTAGGTTCTAAGTCTCTAATAACTTCATGTATGTTCCCACACAGGCTAGATAGAATATAATAATATAGTGTTTTTAATTTTGTAAACTATTTAGCCCTCTCATATTAGGTTCCTTTAGGAGGAACTACCTTATAGTTAAGTAGAATGTTAAATCCTTTAATTACCTCAGTATCATCTAATATGCTGTTCTGCCATGCATTGTAGTTAGAGCTGTCAAATGTGATAATCTTCTTTATAGTAATGATAGAGTCTATTTCTTTTTGATATTTATGCACCTTAGTACACAAGATATTGGCTGTAGAGGTTGATTGATGAACTGATTATTAGTGCACTATCTCCCTTGTAGAACTAAGGATCTATGCCATTAAGTCTCTTAGTGCCCCTTTGATTATTATAACTGGCCTGTTAGGGTCCCCTGTAGGGTTATAGGCAGAGGTGAGCATGCTATTATAAACAGTAGTGTTGTTTTTTTTCGGGTTCGGGTTGAAAAACTGCCTCGGGCGCCCGCCCGAACGGGTTCGCGGGTTTTGATTGGTTGATTAAACCCGAAAAAACGGGTTGGCGGGTTTCTACTGGTCAACCCGTTTCAAACCCGACGGGTTTACACTAGGCCAAAATAGGCTTAGTAGTGGCTAAATTAGGCCTAGCGGCCGGTTTTTCTGCTTAGTCACACGGCGCTAATCCGATTACGGCGGGCACTAAGCCTAATTTGGTCGGCGCTAGGCCCCTTTGGGACTAGCGTGAACCCGTCGGGTTTGAAAAAAAAAATCGGGTTTGAATGCTCTGACCCGATTGGCCCGTCGGGTTCTGCCAGATGCTGAGAACCCGACCCGAGGCGGGTTTTTTCCTTTTCGGGTTTAAAACCCGGCAGGTTCGCGGGTCGGGTTTACAACACTAATAAACAGTCTCTACCTCTTCATCCTGCATTGTGCATTGCTGTTTATATATATTGTGAGCTTTGTGGGTTATAAAAGATTCTGAGCTATCATCTCCCTCATTAGGATTGATATTAGAGTAGTTGATGGGCTGTTGTCTGGTCTGTAATAGAGTCATACCAGTGAGAGCTACCCTGTTGGGGGTGAGCCAAGCTGTAGCATCCATTTGGGGGGTAATAGAGAGGTTACTGGGCATTCCATGCATCTTTATGATGCTTAATCAGGCTAATTAATGGTGTAGTCTCTAAAAAATAGGTTAGGGGTAAAGAGGCTGATTTGGGTGAAAATTCCTCTGAAAAAATTTTCTCATGTGATTTGAGGTGTAAGGACATGCAAATTTCACAGAATTGAATATCAAATAGTGAAATATAAGAGATATCCAGGTTGTATGAACCTTCCAGTCATTTTTGTAGTGTTTTCAAATGAAAAAAATGTATACCAGGCTATCACCTGTGGGAAGGCTGAAGACTCTCATATTGCCTAGCTAGCAAGAGATCTATCTACTGTGTGACCACATGTTCGTGCTAAGCCCGATTGGGAGATTGGAGGCGGCCTACGGCCTACAGATCCATCCGTCATATTATGCACGAAACAATCCACTTTTCTTTTTTCCTTTTCTTTTGCGCCTCTCCTCTCTGAACCACTTCCCGCGGCAGCCCCATCGACAACCACCCCCTGGCTTCAATAACCGCCAGACTTCTGCGCTCAGTGGTAGAGAACCCATTCTGCTCGCCCAAATGGCGGACCATGAAAAATCTGATGGCACCGAGAAGGTCATGGACGGCACCGAGCCGGGCTGGCCTCCCGCGCCGTCGAGCAGCAACATTTTCGACAACGCGAAATCTGCCACTGACAAGGAACAGCGCATGACCTTGCTGCAAGGTATAAAACTGTACCCCAAAGCTGTCGCATGGAGTATTCTCATTTCAACATGCATTGTCATGGAGGGATACGATATTTGCTTGGTGAACAATTTTTACGCATTCCCGCAGTTCAACAAAAAGTACGGCGTACAGCTGGAAGACGGTTCTTATCAGGTTCCTGCTAGTGTATGTGATTCCCTCTTTTGCCATACTATATTCTTCTAGGAGTTACATACCAACTACTGTATTTTGTAGTGGCAATCGGGTCTCAGCAACGGTGCTACTGTCGGCGAAATCATCGGTCTCTTCATCAACGGTTACGTCTCCGAACGATTTGGCTATCGATACACAATCCTGACTTGTCTGGTTTTCCTCGCCGGCTGCGTAACAATCTTCTTCACTGCAGCAAATGTGCAAGCATTGCTAGTCGCCGAAATCCTATGTGGCATTCCATGGGGCGTCTTCCAGACTCTGACCATCACCTATGCCTCCGAAGTCTGCCCCGTTGCGCTCCGTGGCTATCTCACCACCTACGTCAACTTCTGCTGGGGTCTCGGCCAATTGATTGGAATTGGTGTTCTAAAGTCCATGCTTAAGCGATCGGACGAATGGGCATACCGCATTCCCTATGCGTTACAATGGATGTGGCCCCTGCCACTATTCATCGGCATCTTCCTCGCCCCTGAATCGCCCTGGTGGCTTGTCCGTCGTGGCCGTATCGAAGAGGCAAAACGATCCCTCCTCCACCTAACCAGCTTGAACCGCGAAACAGACTTCGACGCCGACGAGACAATCGCCATGATGGTGCACACAACTGCGCTCGAAGAGAAAATCACACGGGGTGCCAGCTACCTCGATTGTTTCAAGGGGATCGATCTCCGCCGTACTGAGATCGTTTGCATGGTCTGGGCCATTCAAAACCTAAGCGGTAACTCCTTCTCCAATTACTCAACTTACTTCCTCCAACAAGCTGGCCTGTCCGACGAACACTCTTACTCCTTCGCCATGGGCCAGTACGGCATCAACATGCTCGGCGTCTTCGGCGCTTGGTTCCTCATGACCTGCGGTGTCGGACGACGAACCCTCTACCTCTTCGGCCTTTGCGGCCTCTGCACGATGTTGTTAATCATGGGTTTCCTCGGCTTGGTGCCGGATGCCCACCGCGACCAGGCCTCGCTCGCCACAGGCAGCATCATGCTGATCTGGGCACTCTTCTACCAAACGTCCGTCGGCACCGTGTGCTACTCGCTCGTGGCCGAGTTATCAACGCGTCGTCTGCAGATCAAAACCGTCGTGCTGGGCCGGAACCTGTATAACATCGTTGGCATCATCTGCAACGTGTTGACGCCGTACATGCTGAACCCCAGTGCGTGGGATTGGCAGAATTTCGCAGGCTTTTTCTGGGGGGGTATTTGTTTCTTCTGTATTATATATACGTATTTCCGTGTTCCGGAGCCGCGGGGGCGGTCCTTCGCGGAATTGGACATGCTATTTGAGAAGGGCGTGAATGCAAGGAAGTTTGCGACGACCGAGGTGGACGTGTTTGAGGAGGAGGTGGAGGATGGTATTATTCAGAATTATAAAGACACGAAGGCGTGAAACCCCCATATGGTAGGGAACATTCCTTGATCCAGTGGGCGGTGACTGGTGCAAACAGGCATATTTTGGCATCCCTTTTGGAAATACCCCTCACGCATGACTTTTTGCCGCAAATACCCCCGCTTCCCCGCCCGCCTTGTCTTTTCGTTCTTGTCGACTTTCAATTTTCTATTTAGCATGATACCTGTGATAGAGCTTGGGTAGGATCGTCATTGGTTTTCTCAATGCCACCCTCTATGTCTTCCCCATAATGCCCATATCTCTTTATCCCCCTTTTCTATACCTTGAGGTTTTTTCGTTCTGCTACAGTTACCTAGCGAGTTCTGCCTTTTCTTCCTCTTCTCTTTCCTTTTCACCTCGCCAATTGATTTTGCGGGGAATCCCCTTTACCAGTCTAATGATGTATCGCCCCGCTCTCATATACCTCTACTTATAGGTGTCTGTCTATATTTATATCTAGATAATGTACATATTGTCAACGAAATGCTATTACGTCATATTCCAACTCCCTCCACTCCCCCCTCCCCCCCTGCTGGTCAGCCACCACGCCAGCTATCCTTGCTGCAGCTGCATCACATTCATTGATTGGTGTAACCCAGGTCACGTCAAGCTGTGCAACATCCATCCCTGGTTGCATGAACAGCTGATGTTTTTAATCTTTAATTGAAATGAAGGTAGGTTTTGGCGAGGGGGGTTAGATCCAAGCTTTTTACAATGATGATGTCTTGATTTAAGAGGACAAAATGAAATCACAGTGGAGGAATGGCCTTTAGATCCAACGTCCAGCAAAGAGAGCATCACCTCGGTTTGGCTGAATTGACTTACCTTAGTCTAAGCACTGGGATTACCCCTCCAACCTCACAAACTATTCCTCTAGCCTTGCCAATGAATACCCCCATCCAGCTCAATTTTACCATAATCACCCCCCCCCCCTCCTCCTCACCCTAGCTCTAAGCCCTACCCAACCCAACCCCAACCCCAACCCTCTCCCTTCCTCTTCTCCACGATGAACTTCAAAAATCTAATCCACCAAACCACCCTCATCCCCGCCCTCCAAACAAACAAGCAGATATCCAACGGATCCCCACAAGTCCTCTATAATCGACGGAATCCATGCTTCACAATCCCGTCGAAGACGTACGATGGCGAGGAGATATCATCACACATAATGCGGCGCTCATCAGGCGTGCGCTATTATTTGTCGATAGTGATATCCGGATTGAGTGTTGGGCGAGAGCGCTAGGACACGATGCTAATGAGGAAGTTGTGTATGCACTGGGATAATGGGGATTTTATGTAGGTGGTAGCGAGTATGGAGGGGCTGAATCGATTTTGAGGAGAGGGGGGTGGACTGGGGAGAATTTGGAGGGTGTGGTTGTGAGAAATCCTACGGGGAAGAGTTCGCGATTGATGGAGAATAGTATTTCAGAAGTATATAAATGATGGTGGGGGAGGGGGATTTAGTGAGCGGCTGGATGACGGGGTGGAGAGTATGCTTGTGCTGGCCTTTTCTTGGTTTGACGTTTGAGTTTTGGGTTAAGCATATGGTTTAGCAATGACCAGCTTCGAGAGCAAAGGTGTTAAGGTACCTAAGCTTTCACCAAGCTGTTGTCATGTTCATGGCACCGGGTTGTGGCATCATTCCTTAACATCAAATATCATGAAAGGCTCCAAGCGCATTTTCAACTCTTGACTTCCATTCGAGAATGGAGAAGAGCTTTGTCCCCCCTCATCTGAAAGTGCAGATCGTCGCCAGATTCTCAGACCTTGCCTCTCGGGGACGGGGACTGACTTCAATTGAAAGTCAATTCGGGAGATCGGAGAAAAAGACACCAATGCCGACACGCGAACCCCTTAAAAATTGAGTGAGGTTTGTGCCGAACACCGCTTGGTATTGTGAGGCTCAACTCGGAGTGGAGCACTCTTCCAAGATCATCGAGGCGCAGCGTACCTTGTAAAATCTGTTGCTTTCTCAGGGGATTCTCCACCAACATTCAAGGCGGCCGCTCCCCATGACTGAGCCCAGGGACCCCGGCTGGGAGGTAACTAATGCTCTTTTGACGCCAACGGCGAGGGCCTGATGATTTGTTCGTATGCAATTGGTAACATCAACAAGGGATACATGTAGAATTTGATTCGCAGCGGTTGGAATTGAGAATTTGCCCCCTTTACCTACGGCGAGGAAAACGATCACAGAAGCATGTCGCACCCATTCATGCCTTTTTTGTCCCTCGTATGCCAACTCTGCCGCGGCAAGTGGGGGATGGAGCTCGTATTTGAGGCTGATGGGATGACAGGAGAGCGTGTTAGATCCACCAGCGACAATGCCGATCTTTGAGGTGTTCTTCCGGGATCGGGGCGCTGGCAGCAAAGGTCTGTTGCTTTCCTTCGTCTGTCGACTCCCTCAGAGAAGCCAGTCCCTCAAGGCTCGAAGTCAAGACGCAAGACATGGAGAGCAAATATGATGCTGGAAGTTGGCGGATTTAATCAGCGCCGATCTTTCCGAGTTTGGGCAAATGGCTGGATTAGTCAGCACTATAATTCAATGTCCTCCAACCTCCATCAACTTCTATCCAAGGACAATTCTCCGCAGTCTGGCCAGCAAAGTCGGCTGAACAACTCCTCTCCTTCCGTTGGCTTGGAAGTCGGTCTCAATTAACCCCAGCTTTCTTCCGCAAGAATGGTGGAATCGCCATCATCCATGTCAACTTGATGCATCAGCCGCTAGTGAGCCCACATTCAGGGCCAATGAATCCACAGCGGTTGGATGCTGGTGCAGAAATGAAATGAGATCGAGGGTTGGAATACGATGCCAGGCACCAGCCAATCGCCGGCCAGGTTGTTCATGCCAGCGGTCTCGGGGAGCTTGGGCACACCACCCCGTTTGGGGCTAAAATTAGCCCTTGCAGGCCAAAGCTGCTGTCTGAAAAGGCATGTCCTTTGTATGGGGAAAAGCTTGTGCCTTCGCGGCGAGCCTTGGAAACGAATAATACTGATGCAGAGGGAAAAGTTGTGTTTGTCCCTGAGGCTCAATTCCATGGCCTTGTGGCACTACTTCAATCCGCAGGGAATGTTTCAGACGAACCTCCAAGAGAAGAGTATCTCTTCTGAAGAACGAACATTGATGAGTGGGCTTTGATGAAGGCTGCCTTACGCCCGAACACAGAGACGGCGGGTGCTGATCACAACAAGAACGAATAGGATTTCGCATTAGGCCGTGGAATATTGCACCCATACCATGGCCTTTGAGCCCAGCCCTTTTAGGGCTAACCATGATATCCGCCAAACTCATCACGGTGGATGTCAATCATGTCATCCGCTTTCTATGTCTGCGAGACAGTGCGAGTGGCTTGGACAGGGCGCCAACATTGCAGCGCTCGTATTCGACATTTTGCTCATTTCGACTTCAGTATAAGATAAAGAGGTTCCCTTGCCATGTTTGGTCAAAGAAAAAATTTCCGGATCGAAAATTCATCCGTCTTTCGTTGAAACACTTTTTTTCATAGTCACTCTCTTTTAGACTTTATTGTTGCTATACATTTTATAGGGGTTTCATTGTCGGTAAGTGGGACTCCCCATAACTCCTCGAGAAATTTATAGACTAATACTTTATCACAGCATTCATTTAAATACCAACAATACCCTCCTAATACTGAAAGTTATGCCTTCCATCATGAAACTCGCGCTCGCCGGAGCGTTGACCCTTGCCACCGCTCTCCAAGTCAACGCCGCCGCCTATGAAGCCCGCCACGGCCTTGATGCCGACAAATTCCAAAAGGTCTTCGATGAACTCGAGGCCAAGAACTACAGCCTCGTCGATGTCAACGGCTACACCGACAGCAATAGCCCCCGCTTCGCCGGCATCTTCGTTCAGCACGATAAGAAGCCCGACTTCGTCGCCCGCGCTGAAGTCAACGCTGTTGAGTACCACGCGCTCTTCCTTAGCCTGCGGGCCGAGGGCTACCGACCCCAAGTTGTTGACGGGTACACTGTCGACGGCGAGGCCCGTTTCGCCAGCATCTGGGATAAATCCTCCAAGACTGCCTGGCAGGAGAGGACCCAGATGTCTGCCTCCGGGTTCCAGAGGGTCTTCGACCAGCTCGTTGACAACGAGGGATACCGTCTCACCTACGTCAGTGGGTACGCTGTTGGCAAGGAGGCTCGTTATGCGGCCATCTGGGAGAAGGTCGACGACAAGACTCCCTGGGTTGCTCGCTTCGGCCTGACCGCCAAGCGCTACCAGGAAGAATTCGACAAGAACTTGGCCAAGGGCTTCCGACCCATCCATGTGAACGGATACACTGTTGATGGCGAAACCTTGTTCGCTGCCATCTGGGAGAAATCCGATTCCGCCTTCCAAGCCCGCCACGGCCTGACCCCCGAGCAATACCAGAAGACTTTCGATGAACTTAGCGAGAAGGGATACGTCCTTTCCGTTGTTAGCGGTTATGAGTCTGATGACTGTGTCAAGTATGCCGCTATCTGGAACAAGGCATGAGTATATTGACTCAGTGCTAGGATTCTCCTCTGAGAAAAAATAGAGATGGGGTGGAGTTTTCTGATAAGTTTTGGAAACGTTGCAAAGTGGGTTTGACATGGCGATTATGATACTTTGTCGTGTTGGGATGGAGCTATATGTCTTATACCTAGAGGTTTTGTGCCTCCATTCTGATAGCCCCTTTTATTTTTTTAATAAATACTCAGGCCTATAATCTGACTATAACGCAAAACACTGCATTCTACATTATAAATTCGCTTCTCTTATTTCCCCATAGGAAACCCTCGTATTCTTGTTACTTTGGAGTCGAGCATCGTCCTCGAGCTACGTATCTATCCTAAACTTCCACATCTCGCATCCTCAAAACAAGCTTTGTGGCTGCCGCCTTTTGATGCTATGGCGTTCTGGCAGCGCCTAGCGCCTGGCATTGCCACACAAGTGACACAACGAAAAGCTTTTCTTTTCTCCTTCATTTATTTTTTCCATTCATATTCACGTTTTTTTTGTTTTTCAAAAAAATTCACCTCATCTTTCGATAGACGAGAACATATAGTTGTATACACCACCATGTCAGGGCAGAGATGATGTTGAAAGGGAGGATGTGATTAGAAGGTAACTTCTTGTATTCATCAGGATGCATTACAATTTACATTATCATCATATCAATGCCTAAAGCAAGGAACATATCTCCCCAGACCTCCAAGCAATGGCCAGATAAAACTTTCCCACAGCGTGCCCATTACGATTCATGGACTATGAATGACAGGCCGGAACCCTCGCCGCCCATCCTCTCATTTCTTCCCGCTTCCCTGGACATACAACATAAAAAATCCTTTTAAAACCCAAAAAGGTCAACATCCTCCCGATACCCCCACTCCTTCAAATTAGGCAATGCCGCAAACTTGATCAACCCCGGCGGGCCACACAACAACGCAACATTCCCTTTCCCCGGCTTAAACCCATGCTGCCTTATAACCTCCCGATTCACCAACCCCTTAACCATCCCCTGTTGCAACTCCCGCTTCGGTTGCGCAATCACATGCACAATGCTAAACTGACCCGGATGCTCCTTCGCAAACTGATTCAGCTCATCGATGAGCAGAATATCATCTTCCGTCTTGTTTGCATCGATCACCCGGATCTTCGTTGGATCCTTCTTACCGCCGGTGATGGCGTGTGACCGCAGGATGCGCGCGATCAGCTGGTAGCCCGGCGTTATCCCAGATCCGCCGAGGATAAGGGTGACGTTGTCAAACTTGTGCTCTTTGCCGTCAATCTCGAACTGGCCGTTGCCAAAATACTTGATCTCGCCGGTGGGACCTTTGACTTCCACCTCTTCGTTCTCGCGCAGGCAGTCGAGGATATTGCTCATCGTGCCGCCGGGTTGCTTGCCGTCGGGGAAATAAGTTTTGACGGCGAGCTTGAAGGTGCCGTCTGCTTCGCTTTCGAAAATGGGTCTGATGGGCGTGTATTGGCGGATGACGAGTTTGTCGTTAAAATGGAACCCTAGCTGGACGTGTTGGCAGGTTTCTAGGCCGAGACTCTTAGTACCAGGGGGTAGTGCGAATGTGTAGAGGCGAGTATCTTCGGAGATCTTCTCGCGTTTGCGGAAGTGGACTTGGGTCCATCTGGTGTTGCGTTAATCTCAGCATAAACAAGGGATGGGGCCATGGAGATTCTTTGCGTACTTATGGCGTTGAATTCCCCTTTCCAAATTTTTTTCTCCAGCTTTCGCCTTTGCGAGCTCCTCACTTTGTTTCTTGATAAAATCTTTTGCTTTGTCGGTGACAACCCCAAGCACGCATTCTGCGACTGTCTGTCAGTTATTGTCTCTATATCTTGATCTGTTGGCACCAATGATGGCTGGGTAACCTACCGCTCAGTTTCTTCTGTGCGTAGTCGTCATGAATACTCTCAAATTGCTCTGTGGTCTCCGCATGCACCGCTCCAGCATGTGCCATGATTGTAGGCACACCGCCAGGATGCCAACTGAGAACACTCGTTGCATCGTAGACCTTCCCGTTAATGACAATCCAACAATCTTTCTCCGTATTATGTTTCTCAATCTCCTCGCGCGTGAACTGTTTCTGGGGCGCGGCTAATTCATGTCGAATTTCGGCGATCTGGTCTTCCGTCGACGGCTTCATCCAACCACCCGTACCGTTTACGGGTTCAGTCGGGTGCTGGAAGGTAATCGACAGATCCCCAGAGTCAGGATCCTGAATAATATTGGTTCGGACCCTGTACCAGGAATTATTCAACATTCTAATCAGTTCCAGATTCTGGTCAGCTCAATATTTTCGTGAAGTAGTACTATATTCCTGATTCGCTCACCCCATAATATTCCAATTGATCTTTGGGGGCTGGGTATTCTTGAGTCTGTCGAAGCATCTTACTATGATTTCAGATGCTCTAGCCAAATGAGCAATGTCGACATCGACATGCCAGTACACCCAAGCCCAGAATTTCCTGCCATGGCGAATAGGGGCTTCAGGAAACTAGTTTCCTCCTATTAGCTATGAAACCCAAAAATTAAATCCGTCCTGTCGACATACCTTGCGGATACAATAAAGCCAATTTTCCCCGCCATCCAAGCTGACTTCAACCCGTTGGACTTCGTTGCCTCCCCCGCAATAGGCGTACCCTTCAATCCGGTACTCATTCCGCTTCTTCTTATTCTGCACCATCAAATTCAGCTTCTCCCCATGCGCCGGCTTGACAATTACTGAATTCAATTCTTGTTCGTTAGCAGCAGTGCTCGGGTGTGAAAACATGACCTGGGCGAATTCCGAGTCTTTGTCGATGACGAAACTGGGCAGCACACGATTGTCGTAAATGTGGTAATAGCTGTCGTTTTCTTTCTCAGATATCCAAATCCGTGAGAGCCACTTCACCCAACGTCCCCCAACCCAACCGGGGATAATGAGACGAATGGGATAACCGTGATCAGGGGGTAGAACGGCATCATTCATCTCGTATGCAAGGATAACATCGTTCTGCGGGTCCATTGCATAGTCCAGGGGGATGCATGTTGCATATTTGCCCCCGCTACACTCTTCCGCCCCTTCAAAGTTAACCCACAGGCGGCGCTGAGGAGGTTCACTTGGTGCACCGGCGGCAAGGAGGATATCACGAAGCAATGGCCCCTTCCAATATGCGCAACCAACCCCTCCGGCTCCCCAATTGAACCCCTTGGTTCTCCTGATCATGTTAACTTCCTTCCGCCGATTACCATCACAGGCGAGGAGGACTGGTATATTGATAGTATCGAATCGTTCCTTGATTTCATCCATGGAAAGGGTCAACTTCCCCCCTCCGACATCAAGCCGATGGGTCTGCCAACGGAGATGAGGGACTGGGCCATGGCTGCGGACATAATGCAGCTTATTTGGCGTAATGATGCCCGCATCGTAGAGCATGCTTAACGGCGTTTCGGCGTTCAATGGATGTTTCCCCGTCAGCCGGATGAGAAGATCTGATCGCGGGACCCAGTTGTCGGGTGTAAACTGGTCAGCTTCATCGATGCGATAGGATTCCGTGTCGTCAACATCAGCCCAGGGTGAGCGGGCTTTGCCGTCGTTCTGCTTGAGGTTTTGGATATATTTCTTCTCCTGCAGTAAGCCGTGCAACAGTGCAAGTTCCTGCACTGTGTATTTTTGCTTCAATTCTTCCCTCTTGGATTTTGGCACATTTTCAGCCTTATCCTGTTCGTCTCTTTCTTTCTCTTTGGAAGCATACGCATCGTGTTGGGTAGCATTCTCGCCACGGTCTCGTCGCCATTCATGCTCCTTTTTCAATTGCTCTTCCTTTTCCTGTTCTTTCTTCCTCTTCTCCTGCTCTTCTTTCTCTCTCTTCTGCTTATTTATCGGCCAGTCCTGTTGATATTTGATAAAGTCCTCCGTGGTATGCAGGACATATCTCCATCCCTTCGAGTAGGCTTCGGGCCTAGTCAGATGAAAATCCTAATATCACGACATCCAAATCAGCTTGATCGGCAAAGTCAGACACAAACGATCACCAACCCCTCTCACCCCCTAAGTTTAAAAAGAAATTGGAAAGTAAAACTCCATACCTCCTGCTTCGTCATGATATCCCTAACACTCAACAAATCGCCCCTAGTTATTTGCTTCTGTAATTCCGCCTCCACTTGTCTCGCACGCTCCCCATACTCCAGCTCATCCTTGAGCCATGCATCGCCATGGTGCGTCACTCCTGGATATCGATCTTCGTGATTGCGCAGGCCGATGCGATGCAGGCTGGCAGTTTTCCAGTCTGGCTCTTCCTCTATTTCCTTTTTTGTGGAACCCGGATGGTAGGTCGGGCGGGTGTAGTGCGGAGACTCCATATTTACATAGATAGAATCTAGGGTTGTTCGATGCGAGTTCAGTATTCAATAGACGTCTTAAGATGAAATCAATTCAGTGATTGTTTTGTGTAACGATGGGGACATCTAGTACTCCAAAGGACAGCTGAATTGGTTATCTCCTTGCAAGTTTTAAGAACTGGATAGCAGCGCCCTTTAAATGCCAAATTAAATAATGTAAACAATTGGAACTTGGATCGATTGTCGATAATCACCCGTTGTCAAGAGAGTGGCGTGGTTGGCATCGATTACATCACTCAAGAGGGGTGTCCGATATGATGTCATACATCTAGTTGGATGATTACAGGATGAAAAATAAGTTGAAGTGAGTGAGTATACTGATCCATGTCCAACGGAAGTTAATTCGCCTGGGGAAGCATATGTGGCGAGGTATATAGAGAACTCTTGAGCTTGTTTAGTAATTGGGTTGGGACAATAGGGTTAAGGTTAGGAGAGTTAGGGCTTCCTCCTGAGGAACACTCATGTTTCCCCTTCAGAGAGAGATACTATGCAGGACGCACAAGAGAAAGGGGGTTATCCGTCTGACAATGGGCTGTCTGCTACAAGGAGACAGAATGACAATGACCTGTCTAATAAGGACTGGGACTGAGAAATCGGAGTAGGTCTAGGCTCGTGTATACTATTCTCTATTCTGGTCTAAAGTTGCCATCCCATCCCATCTATTTAATGTCTTTGAATACCTCACACGTCCTCGGAGGAATTTACAGGCGAACTCCGCGCGATGCACCCTTCTCGGATTCCTCCCCGAAGATATTAATGTCCCATCGTGGCGAATCTACAGGGAGAACAGTTAGAACAAAACGATCATCCAAAGCCCGGCATACAAGGGAATGAGGATACATACAAACAGCATAGGGAGTATTGAAACGTTTTGGCTCTTTGCCTAGAGCATTGATGGTATCAATGTCCTCCTGGGACAGCTCGATCTCCTTGAAGTTCTCGACAATGCGAGAGGGGGTGACCGACTTGGGAATGACGCTGTGGCCGCCAACTTGAGCCCAGGCAAGCCTGTAAGAAAAGATATATAAGTATATGGATAGAACTCTTGCTTGGGACGATATTTGAGGCGGCTTACAAAACCTGAGCGGGAGTTGCAGAGAGTCGATCGGCAATTGCCTTGATCTCTGGTCGAGTGACAAGAAGGGGTTCTCCGATCATATTATTTCCAAACGCCTATTCAAAAATATTAGATGAGGCCATGCAAAGAGTTGACAATTCGGCCAAAAGGAAGTACTAACGGAGTATGCAGTAATCAGAATATTCTTCTCTTTGCAGTACTTGACCAGTTCATTGCTCTGGAGCAGGGGATGACGCTCTACCTGGTTAGCAGCGGGAACGACACCGGTTGCCTTGATGAGAGCCTCGATCTAGATGGAAAGTAAGGTTAGAACTTATATATAAGGTATGACTGGGTTAAGATCAGCTTACATGCTCAATGGTCTGGTTAGAGACGCCAACTGCTCTTGCTTTGCTCTTGGGGAGCTGTGTCATGGCTATATAATCCAAAGTTCAGTCTCATATTCTGTTCAAACGAGGAGAATTATCTTCACAAACCTTTCCATGTGTCCACGAGAGAAGGAGAGTTGTCGAGTTTGACATCTTTGCCTGGGTGTTTGCTCGACTCATCAAGAGGGCTAAGGATATCATCGGCCCGATACTCGAAGGGAACTGGCCAATGGATGAGGTACAACTACGAAATGCAAGTTTCAGAAGAAGTCCACCAATAATAACGATGGTATCATAATTGGAAAACATACATCCAAGTAGTCGAGCCCTAGTTCCTCCAGGGAGATATCAAGGGCCTTTGGAACCAGTTCTGGGTTGTGATGACTAGAGAAATTGGTTAGCAAAAAATCAAGCCAGTCTGACAATGATCATTCTGTAACGTACATATTCCACAACTTCGAAGTCTGCATAATAATAATAATTCTAATTAGTACCTAAAACCTGCAGAACCAAACCATTTTTGCAGAAAGGGCGTAGAGGACGTACAATGAAGATATCCTCACGCTTGAGACCGGGGATCTCCGCCAACGCCTTCTTGATCCCGGCACCAACCTCGCGCTGGTTTTTATAGCTAGTAGTATTCCAATCAGTGTCTGCAACATCATCGTCTATGACTGGGAAAGCTCACATATGGGCAAGGTCCTGTTGGATTTCCACTATTAGCACCTGTCTTCATCTCCAACAAACATAATGAAGCATAGGTTTCTTACAAGATGACGATATCCAGCCTTCAGCGCCTCGTAGACGCCAGCACCGACCTCACCAGGGGCGGATTGCCATGTTCCGTAGCCGAGCAGACTGTAAATGAATGATTGTCAGGCTTTTCCTAGAAAAAAAGAGAGCGGTTTGAGGATTAAGGAGAGGGTACTGCCAAGGAAGCGCTTACGGAATCTGATGGCCAGTGTTGAGAGTTGCTTTCCTGCCGAGAGACATCGTGGTGCGGTTTAAGTTGATATGGAGCTGGAGTTATGGGATCTGTAGATAGACAAGAAGGGCAAGCGATCAATTCAACCTTTGCGGGAGCGAGTTCTTGTTAACATGAAGAGATGTCGGCGGGGCCTTGGTTAAATACTGGCCGAAATGCTGCCCCTCCATCTTTTCCCCACCTCTTCTGTGGACAATGGTGCAATCAATTGCGCCCGAAAACTCCATCGGGTCCACGGGGGCGGAATCATTACCAATGAGCAAGGGATGCCGATGATATCATGTGGGTCGGCATAGCTTCCTGGCCCGACTCGGGCCGGATTTCGCGTCGGCTTTCGGGGAGCCGGGGAAGGTTTTCGTCCATCTGCAGCCAGGATTGAACCATGATTTCTCATCCGAACAGCATATCAAGTCTAGATCCGAGATTGAGGAGCAGTACTCACCTACGCACAGACAAGGGGGCTATCGAGCCCAACACTAATGTTGTTAGCTGCGGAGTGGTCTTCTCCGGCTCCCTGCGGTGAGGCTTAAAATCGTGCCTATCTCCACCCCCCTAAAAGCCAGGAGAACGCCAAAACCTGTCGATCCTATGGGGGATAAATTATTGGTCTAATTGCCGCTGTGTGATGTTTTACCGCCATTGCCGCAGCTAAGGCGCGTCCTCCCGGCGGCTATCTAGTGCGGGATCTATTTTGTCTCTCCTCGTAAGCACTAAGAACCACGCTTTCGCAGAACTCCCGGAGATCTCCTCTCCGAACAGCTGCCTCCAGATATTGGGCAGCTTATCCGAGCTTCTCTTCCCGACATGAGCTCTCTGTTGTCCGCTGTATTGAGCGGACCTCGCCAATACCATGCCTTTGAGTGTTATTGAGCCGACCATCACCATGCAAGTGCTCCTTGTCCCATAAATCTTCCTAGAGAACCAAATGGGCCGGAGTAGGATAGCCAACTTCTTTCCATAACACTCCAGGGGTACAATAGGACAGGATTACAAAGGTTCTTTCATCCACTGCTCCGCGCCTTGTCAAGCTCTACGATAGTACTGTTCAGTATTTTGCAACAGAGTCCCTTGCCAAAAATCCTTTCAGATGCCGCTCTGAGAAACGATGCATGACCACCGTCATCCAAGGAGATGAATCGCCTGGAGTCCACTTTCTACCGCCTTTGAGATATACTGCAATCTGTTACATGGCCATGGTCTTTACTTGTTAGATATATACGATCGAGGGAATTCATTCTTTTCGAATTTTGCGCATTTGGGAAAACAGCTTGCATGTGTCTATGATTATTTTTTCCCGCATTCTCTCTCTAGGCGGGTTCTTGAGGACAGCGGACCAGCAGACAGGTGGCGCTGGACACACCAAACTGAATCTACCAGAACTTTGATATCATCTCCCTGTAACGGGGGACTACGCTAGAGGGTATGCGACCAGCTGGATGCATGGAAAGCCTCTAGTCAACCATGTGGGGTGGGGGTTAGGGGTTGGTTCGGTACTCGGGCCCTATTTTAGAGGAGATGGACGATGACTAGGCAAATATGTTGGAGGAGCAGTGATATGGGTAGGCTTGGGAAGAAAGAAACGTTCATCTATCTGATTGTGTGATGGGTAGGCAGCTCAGTGCGGCGGTGCTTGAATGAGATGGAGGATACAAATCAAGACTTGGAAAACGAGCAGTCAACCCACTCATATTTCGGGCACAATGCAACCAAGAAGAAATTCGATAGTATACATTATGTTAAGAGAAGTAATAACATACATAGACAGAAGGATATAGATAACAATCCTCTTCGGCCCCGACCAGTTAGATTAGAAATAAGTAGTGTCCGTCACAATTCGACGAGCGGCTAGTTCCATCCTGAATACCTACGATTAAGAATGGCGTCGCTGACATATTCATCTGTCACTCAAACCAGCGGTTCCTCGCCTATCCTCATATAAGTACATCACCGTGATCATACACATTGACCGCCCACTGATCATTAAGAGCGTCTGATAGGACTAGTACCCCAGACCCACCCCGCCTCCAATTGATTAGATACCGACCCCGTCCGTACGGGGGCATAATGCGCCGGAACCAGGTAGTTGGTAGGTTCCAATACCATATACAAAGCAAAAGAATATAACCCTCACCTGGAAGAAAGGGGAGGAAAATCACTTCTGATCCTTCTCAACGATATCATTCCCCTTCTCATCACCAACTACCCCTCCCCCCTCAACTTCCACCTCCGGCGCCGCGAACTGGATCCTCTTCCCATATAGCAACGGCGTCCGCCCAGCTATACAACCAACAACGTATCCAATATACGCGCCCGTGATGATCGTAATGGGGTACGCTTGCCACGGACGATCCCTGTAAAAAAAAAGATACCATATCAGCAATCACACCCCCATACCCAGAATAACAAATTTAAACAAGTAAAACCTACCAGTCCAACGGAATTGGCACTGCGCCCAGCCACGCGCCTAACCCCACACCCACCGTACCTCCCCAAACGACATCCGTGGCGCGCGCCACGCCCCAGATTTCGCTCCAGACACCGCCGTCCGTGCCGTGGACGTAGACCAGACTCGTCCCGGCTAGTAGCGCCATGTGCGCGGCGCAGAGGATGGTGAGGGGGATATGGGTGGTGACAGGGGCGCCGAAGAGGACTAGGAGAGTCGCGAGGAGCGGGGTGCCAAGGACGAGTGGGAGAGTAAGGGAGAGGATTGCGGGCTGTTTTTTTTGTTTTTTTTTCCTCCAGTTAGTATTTTGAAGACAGGCCAAATTGCGAAATTATGGAAAGAGAAGGGAAGAAGAAGAAGCAAACATACAATAACCTTTCCCCTCTTCCCATCTGCATCCCCCCCCGCCGCGCCGCCTCTCTTCCGCGCGCCAAGCTTCCCTCCCCTCGCGGACGCACTTCCACTCGCACTCCCCGCCTCGCCTCCCGCCCCGCTACCCGCGGCAGCAGGCAGACAAAGAACCGCGTAAACGGCCTGCAGCGCGGCTAGCAGGGGCAACGAATTTGTCAGAGTGGCTGTGGGGTCGTCGACGAGGGCGCGGAAGCGGAGGCCGAACAAGGCTAGGAGGAGGAATGGGTGGAGGTGGGCATATGTCTGCGCTGTTGGGGAGGAGAGGATGGAGATTGGGGGGTGGGATTTTGTCGAGGCTGTTGAGGGGGGTGGTTGATGATGTGATTGTTTGGATGGGGAGGTATTGGGTGAGGCCGGTGGGGGCGGCATTTTGGATTTTGGTTTCCCGCTCTACACGGGGTGGCGATTTTATGGTCGTGTAATCTGTCTGGGTTATTGGAGGAGAGGTATTGATGGCGTGGTGCGGTGTGGTGGACATCTAGGGAGATGTTGATGATTTGGCAGCGGAAATGAAATATTTTTTGATGAAGGTGATGATGTAATTTATGTACGGCTGGTACGGTATTTTGATACACATGGGGGTGGAATAAAATACGCAGATATACAGCGAAGGCCATTTCAGCAATCCATTGAAGATCAGAATTTATATTTGGTCATATTTAAACACCATATAAAGATATCGCCATCAGTCAAACCCTCCAAAAGGTAAACTATTATCCCAAGAACAGCTCAGGTATCTTTGACAGGGAGAACTGCTCACCTGCCACATGCAACAAAATAAAGGGGGAAGGAATTGAAACGACACAGGTATGTGGGATAAGGTGGATTTTTCAGAACTAGATATAAGTTGGTAGAGTGTACTAGGTATATGTAATCAAAAATTGAAAATATATGCAATGAAATGGTTCGCTTAGCAAAGTAGAAGAAAAGCCATAACCGGCAAAATGCAGAAGAGAAAATAGAATGATATCCCGAGATCGCAGACGGTGATATATAAAATGGCAGCAACCAGCCAAAGAAGATGGAAAAGAAGATTTCCGTCCAGACAAAGGAAAATAGGGGTCATTATTTCTGACGTGATGGGTAGACGAAAATTTCGTAAATATAAGACAAGAAAACAATATATACAATCGCTAACAAAATTGCCACGTCATATTTCCCATAAATTAGTATCGCTGCATCAGGGTATCGGGAGCGAGGAAAATCAGAGAAGACCACGAGGGAATGAGATACTCAGACGCTCCAAGAGAGATGTCGAAATAAAAATATTTGAGGGAATGAGAAGAAAATAATAAAAATAGGGCGCATCTTGTCTGAAAGTGTGGAATTTCCGGATGTGGAGAGGAGATACTTTATATTATATCATCCCTGCGACTCGATTTGGTTCTGATGTCTCCATGTTAACTCGCCGATATGCCTCGTCTATCTTTTTATGATAGGCTTCCATGAATCCGTCATCGCTGTCTGTCTCAAGGCCTCCACTGGGTTTTCTTTCAATTCCCCGACGAGCCGAGAGTCTGTCTGTGGACTCTGATTGCGGTAGTAGGAAGGTCCCCGGTCCCGACGGAGGTCGACTACCGTGCACCAGGGCCATATCCCTCTGTAGTTGGAAGAGTTGCTCTTCAAGCAGCTTTCGTGCAGACTGCTCTCTTCGCACGAGAGTGGTTAAAGCACTATACTGCTCGACGGAGATCCCCTTGAAATCGGAAACAGAAGACGATGGTGTTTGAGAGGTAGAGATGTGATGGGAAGCGGTATATGGTCGTAAAGTTACTGTGCTGCTAGGTCTGTCGGCAGTGGGAGATGTTCGGGGAGGAGTGTCGGCGGGGCTCGAGCGGAATGAACTTATAAAAGGGGGTGGGTCAAGGCCGGCATTTGGGCTAGCATCCTGCTGATAAGGAGAGTGTCGCCGCACACTCTTCTCAAATGTTTGCTTGGCAGGGGAAATATCATGTCCCTGGAGCTTTGCAATGGCAAACTCGAGATCCATGAGTTTCACTTCTAGTGTGTTCACTCTTTGCGCAAGGTTGATGTCTGAATTATCTTGCATCGTTCCCATCAAGGTGCTGAAATTGAAGGTATTATCCAGTGCTTGATCGATTTCAACCTGGTCGACTTCGGCATGGTCGGTGTCTTGAAGGACGCTATCAATCGTACTTCGAGTTTCAGGCCGCGTAAGAATCGATGTCGAAGCATCCGCCTTCATGAAGCTCTCTCTCCAGAATTTTATCTCATCGCTACGCCGTCGCCATTGAATCGGGGACATTCGATGTGCTCTTGCCGTGTCTCGCAGTGCAGACGCGCTGCGTGATCGCCGTTTCTGTTGCCTTGATGTCTTTTGTGGTAAATCGCCAGGATCCTCCATATCTCGAGTAGGCGAATGGACACTGTTGGGTCGAGAGTCTTGTTGAGCGACCTTGACGGCCAACTCGCGGGCTTCCTGTGTTGACAGGACTATGCTAGGTAATGTGGCTCTCCGTCGAGGCCGGCGGTAGTCCAACCGTGGGGAACCGTTGTTCGACTGGGGACGGTGAGGTGTGCCCCGGTCAGTAAAAGGATCTGCTATAGGGTTGTGGACCGGGGAAATGGCTTGATTTGGGAGCGACGGAGCCCTATTCGAACGGGATCGTAAGGAATCAGAGACGGCTCTAGCAGGACGCTCCACGGGCTGCAGAGTTGGTGTCCACTGTGAGTTTCTTGGTGCACCATCTTCATGTATCATGGATTCCGGATCGCTCCGCCGTTTTCGGCCGAAAATCTTGCGCATTACGCTTTTTAAAGTACTCCCTCTGCGCCTATGTTTGACAGAATCCTTCGACATTGCGCTTGAAATTGAATCCTGGGGAGCATGAGAGGTTGCGCTATTCAGAGGGGTACTGTAGGCCGTGCGACGGGAGTCGTCAGGACTGACGGGAGTGATTGGCCTCTGTGTCTGCCGGGTAGCAGGTGCGGAGGGAGACTCCGGGACAATCTGGGGAAGGGCATTGATATCGTCCTGACTACTTCTCTTAAGGGAATTTGGATCCGATGTTCTGACATCTTCGGACGGGGATGAACGATTGGGAATGTCATCATTAAGTACCGTCTGGGAGCGATGTGACATTGTGGCGAGTGCCTCGAGCTGGACTCGTAGCAAGGGGCTTGGAGGCCGCGTTTCCTCCCTCTACTCCCTCAAATTGTGGCTGATACTATTTTCAGCAAATTATTTCCTCGAGATATGTGGCTGGCGTTGCCCGCAACAGTGGTATCTGGAACCAGGATTAGAGATCGATGGTGGGCGATGATCTCATGGCATGTAGATAATGGACAGGGGTCAGCCACAGAAGGGTGAGCATAGCCCGAGAATTATATCGATGATCGCCTGATAGAATAAACGAGGGTATCCAGCTACCGGCAATAGGCGATGTCCTGTGGCCAATCAATAGCACGTAAACCTGGAAGTGGGAGGTTGCAGGCTAGACAGAGCTGAACAAGGCCCGAAAAGGAGGGTGGCAATGGTTGGATGTCGGAAAATTGGGGAAATTGAACGAGGGATGGCGGACGGTCAACGGGATATTAAGTACCGTGGCGGCCGCATCTGGAAGGAGAAAAGCTGAAAAGGAACTATAAACATCGTGGCCACGTCAGTCAGAAGTCCAAACAGAAACAAGGCCCGATGCAGAAAATAGAGAGGCAGCATACCGTAGCCTGTAGGGACGATGACCTGTGCAGGGACGGTGCAACACCAGGGGCTCCAGCAGGATCGTGGACGGCTGAAAAGACGAACTATACGAAGCTATCCTGACCGGACGCAAGCCAGAGCAGCCGTCAGGGAACAGCCATCACAGACCACGACGGGGGCGGGAGAGGAGGAAGAAGAAGAGAGAAGAGAAGACGACGATGGATAATGGATAATAAGACTCGAGATGAGGCGTGGTCGACAGGGGAGACAAAGAGGGGGCCGGCGCTAGGCCCGTTGGGGACGGATGGAGCCTCAACCCCCGACGACAGCTCCATCTCGGACTTTGGACTCTGATATCCTGCATCTCTTCTCTGCTCTCCTCCCGAGCCTCTCCTCTCCTCCTTGGAACCTGCTCAGATGCAGCCGTGCTCGATCTAGGGGCCCCAAACCCTGTGTCTATGCCCTCGTCCTTGGTCTGGTCCTTGCTCGTTCAGGGGATCGCCAGGGATCGAGGCAGATGGTTTGCCAGGAACACAAATAAGCCCTTGACCAGACCAGCTTCCTTTCATTCTTGCGGCGATGATGGCTTCTCTCAGGACCTTCTACGTGCCTGGATCCTCCCAGACCACAGCTACAATCAAGAATATACAATACATACTGCCGATCCACCCGAGGCGTGTTTGTGAAACATATGGGTGGAGGAACGGGACACAACACCATGGCTAAATGTACCCCTACCATGGTTGTCGCAAGGTCCGACCCGTGTGTGATGCGAGGCACACTACGTCTGAACCAGAAATACCACCCTCCGCAAACCCTGTTCTGAGCTTCCTGCGCGCTGCATGCTGTCAATGCGGAGTTGGCGTAGCACTTTTTATCATGGAGACCGGGGAGGAAATTTATTATTATGGCCCAGGCGGTCCCTTCGACAGCCCCCGGGTGCCGAGCCCTGCCAACATTCATTTTAATAAGACGCAGTAATACCCTGCTTTGGCCCATTAGCCATCCCCAAACCCACCCCGCTTGCATCGGTTTGTTTTATCGGCCTGGTGCAGATGGAAATAGGGATTCCATGGCTGCAACAACTTCTGCCTTGCTGTGCGAGATTTCTCCATCCCATGTTTGGCAGTAAAGTAATAAGATACTCTCCTCTCCGGAGACTGATTGCGAACTGGAGGAGAAAGCATCAATTTTTCGGTAGTTCTTTACCCCTCGCTGCCCGGGATTTTGCCAATCATGAACGCGAGTGATTGGAAGAAAATACACGGGAAAAAAAAAGCAAAAAAGAAAAGGTCTGGTTGCCGATTTTAATAATAAACCCCAAAATTCTCCAGTGGCATCAGCTTTCTGCCTATCAACCAGCTTGCCAAACCTTCAACTTTCTCGGAAACTGGCCCCAACTGGTGACACAGCATACGGCGTGCATCTCATGAATTTTTCCTTCTTTGTTATCAACTGCACACTTGCCTAGCCGCTCATGCAGCCAGGCCATCCATAAATATCCACAGAAGTGAACCATCCTCCGCGGTGTTCTTGGTCTGAACCACTTCACCGCCAGGAACACACAGACAAATCCATGGTTTCACGACCCGGTCCCTTGCTCGGATACGCTAATCACCCCAAGGCTCCATAATAGTCCAATGATAAGCTACGGATCTAAACCATGAAAGGCAGTTCGCCAGGGGCACAAAGCTAGCTCTTTTTTTAGTCCAAGGTTCCAAGACCCGCGTGGCTGAAGTTCGAATTGGTTGGTTGCAAGGGCTTCCAAGAGGAACGGAAAACCGGAGATCCCTCCCGTAGTTCGACCCATCTCCACCAAACCCTGGCCGCTCCCGCGTTCTTGAGGAACCAGCGGGCTAGCAGGGAGCGAAGAAAGGCAGAAAAGAAGGGGCAATGTTCCGGAACAAATCCTGATCAGTTCCAGAATCTGTTCAATGACGCAAGAGACCCATGAACAGCAAATATGATATCAACATAACTTTGGCCATGCCGAACAATTGCAAATGCAGTACACAGTTACCATAATGTAGTGAACCACATTTGTTTACTTTTCCCACCAGAAAATGAATGGTTTGTCTGCCTTTCTCAAGCTGCCTCTGCCACGTGGCATGCTGCTTGCCTTCGATTTGCTTATCGCTGCTTATCATCACAGTCTGATCTCACGGCGGGTAGATTGTCATCTTCCCACCCTCATCGCCTGACAGCCAATCCATCATCAATTTCCAGAGAGGGATATGACAGCCTTAATACCAACAAGCGCGTCTGCCCACCATCATGCACATTCGATCTATCTGACACCCACGCAGCCTTAACATCATGGCCAATCACCGCACAGTAACGAGCTCCGATCGATATGGTCCACCTAGTTTTACCCTGTCTGAGCAATAGGCCATTACCATTGCCATGTGGACGAATTATTCGGATCAAGCCCTGACATTAATATGACTGATTTACGCAGGTATCCAATTATTCTCCGAAAACACATGCATCATGCGTCCATCATCCATACAATCAAAATTGGGGGCCAGATTCCGTTATCAATCACTATGCCCGCAAAGTTGCCAGAATTCGCGTCCCAGAGAGATAATGACGATCTCCTCCCCCCCCCCCCCCCCCGTCATTAGCCGATTATCCCTTGCCGAGACCTCATCCTCCGTCAGGGACAGGATAATAAGAGCTTCCTGAACCCGGCATCCCCCTGTTCAATAACACGATTGCGCATGAGGAGAATGCCTGTCAATAATTAAAAATCAGGCACCGCCATAAAAAGGTCCCACCAACCATACTCGAATAAACCATCTAAAATCTATGAGAGATGGCCAGATCGAAAGAGGGGATGCTGAAGAAAATATCGAAATCAACGGCGAAGATGCACCACTCGCTACCCCACTATCCTCGCAAATTCCCACCAGTAGTTTGAGCTACTGGACCGGATGATTTTCAGATCAGATTTATCCGGCGCATGTCGCGCACATTTTTTATTTTTTTTTCCTCCTCATAGCGTTCTGGAGTTCAGCCACCCCAGGCGTAGATCGCCTCTTTTCAAACAGGTTAGCAACTGGCGACAGTTGCAACGAAGGGGTTAAAAAAAAACCGAAAAAAGAAAAACGTCCACGAAAAATGGGGGTTTATGCAAGTGATGTATGATGATATGAGGATGAATGGATCGCGCACTAGATTTGTATCATGTTTGCAGTTGGCTAAGCTATTTACAGCTGCACCACGGTGTTTCTTTCCGTGCCTGAATTGGTTATCCGATGGGTTTCATATCCTCAAGATCCCCCTCCCTTCCCTTTGCCGGCAGCAGTTCGGCTTCCTGGAATCGGGTATATATTTTATATCATGCTTCTTCCACGGATACTTTCTGGGGCAAAGGAGCATACCCCCTCCACATGAGAATTATGTGGATATTACATCTCGATGTTGCCACAACATCGAGATGCCATACATCCATCGGTTTCCTCAAAACAAAAAGGCCATGCCTCAGAGTCCTTCTGCTCAAGAATTACGATACTCTATGATCATAGATGAACAGAGTGGGCGACGCCCAGGTTCAAGCTCAAGAGCAAGGGCTAATTGTTCCCCGTCAAAGAAAATAATACTTATCCGTCGCCCTTCGGCAGACTATTCATTGCATATAATCGCCCGCGTCTGGATATCGCAGATCGGCGTTCTCTTCTAAAAAGTCCATCCAGCGTTGGAGGAATTTACTACCACTGTATATTTGATGACCCGGAAGAGGACAACGAGATCATGAGTCAGGAAATTGCTTTCTGCCACGCGCGTTGGGTGGATATGTTGTGCATGTATGCTCATGTGCCTTGAAAAAAGCCTAAGACGGCTTTTGTATAGTCGTGTGCGCTGTAGGATGATGCGACGGCAGAGGGAAGATTGCCAGAAGGGAAACGGGGAGCAATGAAAGGGTCGCGACAAGGGGACAAAGAGTATACGTTCGGAAGAAAGGAATCACTCACCGACGAATGGTTTCAGAATCACCACACACGCACAGATGGCGTTTGGGACGGGTCATGGCAACTATGTGACGTTAGTATTCATGACATATATTTGAAACCCATGTGGTTATATCTGTGAGACCCTTGGCAATGATTGCCGGCCAGGCCGCCCCTCCTCGGGAGGTACAGATATTTTTGACGTCATCAACGGGCAAGGGTCAGAGAAAGAAAGAAAAAAAAAGCAAAGAACAACTCACCATTTAATCGTCTCTTCTCGCCAAGGAACCCAACCTCGCCCTCCAGGTTGCTGCGTACAAGACTGACAACCACAGCCTCTTTTTCGCGCCCTTGGAAGCCATCCACGCTCCCAAGCTCGATGCCGGGATACTTGTCCTTCAATGACTGGGACAGCAGGGCCAGCTGTGCATTGTATGGTGTCACAACAGCAATGTCCTCCGGTTTGACACCTGCGGCCACTAGTTTATCCACGTGTCTAGCCACCACCGCAGCTTCCATGTCATTACTCTTGCTTTCGGCATAGATGGGTACCTGCTTGGGCCCAGCAGGCTCCTCGGCTCGCTCAGGAAAATCGCCCCCTTGAGTGTCATAGAAAACCAAAGGCTCTTGCGTATCATCGGTCTCTTCGACGTCGTATGGCAAGTCCTTGAGAAGCCGCAGTTTCACGGCGTCCGCGGCGATGAGTTTCGATTCGTATAGTTCCTGCGACGGGAAGTTCATGATTTTCTCGTGCATGCGGTATTGTGTTGTTAGCATTCGTTTGATGGTAGGGCCATGCAGTGACAGCAAGCGGTCGAATAGTGTCATTTCTAGTGTGACCTTTTTTGTTGTCTTATTTGTGCCTTCGCCCACGGCGGGTTCCTCGTCCTGGAGCGGTTTTGAGTCGGGTTTTATATTTGAGGCTTTGATGGTTGGAGGTAATTGCAAATGATCGCCTGCCAAAATCGCCTTGGAAGCGGATAACAAGGGAACCCAACATTGCGCTTCCAAAGCCTGACTGGCCTCGTCGATAATGACAACATCAAACTTTTGATTCTTCAATTGATGGCCACCAGCCCCATGCAAAGTTGCCAGGACAACTTTGCTCTCCGAGACAAGATTGTGAACGCATTTCGCTTCCCGCTCTCGGAACTCTTTCCGCAATTCTTTCAGATCTTTGTAGATCTCTCGTCGCTCCCGACCGCTTCTCGTTTTGCGGATGCTGGCCTGCTTCGTCTCTATCTCCTTTCTCACATCCTTGACGATGGCCGCGGCCTCCGATGTTTGAGTCAACACTTCCAATGAGTGATCGAGGACGGTAGATAGCAGGCGAGCCGGATGACCAATGCGAACTAGTGGGACTTTGAGTGGTGCAAGACGTTCGACAATGTTGTCAACAGAAATATTTGAAGGTCCGCATACCAGAATCCGGAGGTTTTGACGGAGGAGTTGTCGGATCAGCTCTATCAGGGTGTAGGTTTTGCCTGTGCCTGGTGGTCCGTGGATGAGTGCAATCTCTCGCGAAGCAAGGGCGAATCGGATTGCTTCCTTTTGCGAGTCGTTCAGTGTAGTGTCGAAGAAATCGATGGTCCCAATTGAGGTGAGGTCCACGGGGGATGGTGTTGTATGTCCAAATATAACTCGCATGAAATATGTATATTCTGATTCCGGCATGGATTCCATCTTAATCATCGTCTGCTTCATACTAGGTAGAGAATTAGCAGAGCGCACATAAGTTAGAGAGAGTAAAAGGAACGAGTAACTCACCGTCGATACGTAACATCATTCGCCAACTTGACCCTAAACACATGCCCATCCATCAGCCACCACTGAACCGCATACAACCACTCCCATTATCCAGCAAAAAGACAAAAAACAACTCACATCCAAACCTTCTTCCCCCAAAGATCCTCCACAGACTCCTCCTCCCGCCCACCACCACCAGCCCCCTTCCCCCCAAAAGCAACCCAAACCCCCCTCTCCCCCACCCTCGTCACCACCCCCTCAATCCCCTTCTCCCTCCCCCCCATCTCCTCCCCCTTCCCGCCCTTCTTCCCACCAACCCCCCTCCCCCCCACCGCAACATCCTCAACCCTCACCACATCCCCCACCCGAATCCCATGCGCCCCTAACCTCCCCTCCCCCCCCGCAGCACCAGCACCAGCACCAGCACCAGCACCATCCCTCCCCGCATCCTTATCTTTATCCTTATCCTTCCCCTTTCCCGCCCCACCAATCGCACTATCAACACCAAACTCGCCAACCTCACGCCCGCCCATGCCCGTGCGGCAGTTCACGAGCACGATGCCGGTCAATGCGTAGCCGGTTGCTTGGAGGGTGCGGCGGGTCGAGGGGGAGACGGCTGTGGCAGATGAGAGGGAGAGGGAGACGGGGGAAGAGGCAATTTCGGCTTCGTGTTCGGCGAGGAGGAGGGATTGTTGGGTGTTGGCGAAGGGGGGGATGGAGATGGGAGTCGGGGTGGGGGTTGGAGGGGGCATGGCATGGGTTGTTGTTCATGCGTTCAGGTGGGGGACTTGTTAGTGGTTTGTTTGAGGGGTTTGTTATTTTGGGTAGTTTTTGAATGGAGAAGGATTTGTGAGGCTTTTTGTTGGGGGTGTGGTTTGGAGGGGTTGGGGAGGTTGGAGATGGAGCTTGGGAGTTTTTTGTTTTGTTGGTAGATCGAAATGATGTAAGCGGGGGGGAGTATGGTCAACGGCCACAGGAGATTCGTTTGCACCACGTAGATTTTTGTGTATTCAAATGAATGTGAAATTATATATTCATGATTATCTAGGTGTACGGAGTGCTCCCTGGGATATAGACGGGTCGGGTATATGAGAAACACGAGGAAAAGGCCTTGTCCCCACTATGTTAACTGAAACTTCGATATGAAGGATGGATGAAGCTGACTGGTAGAAACTGAAGAAATGGCGCTGGCCATGTAGTTACCACAATCGTTGATGGCTTTACCCAAGCCAATAGCTTTGGAACAAGGAGTTGGTATGTAGAGCTGCGTTGAAGAACCAAACCAGGAAAACATTGCCCCAAGCTTGAAAATTCAAGAAAGATGAGTATACTGGCATGCTGGTCGACTCTCACAGTATGCAAAGCCACCAGCAGGTCATTAATCATCCTCCATCTTGATCTTTATCTTACTCTCCTCTTTAACCGACACCCCTTCCTTTTTTGGCTTCCTTTTATCAACCCAGCCCCTAATCTCACTCTTACACAACCCTGATCCTGCAAGGTCACACTCCCCACACCTCCTCGCTACCGGCAAACAAACAGTCTGACCTAGACCAACAAGAAGCTTGTTAATCTCATGCCACTTGTCCCTCGGTAACCAGCTTTCCAATGCCGCTCTTGTTTCTTCGGGGGTCTTCGTTTTATGCCATCCCCACATGTTGGTGATGCGGTGCACATGTACGTCCACTCCAATACCTTCATCACGACCCCAAGCGGCACTCAAGCAGAGATATGCCATTTTCGGACCCACCCCTGGCAATTTCATGAGACCTTCGGCTGTCGAGGGGATGTCGGAGTCATATTCATCACGGAGTATGATGGCGGCAGCTTTGATGTATTTGGTTTTGTTATTATGGAAACCAACGCTGTGTATGAGCTCGTTAAGGCGTGTGGGAGAAACGGCGAGGATATTCTCGACGTTTAAGGTACTCTTCTCTTCCTGCTTGGACTGATCCCACACGATATTTTTCTTGGCTTTCACTTCCTCCTCCCCTTCTTCCTTCTTGACTAGCCCTATCGAAGCCGCGTCTTCCTGCTCTGGGCCTAATTCTGTGTGTAACCGTTGCATGGCGACAGCTGTAACGGTGTCCTTGGTCTGGGATGAAAGCATCAGGGCAATGAGAGTCTGGAACCGTCTATCGCGAGGAGAGGAAGACCGCCAGTATAGCTGTGCACAGCCCATTGTATCAACAGGCGCGGTAGGGTTTTTGCGCCGCATCTCTTTTACCGTAGCGTATATTGTTTCCCAATTGGAAGGGGGTTCCATCTTGACCAATCCATCCGCGCCTTTAGATTTGCGAGCCGGTAGCCGCCGCGATTTCGTTTTAGTTTGCGTCTCCTCGTCCTCTTCTTTGATAGTAGGCTTTTGCGAGGTATTCGCTTCCCCCTTCACAATTCGCGCTGGGGTGGAAGGTGATCGCTTGGCTGCGAAATGAGGACTCTGAACCGTGGTGAAGGATTCCTGACCGCGTTTCCGCTTGCGGGTGGGCGGTGGTGAAAGTAGGTCCTCAATATCTGTTGTATTCGCGGAGGAGAGTATTGAGTTACCGTCATCGTCGCTATCCCGTGGTTCTGCCTTGATTATGGAGCTCTGATGCTGCGGGAGATCGCTTCTCCGCTTTTCTGCCACGGAGTAGCTGCTGAACGGATTTGAGGTTGCATTCCGGCGTGGCTGGCGACGGGGAGCAGATGACAGAATATCGACTAGCTTTGCAGTCTCCTTAGAGACTCGTGAAGTCCGCATTTTTGGACTGATATAGAGGGATCTTGAGCTGTTGGGAATTTGGAGAAAGCTTGCCCCTGGCAGCTGCTTAGTCAGTGGAATCACGTGGTGATAACTGGCCGGGGAAACTTTATTTGGACCTGCGAACCTCGGCGTTTGGAGATACTTAGTCCGAGCTTCAACTTCATCTAAATTCAAACAACACCCGCTGGCCATGACAATTTAACAGACAACTGCCTGGCACAATTCATATACACATCCCCCTACCGTCTCCAGGGCAGACAAATCCCAGCAACACACAATGTCCCAACGCTCCCCAGCCCCCTCCTCATCAGCAACAAAACGGCTCATCCGCGAATTGAACGAATATGCAAGGAATCCCAATGAAGCCCTCCTCCATCTCGGCCCCGTCAGCGAAACAGACCTGCTCCGCTGGGAAGCAGTGCTGAAAGGCGTTCCCGGAACCCCATATGAAGGTACATTTACCCTCCATGCCTATCTCTATCCTCACCGCCATCCCTCCCCTCCACCAGCCAAACCGCTCCGTTGCCTGTATCATATGTAACACTAACACACGCCCAGGCGGCCTCTGGCGCCTCCACATAACCATCCCTCCCGAATACCCCAATCGCCCGCCAACCATCGCCTTCACAACCCGCATCTGCCACCCCAACGTCTCCTTCACGACCGGCGAGATCTGCCTCACCCTGCTCACTTCAGAGCACTGGAGTCCCGCATACACATTGTCCACAACCCTTTCGGCCATCCAGCAGCTGCTGACTGATCCCCGGCCCGAGAGTCCGCTGAACGTGGATGTGGCGGTGCTGATGAAGAATGGCGATCTGCTGGGGTGGGATAGTCTAGTGAGGTTTTATACGGCGGAGGAGAGATGGGAGGGGCCCGGGAGAGAGGGCGGGAAGAAGGGTGGGAGATGAGGGAGGGGAATGTGGGAGAAGGGATCTGATTTTTTTTTTTTTTTCCTGGATATGTGATGTTGAACGAAGACGGATGCGAGAGGTAGGAGTGAATTTCGGCCTCACTACTATTTGTTTCGTTGAGGGAGCTTTGGTACGATCGCTTGGATACTACGTACGACGTGCAATGGGATATACAGGGGCACAAACAGATTGTGGGCTGATATATCCACGGCCGATGTCGGCTTTGGGTCCTGACTTTAGACGGTCGACCACGAAGTATATGGCATATGCCTGGAGAAATAACGGAAGCGTTGATTTGAAGTACCCATATTCACATGATTTCGAAGCGTACTGTTGGGAATATACCATGAACTGTCTTGGAGGTTTCGTTCGCGTTTATGATTGTTATTATTTTACGTTTTGGTCATTGGCTTTATCATACCCCCTTTATACTAATTCGAAACCTCGTACTTGAACTGGGCGATTTATTTTTCTATTAGATATTTTGTTTTTTATGTTAAAGAAACATTCACACACTCTCAACCCCGAAAATCGCAGGGTTGGTCGAATCAAATATTGGCCGAAACTAGCTAACTATCTAACGTTGGCGCTTGCTAATACTACTATCTTTCTTTTTAAAAATAACCAAGTAGACGAGACACGACACAGAGAGCCTGAAGGCATTACTTCGGATATATGATCATACACCCAATACCGACGAACAAAACATACGCTTGATATACTGAACAATAGACGCCCTGAAATGCATAGAAACTCGGTAGCTGGCAATGGCATCGCAAGTTAAAAAAATAAACAGATAACGAGATTTATGCCACATTTTTGGCATTCAAAGTTTGGCGCATTCCTTCCCCCCTCCCTCCATCCGATCCTTTTCTCTACTTCATGAAACCTGTACGGTGCGGGCAAGAGTGACAAGAATGTTTAGAGAGCCATGGCGACAGCAACAGCGCCGCCAAGGACGGCTAGCATTTCCTTCTTGAAGCCGATAGTGGTTGCCGCACCACCGGTTTGCAAGCCGGGAGGTCCGTTGGGCGTATCGGTTGGCTCCTCAGTAGGAGTGGGATGGACAATCACGACGGATGTGATGGTACTCAGAGCGCCTTCAGAGTCGGTAGTCGGTATCAAAACGGTCGAGCTCTTTGTGGGAGTGGGCTCGGGAGAGGTCGTCTTCTCCGTGCTGCTGGAAGAAGGCTTGCTAGTCTCCGTGGGAGTTTGGGTCTTGGTGGGACTTGAGGTAGGAGTCGAGGTTGGCGGGGTTTTTGTAGGGGTTTCGGTAGGGGACGTCGTAGAAGTGGGCTTGGTGGGAGATTCTGTCGTGCTAGAACCGGGTCCGTCCGTGGGGCTGGCCGTATCGGTCTTGCTCGTGTTTGGGTCGAGGGTAGCGGATGTTGGGGAAACCATGGGGGTCTCAGAGACGGAGTTGTTGCCGCCCTCGATGCCTTGTCTCCGGACTAGATCATATCGGCGGAAATCCTCTGCATTCCTATCCACGTAGGCATCACGAGCTCTGAATTTGGAGGAGAAAGATTTGAACACGCCAACGATGGGGTTGTCTGCGCGGGCTTGTCTTCGGTTGGCTCTATCCAAGTCGACAGCGGCCACTGAGGCGGCCAGGACGAGGGAGAGGAAGAGGATAGAGGTCCAAAGACGAACCATGGTGGTGGGGGCGGTGGTTTGTTGGTATGCGAGAGGAGGTTGTGGTATTGATAGTGCTCGTCCACACAGCCAAAACAGAGGCGAGAGGAAGCCCACAAGATAGCAACCAGAGACGTTGCTATTTGTTGCAATAAACTAAGCAGGTAGAAGATGCCCACTCCAATAAGCAGTGAATTCAAGAAGTGATTGCCTTGAACATCAACGAAAGAACTGGGGGACCGCTCCGCGATGCAATGCAATGGGTGAAAGGACACAGCTGGGCGAGTACAAAGCAAGGTGGCTGGAATGCAAGGGAAACAAAGACTTGAAGGAAAAAGAAAAGAAGTCCGAACCAAAACACAAAGCAGCAAGCAGATCGGTGTTGGTCCTTGGAGAAGTTGGTAGCCGGTTAGAAGAAAAAAGAAAAGCTACGGGCGATGCGGCTGAAACTCGATGGCTGTGACGTCGACAGATTCGACATCTCTCGTACCCGACGACATCAACCTCAACAACCAACTTGACGAACATCCGCTCTGCCCCAACATCAGCCACTTTCTGACTTTCGATGTGCTGGCAGTTCTCCGTGTTCCGATCTAGGCGCCGGTGGGCTCTTATCGGCCACCGGTTAGCCTCCAGCCTATTCGCCATCGCTGCCCATCCCTCCCGATCCCGCCCACTGATTGGCACATCGCGAGCTTGAAGAGCCCAGCGTTATGGGACTCGCCCTGTCTGGCATCCCAGACGATGATATGATCCAAGCCAATCATCCTGGCTTCCAGGGGTCTGCTCGTAACACCTCGGCCCCCACCAGTCGCTGTTCTTCACACCCATCCTTCGGTGGCATATCCCAGCGATGATACGAACACACCATGCCTTGAGCCTCACACTCGTGTTTCTCGAGGCTGCAGGACGACAATCGCCAACTGAAATGATCGTTGTGGTTGACCAAAACAGGAGCTATTTTTCTTTTGTGCACTGCCACAGCAGAGAGAAAGGGAACCTCACAATGCAGTCATCCACAATTGCCACGCCGGTGGCCGATCACTGCCGGTGGTCCTGGCGAGCTCGCAAAAGAAGCCAAAAATAATAATAACATTCCCCAATTCTCAAACAGTCTGCATCATAATGTCTCTTGTAAGTTGTGCTGCATCAACATGTTCCTCGGTTCCACAGTTTCTGGAGCCCCTTCATAGGCTCAAAATGTGGGAAACTTGTCCTACCTCAGAAGCTAACTAGGAACCTTACGTCAAATAAACCCCAGAAAGCATAGATTTTATGCATCGAATGTCTGAGTCGTCAATCCCTCCTGCTTGATTTCCACGGGAGAAGAATGGTCAGGTTTTGAGGGTAGGTCATGCCGACCAAACGAGCATCAATGCGAGCCGGCCCGGAGAGCTAAAAACGTCATTGCTGTCTCTCAGCTTTCCCTAGGTGCCTTTTCTGTGTGATCGGATGCTTGTTTATTGGGGGGCTAATGATAAGAGGTTGCTCGAAACAAAATTTCGATGTGCAACCTGCTTACCTGCAACATGTGCATATGTGAGGACATATTACGCACGCTCGTGGGTGTCATGATACACGGTCGAAACTCTTTGAAACGCAGGGGACCTGCGCTTTGGGTGTTACAATCCACAGTCCAAGACTACAATCTGGTTCCTGAATGAATTGAGCTATTGATAACAATTCTGTTCCATTGATTTAAGATATCTAAAGTGGGAAAAATTACTGACAAAGGCCACGCCAACAAATACCAGACCAAAATGATTAGAACCCACCGCAGGGTTTGGAAGGAGAGATACCACAAAAGAAAATGTCTCACATGTTTCCGTGGCGGCACGGAGCTACATACATAAAGTCCAATATTTTAGTCCTCCTTACCAATTTGTGGGATAATGTCGTCCCACGTTTTGGCTGCAAAGGAGGAATAAGCCGGCATGCATAGCGTTCCTGGTAAGGGCAGCTCCCCATCCACAAAATACTTGCGGATAACATTTCCCGTGCAGACAGAACCATGCTGTGATGAGCAGTGCTATCATACTGGTTAGCTTTCCATGGCTATACGAGCGATGTGGTCGATATAACTTACACCAGAGCCCCCATGTTCAAGCAAAACGCTACCTTCAAAACCAGCAGTCATGTTCCGGGCAGACTTGAGTGGGGTAGCAGCGTCGTACGTATTGCCGATGACTAGCATAGGGTGCTTTGTTTTGACCTGAAAGTTACCCTCATATCTCTCCTTGGCCTGAAACTTCCATTGAGAGCACGTCATGGCCACGGTGTTACCTACCCCCTCCATAAGCCTGGTCTCCTCGCTGAGTGCTTGTAGTGCTGGCATGACCTCGTCGAAGCTATGTTTTCCCGTTTTCTTATCAGAACAAGGGATCCCATAAGGAGCCTCAGTGATGGAACCACTACCCCAAGGGGCCGCGAGACTTGCCGAACTTGCAACAAGTTTAGGTATATCGCCATTGATCAAGGCATCTAGGGCAATGGATAAGTTTGCGTAACGACTCGGGTTGTAAAGGCTTGGCCGGATTAGGCTTTTGACGAAGCTATGGTCGATAAACTGCCCCGCAAAAACAGCTGGCTGATATTTGAGCTTGTCCAAAGCGTTGTATACAGCTTTCTCGAGGTCAGGTGCCCTTATTCCCTCGCCAGCAAGGGCACATTCGTCTGGGGACTTCACGCAGTCCTGGAGGTAGCTAGTGAAGGCTGCATCCGTGTCCGCCCATGCGTCGATGTCGCTGGTGGGGGGGAAACGAGTCAGTTCTCTGGGACGGCTTCAATCTCGACTTCGGGGAGGATTGGAGTCAAATGCTCACTATGAGTTATAATATTCATGGGCGTTCGAGACCCCATCAATAACGATCCTATCTATCCGATCCGGAAACATAGCCGCAACGGTTGCTCCCAGCACCGTGCCGTATGAAAATCCTGAAACAAAGTGTTGTCAGCTTTCAACTCAACATTGTGTCTTCCAAGAATCTCCTTACCCCAATATCTCAGTAATCCATCATCTTCAACAGCATCAACAATCTCCATCAAATCCCTCGCGGTGAATGCCGTGCCGATCAGCTCACCATACTTTTTCGACTCTTTATATGTACGACAGGTGTCACTAAGTTGACCTGTGCTTGCCCATAACCGCCCCAGAACCATCCTATCCTCAGGACTGGCCAACTCGCTAATTCTGCCCTGCGTTAGATTTCCGATTCTTTCGATGTCATCCTTGAAACAGTTGAAGGTAAGTGTTTTTTCCGTTCCACTGCAGACGAAGCTGTTAATTTATCCATTTTCCATCGCAGGCGTTGAGCAAAAGCGGAGTGCGTTTCACACTTACCGTGGATCATGGGCTATGAGATCATGGTGGCCGCCAAGTATCCTATACCATCTTTAGAAGCTGTATCCCTTCCGCGCTGATTTAAACCATTGGGAGTCTCACCCTTGCAAAGTTTTCGCCTTCCCCGCCAGTCCAGAACGAGCGCCCATACCCGGGCCACCGAAGTTGAATAGAATGGATCCCTTCTTTTCCTTGGAAGCAGGTACCTTGAGGAGTTGGAGATCCACCGTTTCGCCCGAGTCGCGGTTGGTATAATCTAACGGGACAGAGAGGCTTCCGCATTCGATGGGTAGCGTACCGTCCAATTCACAGGGACCCCATTTGATTTCTCCTTTTGACCGTGCATGGTTCGAAGTTGTTGAGGGTGTCGCATGGGAGCCAACGAGTAGGGAGAGTTGGAGGAGAGATTGTTTCCAAAACATCTTTGTGGTTCGGTGAGTTTTGTTCCGTTAGGAATAACGGGAGAGTATATCACTTAGATTGGGAAAAGAGAAACAGCCAGTTTTCTGGGTTCCCATGATGATTTATTAATACTCTCCATCTTGAACAATGGTCCAGGGCAAGCATGGCAGCGAAAATTAGGACCCCAATAAACAAGACACCAACTGGAGACAACTGGAGACTAGATGGAAATTACAGAGTAGATCAATCCCTTGGTGTGAAAAGTTGTGATGTTTGACGACATCAACAGCAGCAAAGCAAGACGAAAAGATGCAAAATACGCGTATCCGGAGCTGGCGAGATAACTATGACGGGGATCTGCCAAGCTTCTTTCGTAACTCGCTCGAGTTAATGCGGCCGAGCCAGTGAGCGTAGAGCCAATACGCGGAAGACACTACTCGGCATTGCGCTCAATGGACCTGCGATTTAACAGTCTATTTTGAGCGTTGCTTGGGCCGAAGGCATTTCCAGGCGAAGAATGATTCGCTAGCCGATCAACAACTTCTGGAGGCCCCCTTTTTTTTCCTCCCCAGTCGATTGACACGTTTCACCCCCGTCCAACTCAACGGCAAGACGTGCATTTCTCCAGCAGCCATCTCCAGTAACTTCTCGGCGAGTCAAAAGAGTCGGGAAATTCGCGGAACTTCCGTATCAATTATTGGAACCGCATTTGAACCATATTTTATATCCACTACAGGGATTCCGTCAAGAAAAGTCGAATAATAATGTGGTCTTCAGCAACATCTTTTACCTGAAGGCTGAGACCGATCTGATAAATATCGTAGATGTGATCTCTCGTGTCCAAATCGCAGGCCGGCAACAAAGTCGATGTCGGTGATTTTGACGCCGAACCTCCGTGCCGGCCAGCCAATCAAAGTTTAGTCCGCGTTCAGTGCCACATTCGGTTTCTTGGCAAACTTCCTATTTAATTCTAGCTTGACTGCATAACTCTACATAACTTTTTTATACCAGGCACTCAAAGGTATGTATGGAAAGTTCTATTTATATCTCTGGTAATCATATTCCAGCCGACCCCCTGGGGCCTTTACACCTTGCGCAGTATGAAGCGTAATTTTATTGGATAATATTTTTATAAGTACCAACCGGCCTGCCTGTCAGATACGTCGTCTGGTTGACGGCACCAAAAATAATTCATCTATCAAGGTGCGCGCCATCTCTATATACAGACGAAGGTGCTCTATACATAACTCTATGGTATCTAACATCTCTTCGAATAGATCCAATCACTCTCGCCTCTCACAGTCTAGCCGACTTCGATGGGCAATGGCAAGCTTTGGCTGCTGCTGGCTTTGCGTCCTCGTGTAGTTGAGAACGGTTGAACGATTGATTAGATTGAGGAACGTCGAGGGCAGGATTCTTCTCGAAGAAGCCATCTGGCTTTAGCATGATGCTGATTCTTTCGACGGGCATGATGGGGAAATCCTCAGGTCGTGGGTTGTGGGTGAGGCCGAATGCTGGTTGATGGAGATGGTTAGTTACGCGGGTCTATTAAAAGGAGACCAAAAAAACAGATATAACTACTATATATGGGGCGGACTTACTGTGCCACAGCACCACATCGGCATTCTCAACATTATCCTTCCGTCCAGTCCACACCTCTACACCATCGCTCTGCTTGCTCTGATTCGTGAATTCGCCGGCCGCATACAGCTCACCATCCTGGTATGTGGACACCCAAACTGGCTTGGTGGCAAACTGGGCACGTCTCCGGTTGAAGCTTCGTGGAAGCATGACCATCAATTGGGTAGGAGGCGATTGCAACTTGTAGGCTACAGGCTTCCGCGAAGTGGGATTGATAACGTTATCATTGCGGATTTTGAATACACGGGCCTTTTCAACGTTGCTCTCAGCCGTGCCCGCGGTCTTGAGAACTGTGGTCTCTGCCGTGTATCCCACTCCGTATGGGTTGGTGACCGGATCATCGGCCATTGGCACGCTGTCTTGGTAGATTACGGTGTTGTTGTAGCCGTCAATCGCCGGGTCAACCCGCATGGAGAAGAGATGTTGATGGTAACCGGCCATGACGCCGGGTCCAACGTTCGTGCCCCAGGGGACGGTGGTACCATCCGCGTTATCGATAGGCATTGTGGAAAGAATACCAGTGGCGCGCACCTCTAGCTCGATTCCTCCGGCTTGGTCGAAAACCCAGGCGAAGATATACTCATAGTTGGAGACTGTGCATATCATCTGGACAACTAGTTGTCTGTTTCTAACAACGGTTGCTTCGCCGGTGCGGTAATTGGTGTGTTTGTGCTGCAGGCCTGCGTCCTGCTCATGTAGGCAGACTACGTTTTCCAGGAGTACTGGGTTTCCGGTGGAGTCAGCTCGGCACCCGTTGAAGTATTTTATGTGGCCGAGACAGTCACAACCCAGAGACAGCTGGTTGGCGGTTACGCCAAAGCCGACGTCTCCGGCATCAAACGCTTGTTTGCGATGGAATGGTGCTCGGGGATCTTGATGGTAGAGGTCAGCATGTTAACCAACCCATGGGACATTAACTTGAACATACCGCCATACGGAACAGTCATCTCAGACACGGACAGCCGATAGAACACATTGCGCTTGTCATATGTGACGCCATACAACACCAGGCCATCACGGTAATTGAACCCGACTCTAAAATTCCACTTCTGCCAATGCACCGCATTGCCATTAACGGTAAAGGACGCACCCTCGGGCTGCTGAACGATATATGGCTTCAGGTCTGTCCGCAAAGGTTCCTCCAAAAGGTCGTGGGCGTACTGGATGGATTTGACGGGCTTCCATGGGCTTGTGGGCGCGGTTGAGTGATCCGTGCCGGTTGGGAGATAGTCCATGCGCACAAGTTCATGAGTGAGGCCATCGAAGACGGGAGAGAATGCCAGTGGCAACGAATAGTGATTTGCCTGTGTGTGGTTTGTATCTGCCATGTACATATAACATTGGAAGAGCCGTCTGGTCTCGTTTTGGTCATCGCAGCCGTAGATCCAAGGATCGTTGAGAACGGTAACGCCGGCAGGAAGCTTGAGTTTTTCAATCTCTGCCAAGACTGCGGGGTGCTTCATGCAAAGTTGCTCAATTTCGATCATTTCGTCCACGTCGACGGGTCCCTGTTGAGATGGTTAGAATTCTTTTGTTCCGGCGATGAGTGCTGTTTCCTGCCCAACGGATCCCAAAGCTTACCTGGACATCTTTAGGAAGCTCCTTCACGGAAACTATTGATTTTGTGTCTACGTTGATCAGCGCCTTCAAAAAGGCTCTGGTATCGAGTCTGTGGAATAAGGCATGGATAAACCGAGTTGGCTTCGCGGGCAAGGGAGTGCCTAGCCTCTCTGCTTCGAGATATGGCACGACTTCTCTCTTGATTGGTTCCTGGACATCGATCACCTTGAAGCGTAGCTTCACGCCGGGAAATGATGCCTGGAGAATCTTGACGGCAAGGTTGACTTCGTCAGGACGAAGGGGATCGAAGGGGTGAGGGGGGGACATGGTGGGGTAGATGGTGGGATTGTTATTAAAGAATGGGCACAAATAGGGGCAGGGGGCAAGGCAGATTATCAGCCAGAGCTCGAGGGAGGGGGTTTCTTTGGCCTTTATAGGAACAGAGAGCTGAGAGAGGTGATGAAAGAGCCGTTCTGCTGTGCAGAGAGTGGAAACAACCCCATATCAACGAAGGCCGCTAATTCCGCTGATAAGGCTCTCCTCAGAAATATTTTCACTGATAGCCGATGCATCTGGAATTCCAGCCCGGCCGGCGGGGTCAATGCCGAGACGAACCATGGGAGATAGCCGGGTTCGGATGGACCTGCCTGAATAGGAATAGTGTCAGGCTCCCTTGCCGAGTTAGCAGCGGAGACCGAAGACCTTCCCCCGCATATCTATTCCGCTCCCCTTTGCTGTTGTTGAATTTATGTATGTGTTTTCCTCATCATTTCCCGTTTCTCGTGGTTTCCTTTCTCTTGGTCAGATAACGGACAAGTCATTTACACCCAGTGGAAGATAGAACCACGTTCAACAAACTTGGGCAATATTCCGTCGTGTTCGACTCCCCCTTTTCTAAAGAATGAGGGGATGTCTGTTCTCCGGGTTCCGGTGATGAGTATATTCGGGCACGAAATCGAGGCGCACATTGGATCGAGAAGTGTACGGGGCGATGAAGACCAGTATACAGGAGAACTTGCCTGTCAGAATTATCGATTCGTCGGTGATCACGGGAAGCAGACCTCAGATACCACAATTAAGCCTGTTTCCAGCATCATTGGCTATTGGGTTGACATTCTTCCTGTCTGAGGCTCCTATCGACTCTTGGTTTTATCCTCATGCCCCGCCTTTTCGCCGGGCAATGAAAGCGTCTATGCTTCGACACGTTATCCAGCCGTACACTTCGCGGTCTAGGGTTCGAGATCTCAAAATAGCACCAGCTATTTCAATCCCGTCCTAGAATTCGTCTGCCGGACGACAGATGCTTGCGTGTCTCGCCCGCCCAATTAAATCCTGAGACCTGCCCTGTCCTGAGCCAAGGGGGCAAGTCAGAAAAAGGGACATTATTAGGAGTTCCCCTGCATGAAACAATTTTGTCTAGCTTGTGCATGCATCCATATTTGTCCAGTTTATTTCATGGATACTGGGCTGCCAATCTGTTATGTTTGCTTCCATGGAGGCAGATATTAGGGCTCTCTTCACCCTCAGAACAGATCCATAACTTCAAAGCCGTCCTATACAGACTTCGACGCGGTCGCATCGTCCACCTACTTGATCTCAAGTGGTTTTGCAAACAACGAGAAGCCGGCCCCACCAGGAGAGTATTTTGCGAATCTAGTCGGTTCTGATATTGCTGTGGCATAAGCACCAAAGCAGACGGCTTGATCCATAAATTTTGGATGCAGTGGCTTTCCTCGAACGGTATTTGGAATGAGGGAAGCATTTCTCAATTTTATATGGCTCCTGCCGGTTCCATGCCATACGTATCGCCTCATGAGTATCATCCTCGATGTGTCAGTTGGCCTTTGACGAGATGGATAGGAGAATAAATAGCCAGGCTACACCATGTTGATGTTAACATCTTTGATGCTGGTTTTGTCTCATAGAGAGCGCACTCCAATTTCTATATCAACCATCACAGTTAAACACAGACATTGGGGTATTCAAGTCTTTTTAGACGCTACTACGGATACTCCCCGCTCTATTAATAAAAGGCACTATTTCTGATCAAAAGTCCCCACCAGATCCCAGATCAACATTCTGACCGGAGTGAAACATAATTTCCGTATGTTGGACGTTTCGTGGCGCTAAAATTTACGTAAAATCATATTGGGCAGAATTTCCCCAGCAAATCGAAGATGTTCGCCTTTTCATAGGAGCATCAACAGCTACGCAATGGTTCATTATAATAATGTAGCGAGCACGTAAAATCTATTGACCATAAGGCGCATGATGAAGTTATTAACTAGTGAGGTTGCTAGCCAACTAGGAAGATATCACCAGCCACATTTTAAATATTTCCATTTTCTCGTCCTCGCCCGTTCTGCCCTGTCAGCCTCGCAGTCTCACCCCCCCCCTCCGTCGTTGACGAGCCACATGTCCCGCCACAGTTTGCGGCAGCCCCTTGATGGACCCTTGCTAGTGCAATTTACGCAGTGCTTCATCGAGCACAGTCTCTTTTGGGACACCTTGCAAGGAGAGCCGGAGCTGATGGCCTTGCAGAATGTTTGTCCTCTTGTCCAGTTTTGCTCAGCCAATAAATGCTATGAGGGTGCCTCATACTCGGGAATCAGCCTTCGAAATCTGCAATCCTCGTCTTCAACCACGGAACTCCGAAAGGGGATCGTGAGGACATCTTGAATAACTCCCAGCCTCCAGGCAACCGTTTTTATGTCGCCAAGGAGCCAGGCACTGGGAAGATTCTCAAAGTGATTGGAATACGCGGAAGCATCCCTGCGATGACTCGTCACAAACCGTGCTAAAATTTAACCACTATTTATTAGCCAGCTCATCGCCGAGCCCAGCTGGCCATAGCTAAGCGAAATAACGACGCGGTTTCGCATTGCAAGGTTTCAAGTCTTCTTGAAATAGGGGAGACTCGAGGATTCGCAAACAAACAATTCGACGCTCGAAATATTCATGTCCTTCTCACCACCACTTTAACGGTCGATTAACTTGCACAAGCCGTCATGGGGAGCCAGCCTGGGGAGCCTGAGGCTGGCAAGGAGCCTGAGGCGGAGCCGAGTCCACCGTGGAGGAATTTCTGGGTAAGTCTGAAGAGCTCGCCTTTTATATATACGCTTTTTTCCGCTTACATTGCGTTCTGAAGCGAATGCTGGGCCATGGAACCGCCCTCGATAAGTTTATGATGTCGCTTGCTGCAATTTGCGCCGTGGGTGCGGGAGTTGTACGTATCTACCTACCATTTGATGGGCTGCGGATATAGCTACTAGTACTTCTGAATAAGCTAACGACTATTAAAGACGCTTCCTTTGATGAACGTTGTGTTTGGTTGGTCCTCCTTCATATCCGGAGAACTCCCCATTTCAATTGCACAGAGTCTGACGGCTGGTTGTTTGTAGGGAATCTTGTGGACGACTTCAATGGATATTTTATCCCCGGCTCAGGGGTCACCAAGGACGACTTCACGGGGGCTGTGAACCGTAACGTGTTAGTATACTCTTATCCCGCGGCATAACGCAAGATGAGACCAATTATGAGGATAAAGCATTCTAGTGGACGATATAGATTGAACTGATAACATTCGCAGGCTGTTCCTGGTTTATCTATTCATTGGAAAATTTGTGCTTGGGTACATTTCAACGGCAAGTCTATCCGAAGGAATTCGACAGTGAAAACCAAGTTGACAGTGTTCAAGTTTTGTCTTCGAATGACCGGAATCCGAATTTCTGCCCGTCTTCGTTTGTCATACCTCAGTGCACTTTTCAGCCAGCCCATTAGTGTTTTCGATTCGCTCCCTCCAGGAAGGCCAACGACCACTATCACGACCTCATCAAATACTGTGCAAGCAGGTATATCAGATAGAATCGCTTTGTTAATCCAATCGAGTGCTCTAGTTATCGGGGCTTATGCAGTCGCTTTCCGCTTCTCCTGGTCGTTGACATTGCTCGCAAGCACGTCCATGGTGTTTATCTCATTAGTTAACGGCGGAACTCTTCCCATCTACATGAAGGCCTACAAAAGCGTTGAAAAGGCCGACGAGAAGGCTTCTTCAATTGCCACGGAGGCCCTTGGCTCGATTCGGACTATCGTGGCGTGCGGCGCCGAGGGGAGACTAGCTGCTCGATATGCTGAATGGGTTTCAGTGTCGCGAAAGCGAGGCTTAGGCTTGGGGCCTCTTACCGGCATACAGACAGCACCGGCAAATTTCGCGATGTACGGTAGCTTTGCCTTGACCTTTTGGTTTGGAGTTAAGCAGTACAATTCAGGAAACCTTTCAGGTGTTGGTCCGCTAGTTACGTGAGAATCTCCCAACTTGACTTTTTTGTATCCCACGTTGACTTTGTGAACATATCTAACATTCCTCCGCGTGTAGGGTTGTTTTTTCCGTGCTTCTAATTATATCCACCCTGTCGTTTATTCTACGCCCTATTCTTGATATTACGCAAGCAGTGAGTGCGTCGACCTACTTTTTCGAAATGATCGATGCCCCGAAGCTCAAAAAATCTGGGCTAAAGAGTTTGGATGTCTCGACTTCGGATGACATCTACTTCAAAGACGTGACATTTTCCTATCCAAGCCGACCCAAGGCGAAAATTCTCAATAGTTTGTCTCTCCACATACCAGCTGGGAAGTTGACTGCCCTTGTTGGGCCATCTGGGTGTGGTAAAAGTACCATAGTTGCACTTCTCGAACGCTGGTACCAGATTGGAAACCAATTTGAAGAAGGGTCCCTACCTGATACCACCTCACCAGAAAATGAGGACCCTCCCAATGATAAATTGGATGAGAATGACGCAGTCCCTAATAGTGGAGAGATCACGATCAACCGTTATAGAATCGATGATCTTGATCTCAAGTGGTGGAGGTCCCAGATAGGACTCGTTCAGCAGGAACCATTTATTTTTAACTCATCCATCTATCAGAACGTTGCATACGGTCTGGTGGGTTCTCAGTGGGAGAATGAAACTGAGGAGGTAAAAAGAGACCTGGTTAAAGAAGCATGTCAGGAAGCATTTGCGTCCGAGTATATTGAAAGATTGCCCCTGGTGAGACCTTTATCCTCTTTTTTTGCAGGCAAGCTTTGCATCTAATTCGTATTAGAAATATGACACCATGGTTGGAGAGGGTGGATTAAAGCTTAGTGGTGGCCAACGCCAGCGCCTTGCCATTGCCCGAAGCATAATCAAACGACCACCCATACTTATACTGGACGAGGCAACCAGTTCAATCGACGTGCATGGTGAACGCATTGTTCAGGAGGCACTCGACCGTGTATCAAAAAATCGTACCACAATCACCATCGCCCACAGATTGTCGACGATCAAGAAAGCGGACAATATCATTGTGCTCAAAGGAGGCGAATCTTTTGAGCAAGGAACGCACGAAGAGCTCCTCAGGCAGAAAGGGATATACTACGAACTCGTGGAAAACCAACGCCTGGAAATGGGCGATGAGAGCTCTGATTTGGAAACTGAAGTTGAGTCGAAGGATCAAATACAGGAATCCAATATTTTGACGGAGGAACGTCGTAAATCCGAGCCAGGCGCAGCAGCGGAACAGACGAGCGAAACGGCATACGAAAAGAGATCGCTAGTAGGCTTAGTTGGGCTCCTCCTTTGGGAGCAGAGGAAGTATTGGCCGCTTTACGTTAGCATAGTTGTCGGCGCTGCTGGGGCTGGAGGTAAGAAATGCACCCTCTCGTGTATCAGTTCTCATGTTTTCAAGGGAAGTGGATAGATGATGGTTCTGTTGTACGTATGGCTAACATTCTTGGATCAGCTGTCCTCTCCCTCCAAAGCTTCATCTTTGCCCAACTTACCACTGTATTCCAGCTAGAAGGTCCCGCAATGCTCGAACGAAGCCAATTCTGGTCTCTCATGTTCGTCGTTCTCGCCGTTGCTGTGGGCATTTCTCACTTTGTATTGGGATGGACATCATCGGCTGTGGGAACGGTAAGATCCTCCAGCCACCTGTTGTCATCAAGCTAATCATTGTCAGTACATGTGCACAACTTATCGGCAAGAATATTTCGAAAATATACTGGCAAAACACATTCCGTTTTATGACATGCAAGAGAATTCCACTGGTTCCTTGTCGGGTCGCCTCTCCACAGACCCAACACAACTGCAACAGATTTTCGGTCTTCAACTAGCATATCCCCTCATTTCCGTATTCACCGTCATCGGATGCCTCGCGATATCTTTCGCCTTTGGGTGGAAACTGACGTTGGTTGCAATGTTCTCAGCCTTTCCGCTAATTATCATCGCCATGTTTATCCGGATGAGGTACGAGATACAATTCGTCGAGATGAACCAAGCTGTTTTCCAGGAGAGTTCGCAGTTCGCATCAGAAGCTATCGGTGCCTTTCGGACTGTTACTTCATTAACTCTTGAAGATATGATCACCACTCGCTACTCTGACCTTCTGAAAGATCATGTGAAGAAGGCATTCATAAGGGCAAGGTTTGCCATGGTAATCTTCTCTGCCTCGGATAGTATTGATCTTCCCTGCATGGCCTTATGCTTTTGGTATTTACTTTGTTTCCCCTTTTATTGTCGACTGTGACTAATTGAACCTATAGGTATGGCGGCCAACTACTTAGTACGTTCGAGTACGATGTCCTTCAGTTTATGGTTATTTATATTGCTGTTGTTTTGGTAAATAGGTCCCTCTAATGGACTGGGCAATTCAGCTAATAGAAGTAGGGTGGTCAAACCGCTGGGCAATTTGGAAGTATAACACCAAGTAAGGCTCTATGACTAATGACCCTGGATTGACCCCGGCCGTATTTCCTAACTCTATACAGACGTCGCGCAAGCCGCCGGAGCATCCAATCGAATATTCAGCGTCCGGGAGCCGGAAAGTAGTAACGATGATGATAAAATATTTGTCGAGCGTTATGAAGGTGGCCCACGGATTGAGTTTAAATCTGTGTCTTTCAAGTATCCAACGCGAGATGTTACTGTGTTCAAGAATCTTAGTTTCACGGTATGTCTAAATCCACCTACATTATTCCTATACCATAAAGCTTTTTTTTGACGTTGGCGAAATAGGTCGAGAAAGGGCAATTTGTCGCGTTGGTTGGGGCATCCGGTATGTCCTGGTATCAGTTCAATCTACTTGAATATCCATTCTAACACGTCAAAGGATGCGGGAAGTCAACAGTCATAGGAATCCTCGAAAAGTAGGTCCCGGCTATTTCCTCTATTTCCATTTAACCTACCTCTTTGCGCTATCCCGAACTCCGCCTCTAATTCTCCTATTCGCAGATTTTACGACTACCAAGATGGTTCAGTTATCATCGACGGACACGAGCTCCGCTCCCTCGACACCTCCTCTTACCGACAATCGGTCTCTTTAGTATCCCAAGAACCGAATTTATACCAAGGTGACCCCCCTCCCCCCACAAGCACCAACATCTACCAACAAAAGATATTAACCACCACAAAGGCTCAGTCAAGGACAACATTACCCTAGGCGTGGACCCTACCACCGTCACAGACGATGATATCCAACAAGCCGCCAAAGACGCCAATATCCATGACTTCATCGTCTCTCTTCCAGAAGGTCAGTCTACACTACTCCTCACCACACCGGCACCAACATATCTAACCAATGCTCCGTCCAGGCTACAACACGGACGTCGGCCTCCGCGGCCTCGCCATGAGCGGTGGCCAAAAGCAGCGGATCTGCATCGCCCGCGCCCTCCTCCGAAGCCCCAGCCTTCTCCTCCTCGACGAAGCAACCTCCAGTCTAGATTCCGAGTCCGAGAAGCACGTACAAGAAGCTATTGAGCGGACCGCCAAGGGGAGGACGGTGGTGGTGGTTGCGCATCGGCTGGCGACGGTGCAGAATGCGGATACCATTTTTGTGTTTGGGGAGGGCGGGATTTTGGAAGTCGGCACCCATGCCGCGCTGATTAAGAATAGGGGGGCTTATTATGAGATGGTATGTTTTCGTATTTATTTATTGCTAGGTTTTTCGTTTTGGATGGATGCTGACGTGGGAGCGGATAATAGTGCCAATCTCAAGCTCTCGATCGGTAAAACGCATATTGATTGTGCGAAACGCATGCTCCCCGCTCTCACGGCGCTTAGATGATCTTGATACCCCTCTCCTCTCCTAACAACACCCCTTAAATTTCGGTATTATGATCATCTTTCCCCGCTCATTTAACTAGCTCCACTCATACTCATCTTCCCTTTCCTTTCGCTTAAATTATAATTTTGTTGAATAGAGTAATTTTTTTGTAATATAATATTATACCTCAAGAGGGGAATGAAGACAAGCAGCAACTTTAAGAAACGGGTTCAAAACCATAAAGCCCCCCTTTTTTGTATTAACACAGCGCTTTACATTCTCATGCCTCCTTCTTACTGCCTACGCCTTCAGAGAAGTTCCATAGAAAAGGGGGAGAAAAAGGGATATATCTAATTCACATTAGAAATTAATTCAAAGCAAACCCCATCTTTCCCCTATCAATCCGCCACCCCTGAAACTTTTCCATTCAGTCCTGAACACCACAGCGTCCCCCCCCCCACGTTCCCATGGTCCAAACGAATACACCATCCCTCCATCAAGTCCCGCCTACCCTTCTACCAACCCGCAGAACTTTTCAATTACATAACATTAAAAAAAGAAAAAAAGGGAACAGGGTTCCCAAATACCTACCTATCCATTTCAAACCCAACCCCCAAAAAAAACTCTCTTCAACCAGCCTGATAAATCGCCGGCCCCGCAACAACATGAGGATTAATCATGCTAAGATTAAACGGCGTAACGTACAAATTCGTATCCGTAATCGCAATAAAGATGGTCCCATTAATCGCCGGATCGCCTGCAAATGTGGCCAGATCAGGCTGGATCGTTTGGCCTGTCGTGATAAGACCCGAACTTGCGGTACCATTGCTCGCACCACCTCCAGCGCCGGCACCACCACCAGCGGTACCATTTCCACCACCGGCACCACCAGCAGCACCATTTCCACTACCAGCACCACCAGCACCACCAGCAGTACCATTTACTGCCCCTCCTACTCCCCCAGTCATGTTCCCACCACCAGACATCATGACATTCGTCAAGGGCGAATAGGTAACATTCAACTGCGTAACCCACGCGACATACATCGGCTTGCCCGCCTGTGTACTAGTAACATAGCTATTATTCGGCCCGACAGGCTTGCCCGGCGCCTCCCAGGACAATTTCACAGGGCGGCCGGGAAACGACAAGGGCGGTGTGGAATTCGCGATGACGGCCGGTCCACAGTCCGGCGTGGACGCATTGCGCAGCTGCGCCGGTGGGATGCCCGTAGAATTGAGGCTGTTTAGCCAGGGCCCGACTGTCTCGTTGGTCCCTGCTGCGGGGTCCACGCGGGCCGGGTTGGGTTGGTCGATGATGGACAGCGCGGGGAAGTTCCGCCAGACCAGCCGGGTCTGGCCTGCTGGGCAGGAGGCGATGTAGGGGGCGAGAAGCGACCAGCCCCAAGACTGTGGTACGGCGACTTCGAACCATACGGGCATGGGGAACAGTCCGGAGAGTTGCCGGAAGATAATTTGCTGTCTGGATTCGGTGGAGATGGCTTGGAGGAGCAGGATGGCTGCTTCGCGCGAGTTGAGATGTGGGAGGAAGCCGAAGACGCTGCTCTCGCCGAGGCGGGCGACCTTTTGGCAGAAATCGAGCCACTCGCGGACGGTGGTGAAGGGGTAGTTGTAGTTGCATTGCATGGGGGCGGCGGGGCCGAGGATGTTGCTGAGCAGCGTTGCGTGGCCGACTTCTTGGTCGGACATGAATTGGATGAGAGTGCGGTCGGCGGGTGTCAGGCCTGCGGCGCGGAATTCTTCTTCTGTGAATTTTTGCAGGCCGTAGGCGAAGAGGTCCAGTTCAAACCATTCAACGTAGAGGGCTAGGGCCTGTACAGAAAAGGGGGGATTACTTAGCGGGGTTTGTGTATATATGAATGGATGTTGGTCGCAGTGTACATACCAAACTCTCAAAATCAAAATCACTCTTTGCATTATATACCGGCGCCGTCCCATTAGTTCCCAGCCCGCCACCAGGCACATACGGTGCCGGCTGCGGTTCATGAAGCTTTCCATCACTTGGATAAGTTGTCGCATCTGGCAAGGGTGGTGCCGGTGTGATCGCCGTCCCCAACGTGACCGTCCCCTTTAGGGCGCCAGTAGTGAGGGCTGGGCCCCCAGCGTAGGGTCCATGCTCGACTTTGATGCCGCTGCGGACGGGAGGAGTTGCGGCGACCTTGTAGCCGCCTGCGTAGGTGAGCTCAGGGGCTGGGGCGGCTTCTTGGGCTGGGATGGTCAGAGGTAAGATGGCCAGGAGGAGGCTGGTGGCTAGGGATTTTCGAGGCATTGTTTCAAGAGGGTGATAGCTGCGTGCTGAGGTGCAAGTTTCAGATATTCCAAGTGAAATGGGCACATTAAAGACTGTATGTGGTGACCATTCGTTTCATCGATTCCCCCTTTTTTTGTTGTCCGATTCAACGATCTCGAAATTTGTAACTGATGGAAACAAAGGAATGCAGATAGAGGAAGGAAGAGAGCACCTCTCTCCACCCGGTTATGCCATAACGCCCCCCATCACTGCCAAACCACGCCTTGGGCAACGCTCTGCTTACCATTGCCATGACGCAAGCGGCGGGAAGGCCACGAACAACACCTCCCCAATCGATGATCGATGAACGCATGATGAACCCATCATTATTCAATATAATGATGGCAAATCAAAAAGTCAATTCCAAGCGACATTGACGCGTTGCGCCTGTCCATAGTTACCTAGGTAGGTATATCCGCGAATAAAACCATGGGTGAGAAAGATGAATCGATCTCCGATAGGCGCATTGTAAGAGTTTATCTTCAATTAAGTTTCCGCGTATCGTATAGGTATCTTAGCCCTATGGGCCGAAAGGCTATCAGCCCTTCAGAACCTTCATTAGCCGTGAATCTTGTTGATGTTTTCAAAAGCTAATTGGCTTTGAGCACGGCAACACGCTTCAAGTGATCCGAGCACACCAAATATAGGAACTCTGGATGAAGTAGACGTATGTAGTCGCCAAATCGGGGTATAGAACCGCACACTAAACAGCGAAGTATTCTGCTGAAACTCGGATTAGTTCATCAATATAGAAGTCACTCCTCCCACACTAGACAATCGCCATCCCCTCAGCCCACCTCTCAATCAAATCCAATATAGCGTTAAAGCACCCTATCAAAATCCCATCCACACCATTTCCTAGATGGATCCTTCAAACGTGCCTCTCATAGCATTTCCAGCACTCGCAGATTCAACCCACCGTTCGTCACGTCGTCAAAAGAAAACCGCAAAGGCCGTTTCAATGCACGACGTCATTCCCCCAGATAAGCTCAAACCTTATCGCAAGTTATCATCACGTGATACAAGGGCGTCTCCATTGGAGCGGGCGGACGGAACTTGTATGGATGCGCGTATGTCTTTTTCTTTTTCTTTTTCTTTTTCTTTCTTTGGGGCGAGTTGCCCGTCCGAATGAAATTTTTCTGGGGGTTGAACATGTGGAAGATTCCGGTCAGTACTAGAGTACTCCGTCCCTGCGCGTCGCGGAGAACGCGAAACGAGCGAACTCATCGTGCGGCCCGTGGCGCACGTTTTAACGCGTCCATATCGCAGATGGGAAAATGTCAAGGTGAGTCGTTGAACTCGTTATTATTAGGCCCGAAACGGAACGGTGGCCGTGTTTGTCAGGCGAGTACTATACTTCGCGCCTTGCCTGCCAGGTCGGACGAGATGGGCTGGGATGGGACGGGTTGAGATGCGGTTGTGGAATCGGATTTTCCTGTAACTAGCTACAGCGGACTATGATGTATCACGCTGGACGTGGGGTATACGTTCAAGTTGTCCGCGTTTGCGTCTGCCGCCTTGGGCTCGAGCCTCGAAGATGAGCGCGGTGGGAAGTGGAATGAAAGATCAAAGGACAGCCGTCCGAGCATGGTGTTTGCACTGTTTGCATCCCCATTTGTAACGAAACTATATGGCATTCAAGCGATGGCCCGCCTAATCGCATGAAAGCGCAGTGTTATCTTAAGACGTCCGCTGTTAGCTGACTCTCTTAATCTTCCATCAGTCTTGTCGGGAGCTCAGCTCTATTTAACCCCGCCCTATCTTTTAGTTTTCGCTTCGCAGTAATACTACGACACGAGAGGAGAAAAATATGCCCATACTAGTATCTTTAGGAGGTTCGTATATGCGTTAGTCGATATGTACTGTGTGCTGTGTATGCTTGTAGATAGATACATGGGACATCAACCCTTTATCAGGCGAGTTTATATCGTGAAAAAAGGAAAAGCTCTTCTCTAGGTCTAGAGTAGAGTGAGCTTCTCGCCCGGTAAAGATAAACAAGTCTATGCTTGGGAATTTGCGCAAAAAGGCAAAAATGAAGAAAAGACCCCTTGCTTCTTTTTGCCTGTTATATGCTGACAGTCAAAGCAATGCAAGGTAACATCCACCCTGCTTTCTGCATGTAAACAATGAATATGTATGCGAGAGAAAAAAAAGGTATTACGGAAAAAAAGAAGATCATCAGAGAACCATATAGCGGAAATCGACCATGCGAGCAAGAAAAAGTAAACCAAAACGCCCAAGTAAAACGAACTGAAATCACAATCATCATAAAAAAGAAAGAAAAAAACTATTCCGGAATTTCCTCATTAATATCCGTTCTGGGCGGCGGGAGCAGCTCATCGGACGGCGGCGTCCGTGAATCGCGAGAACTTGGTGTGCCGATGATGGGCGGGAAGTTCTTCTCCCTTGCCAGAATCATGGGACTCGTGCGCTCGAAATACGTGAGAACATGTTTATGCTTGAGACCCTCGTCGAGGTCATCATCTTCGTACGCCAGCTCCTTCTCGGCAGCTCGTCGTGCCATCATAGCTTCCCAATCGCCACGCATTTCCTCGACCTTTTGCTTGTAGTCAGCGTCAGGGTCGTAGTATTTGCCCACGCCTCGGAAACGTTCCCACAAGGACAGATGCTTGGGGTGGACGGCGGGGCCATGGTATTCGTTCTCGCGGCCACTCCGTAGGTAGTACCAGCGACGCTCTGCCTCTTTGAGGTCTAGGCCGGTAGTATCGGGAAGCCAGATCCATGTGAGGACCATGCCGGCAAGACCAAACCAGGGGACGACATAGAATTTGGTTTGCGTATCGATATAGTTGTACAAGATAGCTGCGGTCAGGGCGCCAAGTTTACCAACAGCAGCGGCGAAACCGTGTGCGGTTGCTCGGATTGGAGTCGGGAAAACTTCTGCGGCGACGAGGAAGGTCACTGCGTTGGGGCCAAATTGGTTGAAGAAGCTGCTGAGGAAGTACATTGCTTGAAAGGCGCGAATATGGGCGGGTGAGGTGTAGTATTCAAAGTTGAATGCTGGAACAATGAAAAAGACGAAATCCATTGCGAATCCGATCATCTGCATCCACTTGCGGCCATAAAGCTTGTTGTCGATGAAGAAAGCTGCAGACTTGTCAGAAATGAAGACGGCTATTGGGCGAAAAGGGGCAAAACTCACAGGCAGCATAATAACCAAGAAGGGAAACGCCCACATTCAGCAGGTTATACAACCAACCGGGCATGATCGAATCGGAATTGGGGCTAATGACAGCAATGAACTCGCTCTGGAAAAGCTTGTTTCCGTAGAAGAAAACATCGTTTGCATACCAGGCACCTGCGGTAGCCAGCAGACGGAAGCCAAAATATTTGAATGTCAGGTTGAGAGATTCGGTATCATAGCCAGTGACCTTCGATTTGGCCTTGGCAATTGCCAGCTGTTTACTAGCAGCATGCATCTTGTAGTAGCGATAGTAAACCAGCCAGAGGGTGCCAACGGCGGGAATGGCGAAAGAGATGCGGTAAGTCCACTGAGCAGATACAGTGGAGTAAGGAGGGTTTCCACTGCCATGATGGAAGCACAGGAGGAGGATAATCAGAATAGCTTGGTTGAAGAACTGCCCCCAGCCTTGCATCAAGAAAGCGCTCGTAACTTTGCGGCCACGGTGGAGTCGGTCTTCCTTTGTAGAGATCTTGCCGGATCCAACAGCATTTTCCATTCCGCTGGTGGCAGTCATGGGATATTCACCTCCTATAAACCAGTTAGAGCGCGCCCCTTCGGAATACCGCTGAATTTTGACTTACCAACTCCAATGCCGTAGAAAAATAGAGACCAAACATAGCAGATAACCCAACCGTTCTGGGTGACACCCCAGGCAGCGGTGAGCATCACCAAACCGAGAAGCATGATAACAGCATCTTGAATCAGACCAAAACGCCGTCCGATCCTATAACGAAGAGAGAAGTGTTAGGTAGTCCATACTACGGAGTACAAAATGAAGCCATGTGGCAGAGATACATACCAATCACCGATAATTCCCACCAAGATCTGACCAACAATGATTCCGCAGATCTCCAGATACTCGACGGAGGCAATCCAGGTAGGGTTGCAGATCTCCTCAGTGTCCCAGCATTGTGGAAACGCCTTTGCAAACAGCGGCTTGATATTGCCAATAGAAAAGAGGACATATCTGTTCAAATATCTGATTAGCCCGATTTATCGACCGCTAAGACTGCCCAGCCCACCACCAAGGGGTGCCAAGGGCTGGGGTCTCCATTCTCTAAGAAAATAGAACAGGGGCCAAGCTCACCCTTCCAGACCCAGACCCGCACCTGGGAGCACCATGTTTCTGAAGTAGTAGGCTACGGGGGCCAGGGGGTCCTCCTTGAACATCTTCCAGAACACTGTGAACTCCCGAGCGGCCTCGCCGGCGTCATATTTGCTGACAAACTTGACTCTTTTCCAGATCGGGAGGTCTGCCCAGTACACGCCGTCGGGGGTGTAGCTGTCGTCGGGGCGGATAAAGGTGTCGAAGGCCTCCTTCTCGCTCAGGTTCATGGACTGCAGCGGGTCATGGGTGCCCGTCATGTCCGGGCCGTGGGGAGCCCGGGGCCCAAAATCCGCCATGGGGGAAGGATGCACACTCGGCCAAGAGGAACGGTTCGACGCCGCTGGATAGGGCTGGGAGCTGATCAGCACAGGAACAACGATGGAAGGCTTGGGGGCTTGGGGCTGCAGACTGGGCGGGCGAGCGGCTTTTCAATCAGCAGCCAGCCCTCGAGCACGTTGCTCTCTGGCGGGCTGTGAGTGGCGGGCGTCCTGGAGCCGCGCTGAAACCCAAACCCAGACAAGCACCAGCCAAGACAGATGAACGCACCTGGACAAGACGGCCAAGGATGTCCGTCCGCTGTTGGTAGCCGGGGTGGAGAGACGGGCCAATGCGAGAGGCAGTGGGAGGGCGTGAAAAGACGGTGGCAGCGGGAGAGGATGGAGAGAGAGACAGATCCTATATAGAGGACGCGGATCCAGGAGGTTCGCTCACACCGGCAGAGCGAGGAGGAGAGGAGGGCGAGGGCAGACGAGGAGACGGGAGGTCGGTTCTTTTTCCATTTTTGCCTTTTCGCTTGGCAGCCATCGCAGGGCCAGCAGAAGGTTTGGTCATGGCCGATGGACCATGGGTGGTTGGCGGGAAGGCCCTGCTGTGGCAATAGCCCGGCCGGCAGCCAGGGCAATTGGCGGCTGCTGCGACACCGCACTCGTCAGCGCAGCTCCATCCACAGCGCAATGGCGTGGGCTTAGCAGCGTCGAGGCCCGCCGGCGCCGGTGTGGCCACGCACTGCTTGTCTGCTCATCGCGGTGGACGACGACGCTTTTGGCAGCGGGAGGAGAGGACTTTGGGAGGACGTTGCGCCGGCCAATCACAGCGCGCAGAGGGCGCACGTTGTGCAGCCTGCAGCCGGCACTGGAGCGGCCCGCCGGCTGACTCAGCCTAGCCTGCCAAGCATGACTAGCGCCTCGGCCTCCCAGCGGACATGACTCGCGGCGGGAGTCGAGTTTTCACAGCCCAATCGGGGAGGGCTAGCCCTAACCCTAATTCTGTCCTCTATCAACGTCATCTATTGTGTTGGCAGACATAGATATCTTCCCCAGATCATGTTATGTTCGCGATATAGACACAAACAAACAACATTGACCTACACACTCTGTCCAGAATCCAACTCTTCTCCGCGGCCATCTGCGTGACCTACCTCCGCCCAGTCTACAAATGCCGACTATTATCGCATCATGTCCTCGGTTTAAGCAGGCAATATGGACGCATCCCAGTCCTAACAACAGTCAAGCCATCTTCAATTCTCTACCCGTTACAGCATTACGCATCCCTTGCTTGGCTTTCTTCAAGTTTTCGTTTTCAAGATCCCCAGATTTCCTCCCCGCCAGCCACCGATAACCCCATCTCGATCCCTGCTGTAGATCAAACGCGGCAGTTCACCTCCAACCTCTGCCAAGCCCGAGTTATTCCTCATCTTTCATCATCATTCATCACCCTCCATTGACAGAGCAATATGCACAAGGTTCACCACAGCCACTTCCAGAATATTCGTCAGCATCCCAATCCGGGTTTTGATTCCAGATTGCTCCCTCTCAAATCAGATCGGATTTGATCTTGCGTTTCGTTAGTTACGTCAGCTGCAGCCATGTCCAACCCCAACCATGTCGTACAACAGCAATACCTTCCCCTCAATGACAACGCACGACGGACGTTTACCGCTTTTGTACCCTGTGGTTCATAAGGGTACGCATAAGGCAAGCCAGTCCCCGGCTTTAGCCGTTGCTTAGGTTTGATAACTACTGGTATGATTAACCACGCACCAACGAACAATGTACTGTATGCGCTTTATCAACGCCTAGCTGCATAGCCAGCTACCAGCTATCTTACGCAACCGATCTTCTATTTACCTCACCTAATAATAGCCATTGAGCGAAATGCTCAGCAGCTCGAAATCCAGTCCATCCCTCAACGCCGCTGGCTTACGCAAACAGCGAGTAAATGAGAACAATGTCAATTTTTCCAACGGGATTGTCTCCTCACTACCTCATACATTAGCTAGGGCATCAACTATCTCTTAAGCCACCTGCCTGAATTACATTGCAATATGTCCTGTATATGCACCGATGTTATCCTCAGCCCACCAACAAACCTACCTTCCCTCCACCAGTTTACACATGACATCAAAGCAAGGGAGATAAGCCCCATGTCACCGCCAACAATCCCCCGACCTCCACGCCGTCCCAACCTGCCAGTTCCAAACTCCCTCCCCCATCTCCCTTCGTACCACCAACCATAGGGGGAATGAAATAGAAACCCAACCCACAACCGACAAGGAATTCAATATCAAGCCAATCAAACTCACCTGTATTGACAAACTCAGCCCAAAGATCCCTCCTAATAATGACGTTCTCGCAGCCCTGAAGTTGAGACGAGCTGACCTTGTCAGAGACAAGGTCCTAGCCCCCATTCTCGAGAACTAAACTTTGCACCCGCGCGCGACGCTTCATGATCGTTTGTCAGGACAAGTCGTCCGAAGCGGCCTGAATTTACCCGTTGCAGCTACTACGTCAGGTAAATAGTCGATTTGTGCTTGTCCTTCAACTACCTTTACGTTAGCATCCACAAGTGCAACCGAAGCTGACCCATGAACCACCTCGTCGCGCAGCTACTTCAGCTCAGCATCCTTGACAAGCAAAGATTACCTGTACTCAGCAATCAGGCCCTCACTCATGGGTCAACTCGCGCTCCTGACACGGGGACTCTTCAACGCCCCATCTTTTGCAGTAGGCCCTCAGTTTCAGCAAGTTCCACTGAGACTGGTGGCTCACTGCTTTCTGTTCCCATGACCTGAATATTTAAACTGATAACTTGCCGCCATTACTACAAGCAGCATGACTGAGCCAAGATAGGCAGTAATTGATACATACCTGAACAGTTTTGCAAAACATCCCTTTGGCCTGCCGGGTTTCTTCTAGCTCTTTTGCAAGGCTATTGGCAGCTTATGGGATCAGTAATGTCTGCTTGATGGATACCAGTTAAATATATAACCCAATCAAATTTTCAGTAACTCCCTTTCTTCAGGAGAAAATGGCAACTATTCTGAATATATGAGTGCTCTCATACCCCAATGATTTCTCTAGATTACAGATCCCGAGTAGTACTTTTTAACAGCTTGGTCCAGTGCCAAAGGAGAATGTCAAAGTTGCCTCTGCTAATGCATAAATAAGTTATAGGTTCAATTCCTTGGTATTTCTACAAGACTTTCATGGCCTCGTTGAGGAAGTACTGAGAGCTATTTAGCTTGTCGTAACATTCGGCACTCTTAGACACTAGGGAAATCTTGATTTATGTTGGAGAGAAGCCAGGCTCGCGTGCGGGTGCTATGTTGGCTGGGGGGCTGTTACCTGGTGGGGGAACTTGACATACAAACCACCGTAAACAACATGATAGTAGAGTATACAAATAGTTGCCCATGACTTAATTCTCCAAGGTATATGTAAGAATGTCTTTGAATAGCCCTTATTCAAAGAAAACGAAGTTAAAAAAAAATTCAATCCCATCTCCATCCCTAAACCCAACCAAAATAATACTAAACGAATCAATCCTACCACGCCGCAGCCCTCTTCAAAAACAAAAACTCCTCCCTATCCCCCGGAAACTCCACGCCAACTTGGCCCGCAATCTCCCTCACCAACTCGATAACACCCATCATTTCCGCGCCAGAGACGCCGAGGTTTCGACAGCCGAAGAAGTGCCTAATAGATTAAAAAAAACGCATCATATAGTCAGCATAAATCACATCACACGAGGAACAAGATCAGGCAAGAAGTTCATATCCTGAAATCAAGTACAACTCCCAAAACCAAGGTGAAAGAAAGAAAGAAAGAAAGAAAGAAAAAGAGAAAAGAAAAAAAAAAAAAAAACCAACTCACCCCTTCCCCTGCATCCCCACCCCATCCCCCAAACAACACACAAACTCCAACACCCCCGTCTCCGCAGCCCCCACCACGCTCATCTCCGCCATCAAATCCCCATACACACTCGAAACCGCGAAATAGCTCAGATCCCCGCCCGAACTCGCGCCCATCGACTCCAGCACGCGCTCCGTGTGCTTGGAGTAGATGCGGGAGAAAAACTCCTTGCCGCGCGCGTAGCGGGCGGGCGTGGAGAGGTTGGCGCGGAGGGGGTGGGCGGAGTCCGCGAGGAGGTGGGGGAGGAGGGTGGTTGGGTGGGTGGTGGAGATGGTGTTGTGGAGGGTTGTGAGGGCGTTGATGGCCTGGGTGGTTGTTAGGAAGATGGAAGGAAAGAGAAGAAAATAGTCGGGGGAAGACATACCCGTGGAAACCCAACTAGCACGCTAGCTTTCAGACAGCTCTCGCGTATCCGTCTTGCGATTGTGAGGAGCTGTTGTTGCCGTGCCTCTTCGCTGACATTGGTTTGGTTGTTGGCGCTCTCATCGGCGCATCGCTGGCTGATATACAGCCACAACGCCCCGACGGTGGCTTCCTGGTGGAACGCCAGGAGCGCGGCGGTGGCGGCGATGTACCAGAGGGAGGTGGTGCCTGTAGGACTTTGGTTCGGGATGAGAGTGGAGATGCGGTCGAAGTTTAGGGAGGGGATTGGCTTTTGGCTGGTGGTAGGGTGGGTGGATGATGAGGGGGTGGTCGATGGGGTTGAATCTGAGGATGAGGTTGAAGTGGAATATGCTCGCCGATGGCTAAGAATACCCCCCTGCGAGGGGATGGTAGTTGGAGGTTGAGGTTGGGGAGTGGTAGTAGCGGCAGTAATAGTACCCCTGAGCACCGGCTGCGGCTGCGTCTCCGTGTGTCTCTGCCCCGGCGTACCCCCTGAACGAGACCGGGTAGAAGCACTCGAACTCGACCACGCGCGTTTCCGATACAGCTCGACAAGGCCCCGTAGGTAGTCATGCATGTTAAACCCGTGCTGTTGGTGATGTACACAGCTCTGATTTAGTTTTCTTCTCCTCCATCCTCCCGTGGCTAGTTCAGAACCACTCAGCAAACCGTGAGAAAGCGATGAATAAGCAGACGCCTGTTGTACATATACATGGAAATATCCATGGGCAGCAGCAGCAGCAGTAGTAGTAGTAGCGGGGAATATGAGAGCAGCACCTATTCCTTTACGTGGGGTAGTTCTCAGCTGCCGTCTTATTATGGCCGGCGTCGGAGACCGGGCTATAGAGGGGATCATGACACAAATAATAAGAGGATAGAGATGGGAGAGGGGATCAGCCCCATGTATGTGTGTATGTATGTCCAGTGACGGCAGCGCGGGGCAGACGGCCTTGTCTTCTTCTTGCGAGTGTATCAACGGGGATACGGACGAGATGGTGGGGACTAAAAACAAGGCTCCGTGGTTGACGACTCGATTTTCACATGCTCGCTCTAATGCAGTCTTCGAGTCGCAAAGGTAACAGTAGAAATTCGTCTCGCGGGGTTGCGTTCAACCCTTTCCCCTCTGCCGCTAATAATGTTGATAACGGTCTCGGTTGAACGGTTTTCGGGGTTGGAGGTTGCGAATAGCCGAAAGGCGAAAGCAAACACGGCAAACACGCCAAGACACCGGCTGCCGGCAATGCCAAGGCCGGCAGAACGGGAGAGCCGAAGATCATCCAGGAGCAGTTTAAGGAGTTCAATGATGATGCTATTCACAATACTATGTCTCTTGAAGAATCTATCTCTAGAGAAGAACAAAATACCACAGGCGGAAGGCGAGAAACAAAAGTGAAAATGAAAAGAGCCCGCCTTTCTATTCAAATAGTACTAATCACGCTTTGTCCGGCCAGTACTTCTTGATGAGATCCTTCTTGTTCACCTTCCCCATTGCGTTCCTTTCGATGTGATCAACGAGCTTCAGAATGGTTGGAATCTTGTAGTGCGCCATCTCCTCTTTCAACTGGGTGCGCAGCGGCGTGAGTTCCAGCGTGGGAGTCTGTAATTGTCAAGTCAGCAACAAAATCTACTACTATACAGAGACGAATAGAAAAACTCACCCCAGGCCTCTGCTTCACCACGGCAGCCACGCGCTGTCCCCATTCTTCATCAGCAAGGCCCACAACGGCAACCTCCTGGATCGAATCCAGAGCCAGCATTTTCCTCTCCACCTCCAGCGCAGAAATCTTGTATCCACCCGACTTTATCAGATCAACCGATGCGCGACCCTGGATAAAGTAGGCACCGTTCTCATCTCGTTTAGCAACATCACCGGTCTTGAACCATCCGTCTGGCGTAAATTCCTTCGTAGTAGCTTCAGGCCGTCTCCAGTATTCCAAGAATACATTATCACCCTTCACTTCAATCATACCCTCCTCATCGTCTCCAGCACCAGTGCCAACTACCTCGCCGGTTTCCTTATTCGTTAACCGAACCTGGACACCAGGCAACGGCCAGCCAACGCTGCCGTCGATTCTCTTTGCGGTTTCCAAGCCACAGCTAATGCCCATGCCAATTTCTGTCATGCCGTATCTCTCAAGTAGGGTTTGCCCGGTGATCTCAGCAAATCTGTTCCGAATTGGCGAGGGCAATGCGGCAGAACCACTGACGACCAATCGCAAATTATTGGCGCCTTGACGCGCATCTTGCTCCAGATCGGTCGACCGAATATTGGCATCGAAATAGTCGACCAATCTCGAGTACACAGTCGGAACAGCCATGAACATTGTCGACGAGCCTTTGTCGCACCATCTCTTCCACACAACAGCCGGGTCGAATTTAGGATGCATTTCTACCGTGACGCCGCTGAGGAGACTGGCACAAAGGCCGTTGATAATCCCGTGGACATGGTGGAGGGGAAGAACGTGGATAAGGTGGTCTGAAGAGTCGTATTTCCATGCTTTGACCAGGCAGTCAGATTGGAAGGTTATGTTCTTGTGTGTCGTAACGCAGCCTTTGGGGTTTGAAGTCGTCCCCGAGGTGTAGATCATCAGGGCCCGCCTGGTCATCGAGAGGGATGCATGGAATGGAGGTAGTGAAACTGTAGTTTTGTTCTCGATGAACGGGGAGAGATCGAAAAACGGTACCTGTGGGCGCGCATCTTGCAGAGGGCCTTTCAGCTGCGTGAATGACGGGTGGAGGATAATCAACGAAGGGTCGGAGTCGGAAATAGTATATACGAGCTCCTTCACAGGATGGGTCGTGCCTATAGCCATCAGCAATTGAATGCACCAAAGACATAATTCCTACATACACAACGGAACGCAGACGCCACCTGCAGCCCATACCGCCCATTGGCACACGACATAGTCATATCCAGCCGGGGCTAGAAACGCGATCCTTCGCTCATTCAAATCGCCCGGCGAAGTAAGCTTCAGCGTCTCCAGGATTTGCTTCTTCAAAACAGACACATCGGCCAGCAGTTGGGCGTAGGTGAAGCGCTGGCCCTTGGTCTGGTCGATAATTGCGATCTTCCCGGCGTCCTTGGAGGCATGCTTTTTGGCCGCCAGCAAGAGCGGGAGCGACGGTAGAGACGCCAGATCGCGCTTCTTCGATTGCTGCTGTCGATGTCGAATGAATTGAAAGGCGAAATAAGGAATCGAAACAGCCGCCACAGTGCACACAGAAACCAGCGCCCAGTTCTGCGGGCGGTCTCTCGAGGGAGTGACCAAAGACATGATTAACTATCTACAGTCTGCCCTTCTCCCTTCTTTCGCACAGTCAGTCTAGCAGTCGAGTTGAGAGAAGAGCGGTCGTTGTGCCACCAAGATTGACGTAAACCGGGCAGCGATGTTGCATCCAACCTCGGAGTGGAGGTGAATCCCGTCTGTCCATGCACATCATTAGCAGAATTCGGAGCAATGTTCCTTGGATTCTAATTTCTCACAGTCTGGTTAGGTAAATACCAACTTGAAGCAGTTTAGGTTGGGGATGAGCGACAACGCTATCAACGCCCAGTGTCAAGAACCACCACTCACAGCGGGAGGAGAACCCTGACAGCTTCAAGGAGTGTTTGCTGATCACAAACCAGCATGTTGCCGGTCTCCAGCTCGGTGCGTATCCAGCTCAAGCTCTCCGCAATGTTACTCACTCACCGCCGAGATCCTTGCACGGCTTGCAGGCAAATCGCACAGAGACCATGGCATTAGCACGCGGGGTAAACGGCTACTCACAGTGCTAAGAAATGGATGAACACAACAAAAGCAATGTTGTGGCTGTCGGTTTTCTCTTAAATCCTCCCAGACGCCCAGTATCCCCCTGGTCTGGTCCACTTCTGGTTCTTCGAGCTGGTTGTTTGGCTCTTTTCAACCTCTCACAGCCAGTCCGCATTTTCCCATCCACAGCTTGAGCTATGGCCGACATCAAGCAGGAGGAAAAGGGCCTAGATATCTCCCCAGACACCAAGAAGAGCGCCGGCAATGTCGAAGAAGTAGGGAACAGCATGGCCATGGCCGAGAAGGCCACGGCTGAGAATCGTGACTATGCCGGTGCCATTGCAAAGACTGATCCGGTCGAGATCCGGCTTGTTCGAAAGCTGGATTATCGGATTATGGTAGGTCATTTTATCTTTTTCCTCTCATCAAATTACTAAAGACTGATGCTCGGGATTACAGCCGATTATTGTTGTCATGTACTTCCTCAATTACATTGACCGCAATACCCTCGCGCAGGCCCGGCTTGACGACCTCGAAAAGGAGCTGGGCATGCATGGAACACAGTTCAACACCACTATTTCCATCCTCTTCGTGGGTTACGTCTTGATGCAGATCCCGAGTAATATGTTGATTACTCGAATTTCTCCGAGTATCTACATGAGCGCGTGGATGGTAGTCTGGTCAATCGTATCTGGTCAGTTCCGTCTAGGCTTAGAGAGCTTTGATAACTACCTTTTCTTTTAGAAAATACAAATTGGAGCGCCTATTGACCTCTTCACAGCCTGCACCGCATTAGTCCAGTCTTATTCCGGCATGGTAGTGTGCCGATTCTTGCTTGGGATAACAGAGGCTCCTGTATGAGGAATCCCACTCCTTCTCTATCCACAGCATCTAATATTCAACGCAGTTCTACCCCGGAGCCACTTACGTTCTATCCATCTTTTACACACGGAAAGGTACGGACAAGCTTTCCCATCCTTGATGCCAAGCAACATCCGTATAAATAACCCATGGCCCCCTGACACGCTCAAAACAGAGGTCGCATCTCGAATTGCCGTTCTATATTGCGCCCAAATCCTCGCCACTGGCTTTGCTGGCCTAATTGCTGCCGGCGTATTCTCCGGCTTGGATGACGCGAGAAACATTTCCGGATGGAGATGGTATGTCTCCTACCCGCCAAAGACTATAACAGTAGTCGGACCATGTAAATCAGCTAACACGCCCCCCTCCTATCAGGCTGTTCATCATCGAAGGCTCCATCACCGCCGCAGTAGCAATTGCCGGATTCTGGCTGCTCCCAGACACCCCAAGTACAACCCGCTGGCTCAGCCAGAGCGAGCGGGAGCTCGCCCATGCCAGAATCGAACGGGACAAGATGGGCGACATTGGCGAGCAGGCATCTGTAATGGAGGGCTTGAAGCAGGCATGCAAGGACAAGCGGACGTGGATTTTCTGCCTGATGCAGAATTTCCATCTATCTGCCTGCTGCTTTAATTCCTTTTTCCCAACGTACGCCCCCACCCCCCACCCTCCCACCCCAATCATCATCCCATCCTAACCACAAGAAAAAAAAACAAAAACAGCGTCGTCAAAACCCTCGGCTTCGACAAAACCGACACCCTCCTCCTCACCTGTCCCCCCTTCATCTTCGCCGCCGCCGCCGGCATCGGCATGGGCTGGAGCTCCGGCAAATACCACGAGCGCACCTGGCACATCACCGCCGGCCTAGGCACCGCGCTGGTCGGCTTCGTGATCGCCGCGTGCACGCTAAACACTGCCGGGCGCTACATTGCCTGCTTCATCTTCCCCGTCGGCGCGTACTCGGTCAATTCGGTGATTATCGGCTGGGCGTCATCGACGCTGTCGCAGACGAGGGAAAAGAGGGCTGTAAGTTTTCCACCAAATCTACACTACCTACCTATACCTATATTATATATATATATATAAGACACTAACACGAATGATCCAGGTCGTCCTAGCAATGACCAACGTCGGCGGGCAGATCGGGTACATCTACGGCGCGTACGTGTGGCCGGACTACGACGAGCCGCGGTACGGGATCGGCTTTGGATGTTCGGCTGGTTTCGCGCTGGGCGCGATTGCGTGTGCGTGGTGGATGCGGGTGATTCTCAAGAAGGAGAATGAGAAGTTGAGGGCTGAGGCGGGGGCGGAGACGGTGAATTATTATGGGTATTGAATTGGGTAGGGATGGATAAATGCGGGAGCCTTTGTGTGTTTGAGGGATAGGGGGTGGATGAGGGAAGGGGGAATGTGTCTGTCTGATAAATGTTATTGGTTGGTCGGGGGTTAATAATAAAATAGGGAATGGGGGACCTACCTCCATAACTAACTAGCTATGTAACCAATTACAAATATAATCATTTATCCAATGCAGTCATTTCATTACTCATGGAGCAAAGATTTAAACTCAGCATACAAATAAGTCAAATGACAATAGTATGAAATATGATAAACAAAGCTGGCTTGCAACAATTATTTATTAAGGTAGGCAGGGAAACTCCACCCCCCCCCCCCCTTTTTTTTTTATTGTAGAAAAAAAAGTTGGAGGAATGGCAGGATATCTAAGTGGCTAGCAATTTAGAGGCATATTTAGCCTCTAATTGAAGAAAAAAAAAGGGGGAGGGAATCCCAGATCTAGTACTAAACTATGAAGGGGTATCATAGGAGTATATGTTTTAAGAGAGTGACTTATGTACAGAGTAGTCCGCACCTACCATAACCAAGAGAAAAACAATAATAAGAACAATAAAAACAATAGCTATAACCAAAGGAACTGAAAGTAACCCGAACCAGTCCCTATACTATACTATATACAAACACCCAAATGAGAAAAAAACAATATCAATCATCGCCCGCTTCCTGCCACCACCACCATCACCATCACCATCCACTGCTGCAGCCCCAGCCCCTTCACCACTCCCAACAACCGGTGAAGCTATCCCCAGATCCTGCATCCTGACCAACGCATTCCCACCCCCACCCCCACTGCTATTAATATTAGTATTAGTATCGCCGGGCGACGAAACCCGGATCATCAAGGCAGCGCTGAGAACGAGATCAGCCCGGACCGTGGAGACCGGCTGGATATGGCCATGTCCATGCTGTGGATGTGAAGGGTAAGGGTAGCCATGTGGGGCTAGGTTTGCCCCAAGTTGTTGCTGTTGCTGCCGCTCTAGGTTACTATATTATCCGTCGCGGATGGTAACGCGCCAATACGGTCGTGCGGGTGTACGACGGGACTGGAGAACTTGTTCCTTAGTTATTGGGGCCGCTGGTGAGGGGGGGGGCGGGGTGGGGGGGAGGTGGCAGACTTATCCATGCTGGAGAGGCAGGGGGGAGAGGATGATGATGATGGGAATTGGACAAGGGCAAAAGAGCTCGAGTCTCTAATTTTCGACTCAAGTTGCTTATCTTTCGCCTCGTTCGAATCTCTCAATTTACGCGCCTCTGCTTCCACTTGCCGTAGTCGTTCCTTGAGGGATTCTGTATATTTTTATATAACTAGTTAGCGGGTCAGCTCTAACTACCAGACCATTGACTCACTCAGCGGATAACTAGATAATTTCATACTCTTCGTCTCATAGGACTTAGGCCTTGGTGATCTCGTGCACGGGTGTTTGGCAGTTCTGCACTTTCTACATTGTATATCGCAGCATATATATAAGCCCCTGAACCAGACAGGGCCTGGAGGATACTAGGTATCACTGGCAATACGCACCGTCGGGAGGACCGCGTCACAGCGGATCTAGACGTCGTCAGTGAATACACCACGCCAGCCCAATTGCCTGGGAAATAATCGAACCTTCATAGAATAACACCGATCACACGCCCTAAACTTTCTCCACACCAACAACGCAGCCGTCTCCTCCGAGCTGTTATCCCCATTGTCGCCCGCCTGGCCTTCGCGTTCAACGGGCCTATTCGCAAGAGCCGTCTGGTTCTCCATAAGGGTATGAGGATATTATGATGTCGAAGACAAAGACAAGGACAAGAACAGGAACAGCATCATCATCATCGTCCATTTCCCGCGTCTCCATCATCTATCTTGGATCCTTTTGTTTTGTTTTGTTTGTTGGGCGAGAGAAAGGCGAAGAAAGCGGGAGGGAGGGACAAATCATTCCATTTGCCTACACCATTGCTACATAGTTTCTGGAATCAAGATAAGGTTGACCAGCCGACGCATTCCCATGGATTAACCCGTTCAATGCGCCATGGACCAGGGGATGAGGATGTTGTTGAGCCGCAGGTCTAAGCTAGAGTTTGCGGGGACGGCTTAACTAGTCATCTGAACCCGTAGTTGATAAAAAATATGGATAGATAGATATGGAGAGGCGGAGAATGGAGGAGTAGAGGATATGGCAGATTGGATATGCATTTGCATTGCTACTTGCATTGCAGGAAAGTCAACCTAAGCAGTGGAAAGTAGTGCATCCATTCAGAAAGCAAAATAACTAACCCGCCAGCAGCTGAACTATGTAGCGAGCGTCATCAACGTCGAGTAGTACTAGTAACTATGGGTGGTGATAAGACAGTGGTGGAGAAGGGTTATAGGTAAGTAGGCAGGGCCAGGTTATAACAAACGCTGCGAAAAAAAAAAAAAAAAACAATGTCGTAAGAATAGAAAACGAGACATCAACGCATGGGCGGGTGGTATCAGGGTAAATAGCTCCTCGGGTGGCCGGGTGGGAGCTCGTCGGGTGGCCATTACCAATAATTACCAGTACTTACCATGTAATTCGCTAGTTGGGCAGCTCATCGGGTGGTCACAGTATTGTCATCTTGTAATTAACCCCCTTCATCGGGTGGTAAATTATTTTTTGGGCTGTAATGCCTGGTAATGCCTGGAAACAACTAGTATTAACCAGTAAAGTAAATTACATGACACCCGATGAGACAGAGATTACAATACCATACCATATATCTAGATGCTACTGGAAGTTACTGTTTATCTTTAGCTGCCAGGCAGCCCAGGCTTGCTCCATTAACTATAAAACAGTAACTATATCCAGTTATATCTAGTAACTACCAGATATATAGATTATGTGGCAAGTCTGCTAAGTTAGTATATCTGGTAGTTACTAGATATAACTGGATATAGTTACTTAATATTTATAATAGATGCTTGATGCTGCAAGCAGCAAGCATACTAAGTTAAGATATTCAGTGACTTCTAGTAGTATCTAGTTGCAGTATGTCACAAGTGGTATTACCATACCATACACTGCCTCATCGGGTGCCAAGGTATGCCAAGGTATTTATATTACTAGTTTCTACTAGTAGCATCCAGTTATAGTTGACTGGTAATTACATGACCACCCAATGAGCTAAGTTGGGCAGAGAATGACAATACTGTGACCACCCGGCCAGCTAAAATGAACTCATACTACCAGTAGGTTACCAGTAATTACTGGTAATGGCCACCCGACGAGCACCCACCCGATCACCCGATGAGCTACGGAACCGTGGTATCATTAAAATCATAAGCAAAACGAGAGGAAGAAACACAAGACACACCTCAAGGCCAAAACGAAACAATCGCATACCGCTCGCTGTAAAGAGAAAATCCAAAAACACATCCCGGTCAATTCAATCCCACTCCTCCGTATCCATCCCATCCTCAATCTCAATCGTCGTCCCTAGCGCCTCCTTTCCTTCCTTGATCATCGCCTTCAGCTGCTGATTTAGTCGACGAATACTCGCATCCTCCTCGCGTTCGCGCCGCCTAGCTTGCGCCGCAAATCGTTGCGCTTCAAGCGAAGCCGGAGAAGTCCCAATTTTAGTCGGACTACTTGCCCGCGCGGGATCGTAGGATGCGTGCTTGGGGCTGAAGTGGTGGTGATGAGAGGATGACGATGAGGGCCGTGCTGCGGGAGTTAAGCTCTGTCTCCTTCCCAGTCCTAGTCTCCCAGCGGCAATCCTCCGTGGCGTTGGCGGGTGCATCGCATTGCTTTTACTCGGGATCTTGCGCGCTGGGTGCGAAGGGGTATCATCTCTCAGACCTGTGTCAGGTTTCACCAAGACCCAATTGCCCTGCAATTCATCGGGGTCTCTGCGGGATGGCCTGTTCCGTTCGATGGGAAACTGGCCGGGAACCGCCCTTTCGTCCCTTCTGTCAATAGAAAACACATCGTCCTTCTCAGCTCCGTTCTGCCACACACCTGGCTCCAAGGCCGGTGGTTGTGGTTGTGGTTGTTGCTCGGAGTTCATTTCATATCCCTTCCCCCCTCCAGCGTAGAACCCGCGAAATGGGCCTGACCAGCAAAAGTCCCATACCTTGACAGCAACGCCGCCAACAATCTTGACGACCGTCGAGCCCCATCCACCCGGTGAACTGCTACCAACAGCATCATCCTGCCGTATCGAATCCCTCCTATTCCGTTTCCTTGTATTTCCCTCATTAGCCACAGAAGCCCTCGACAACGGCGTATCCACAGGCGTATGCATAGAATCCCGATACCGACTCGGTCTATAATCCAGCTCCGGTCCATTCACATCATCCGCGTGCTTCTCAAAGGGTGCAGACGGCGTATCAACACCGCCCGCGAAGCGATAGTCCGTATTGACCAGCGGCGCGGGGCTGGCTATCCGCGACAGCGAAGCCGACTGTTCCCCCCAGGCAGAGGCCCGATCATCAAGATGCCCTCGTGCATCATTAGCGCCGTCTCCATATCCATATCTGGCGCGTTTGCGACTCCCCTGCTCGGACCCGACGGAGCGACACAGCGATGAGGCGGCTGAGGGCGTTTGCGGAGACCGGTAGAACTGCGACCTGGCGCCGGCTAGGTCGAGCTTGGGCGGGATGGGGGCGTCGAGGATGAAGGCGCCGGGTATGGGAGAGTCGGAGAGGGTCATGGTGCGGCGGGTGTGGATGTGTGGATGGGGAGGTAGAGGATGTCGGTGGTGACGGGTGGTGTAGACGGCCAGGCAGGGAGCACGACGGGTCGCAATCTAGACTGCGAGGTCGATAGTTGTGTTACCGTCGCCTTGTGATTGGGGCTGACGGAGCAGCCGTGGGCTGGCGTGGCTGGACAGGTATTTATTATACTTGGGGTGTTGGTGGTGGCCGAAGTTGGATTTTGGTGAAGTTCGTTTTGGAGGTTGGGGCTGCCTCAGCAACGGAAACTGCTGGGATCATTCAATAAATACTCAAGTTTATTTATTCGACATCTACAACCACCATATTCGACTTCATTAATCCAAGTTCCACTAACCAACACAAAGAGCATGTCCATTAACACTCATAGCTATCTACACACACTCCCCCCTACAGCTTCTGCGCCCTCCACGGCACGCCCGCCGCCGCCAGCGCATCCTCGCCGTCCACCAGCACACACCAGCCCTCGCTTCCATTGCCCCCGTCGCCCGCAACCGCCGCCTGGAAGTTGTCCCGCGCATATGCCAGCACCTCGTCGTCAAACGTGCCCGGCTGCAGCCACACAGCCGGCACGCCCACCTCCTTCGCCTCCTGCAGGATCTTGAGCGTGGCCGGTGGCGGGGTAACCAGCGACAGCGACGTCTCCGAGGGCGACGCCAGCTCAGATGGCGAGGCCACCGTCGCGTAGGTCTGGGAGGGGAGAGCGATCTCGGGAGATTTGGGGTTCAGAGGCGTCACTGGGAGGGAGTGTTGGTGATACCATGCGAGGACTGTGAGGTTCGTTGGAATATCAGCATGGATCTGTCAACATGGACCATGTCGGGATTTCTCACTCTTATAGCCAAACTTGCGCGGCTCAGAGCTGGCGCCAGCTACGGCGAACCGAGGGGAGGAGAAGAAGGTTCTGGCGGCGCCCTCCATGGTGGTTGATATAGGTGATGGGCTGGATATGTATTTCTGGGGAGATATATTATATTCAATGAGGATGGAGGGGTTCAATATGCGGACAAAACCTGGAGAGACGTTTTTGTTCCCCGCCGAGGAACCAACTCCACCACGCAATAAATATCCAGATAAATACCCCACAGCTATTTATTGCGCAATCGCCCGGGTTTGTTGTACGGGTGTTTGCGGGTTTTGGGAGCGCGGATTCTACGAACTAACTAAATACACCAGCTTCTTCCGCTGCGGTGGCTTAGACTGTTGCTGGACAGCAAGCTGATGATGAAGGGGTGCAGGTTATTTAATAACATATATTGGAACCACTTGGAATGAAACTGGACACAGCCTGCTAATTACTTGAAACATACAGGATTGTATCCTTAGGGTTAAATCCTGTTAAACAATGCCACTGGGAACTATATATAGGTAGTAAATGCATGCAGCTTGCAAAACTGCCAGCTAAGCATGTGTCTCTAATGTTTTGTTATATCTATTCATATAAAAGAACATTCTCCCATACATCAAATGCATTTCAAGATCCCTTATTACTATCGTCATCGATCAAAAACCAATTAAAGCACGTGACTTCGCGATTTGACCTCGCGCCTTTCTCCAAAATGCGACGGGACTTTTCAAACCTCGAACCACCCGCAACAATCAAGCGCATTCCAGCCACCAAAGGCCGTACAAAAACTACACGCCCATCCCGGTGTGTTGAATGATGGTCTGAGCCCAGCCATGAGCGCGGTACTACCGCTGACACCATCTCAACTTTCTCACCTACTACGAAAAAGACTCCCATCCTAACACGATGCCCCCCTTCCTACCCAGAAAACGGATAGGGTCTGAAGAACCCCGCCCCAGCAAGCGTGTTGCCCTCGGCCCAGCCGCTGCTGGGCCGTCGACCCGGCAGACGGTGAAGGATCTCAAGACAGAGGTGCTGGACGGGTCCGAATCACCTCTAAGCTCTCTCTCGTCGTCGTCGGGAGATGAGGACCACCAAGCCCCCAGTGATGATGATGATGATGATGATGACGAGGAAGAAGACTGGGAAGACGCATTGCAGCAAACAACCACTCCCACCTCCGCCTCGCTACCCGTCACACCCAGCCCCGCCCCCGCGCTGCAGGATCTAGAACTTACCCTAGAGAAGCATGAGAACGCATTCGTGGACGTTGAGGCGCCGGGGAAAAAGGGCCCGAGCAAGATTGAGCGCGAGATAAGGATTCGGACGCATTGTATGCATGTGCAGTTTCTGCTGTGGCATAATGCCATTCGGAATGCGTGGGTTGGTGATAAGGAGGTCCAGAGGATTCTGCGTGAGCAGGTGCCCGAGGGGATTAAGGGGGAGATTGAGAAGTGGGAGGTTGCGGTGGGGAGGAAGTCTTCAAAGGTGGCCGATGGAAAAAAGGATAAGGTGGGGGGGAAGAAGGGGAAGGGGAAGGGGAAACATCGGGAGAGGGATTGGGGGGATGCTTCTGCTCGTCTTGAGCCCGGGCAGCCGGATATGAGTCGTGGTGATCCTACGATTCAATTGATGAAGGTTCTTGCGGCTTATTGGAGGAAACGGTTTAAGATCACTGCGCCGGGTTTAAGAAAGATGGGTTATCGGGCTGTTTCTACACTGAAGGAAGAGATCGGTTCGTTTCAGAGGGATGAGCAGGGGACATTTCAGCTTGGTGAGAGGATCAAAGATCTGGATGAGTTTCGGGAGCTGGCCCGTCGTGCGGAAGGGTCGAGAGATGTTGGTGCGCAGTTATTTACTGCCTTGGTGAGATCGCTAGGTATTGAAGCGAGGATGGTGGCAAACCTCCAGCCGATTGGGTTTGGATGGACAAAGGCGGAAATCTATCGAGTGAAGGAGGAAAAGCCGGTTGAGGATGCAGCAGTGTCTGATACAGAAAGTAGTGAAATGGAGGATCTCCGTTCTAAGGGCAGGCGGAAATCGAAAAAGGCGAGAGCTGAAAGCAAGAAAATCGACAGCGATCTTCCGTTCCCGATATACTGGACAGAAGCAGTGTCACCAATCACTCACGAGGTTATTCCCGTGGAGGCGCTTGTGCTGCCCAATTCTGTCGCCACGACCCCTGAGCTCCTTGCATCCTTCGAGCCGCGTGGTGCGAAAGCCGAAAAGGCTAAACAGGTAATTGCATACGTCGTGGCATATTCTCCCGATGCAACGGCCAAGGATGTCACTACCAGATACCTCAAGCGACGTACTTGGCCGGGAAAAACCAAGGGGTTCCGCATGCCGGTGGAGAAAATTCCGCTACATGGCGGACGAGGACCTACCCGGTATTTCTTCTTCGATTGGTTCAAGGTTGCTATGCGAGGCTACGTACGACCAGACGACAAGCGGACGGTTGTGGATGAAAAGGAGGACGCCAAAGACCTCTCTCCAAACCAACCTGAAAGAAAAGTTCAGAAGGAAGGGGATACCCTGCAAAGTCTAAGAGCGTCTCCCGACTTCGTCCTGGAACGGTTCCTCCGGCGCGAAGAAGCCATCCGTCCCGGTTCCAAGCATGTCCGAACATTTGTATCTGGGCGGGGTGACAAAGTAAAGGAAGAAAAAGTCTACAAACGGGCGGATGTCGAAAAATGCCTCTCCGCCGAAAGCTGGCACAAGGAAGGCCGCCAAATCAAAGTCGGCGAAACTCCGCTCAAACTCGTCCCCGTACGCGCAGTAACTCTAACCCGGAAACGCGAAATCGAAGAAGCCGAGCGGGAAAGCGGCGAGAAGCAGAAACAGGGACTTTATGCCTTTTATCAGACAGAATACATCATCCCTCCGCCCATCCAGGACGGCATTATTCCGAAAAACGCCTATGGGAACATCGACTGCTTCGTCCCCACCATGATCCCGAAGGGCGCAACGCATATTCCCTGGCGGGGGACGGTCCGCGTATGCAAAAAGCTAGGCATTGACTACGCAGAAGCAGTGACTGGGTTTGAATTTGGGAGCAAGATGGCCGTGCCCGTCATTGAGGGGGTGGTCGTGGCGTCTGAAAACGCTGAGCTTGTACAAGATGCGTGGCGGGCAGAGGATGCGGAGAAGAGGAAAAAGGAGGAGCTGAAGCATAATAAGCTGATTCTCTCGACGTGGAGGAAGTTTATTATGGGGTTGAGGATTGCGGAGCGGATTCAGGCGGAGTATGGGGAGGTGATTGATGTGGATGCGGAGGCGGAAGAGGAGAATCCGTTTACGAACAACAGTAGGCGCAATCTTCCGTCAGTGGGTGAGGGGGGTTTTGAGGATGAGACGTTTGCTGATGAGGGGGGTGGGTTTCTGTTGCCTGATGAAGAGGCTGCGCATTATGGGGATATGCGTGATGACGAAGAACCGCGTCCGCCGGGTGGGACTTAGATGGAGGAAGACGGCGGGGACGAGGATGATTTGTAGCTGAGTTGAGTGATAGATGCTGTCTCTGATCCGTCGAGTTCATGATAGTCCCCGTTTGCTGGCCAATTCTGGATTGTGATTTATGTCTTATTTGATTGAACCAGGGCATCTACATGGATAGAACGAATAAATAAAACAATTTCAAATTTCAAATTTTATTTTAAGTTTAATTTACAATTAGCGTTGAACATCTACTTGACAGAATTGCAGATTGAAAAGGGGGAGGCTGTCTGTTCAAGTAAAAACACAACTACGTCATCGTCGAGCGAGCTTCCTCCCCAGCCCAATCCAGGCACAAAAAGCCAATTCATCAACCAAACCTCTCTCCCATCCCATCCCCACCCCCATCCCGCAGCTCAATCACATCCCCAGCCTCTCAATCGCTACCCAGGCCCCCACCCTCACAATGTCCCTAGTAACCAAGACCCCAATACATTTCGGCCCATTCCTCGTAACGCCCCAGGTCCGCCCCCAACCCCCTCCCCCCCAATCCCACCAGCAACCAACCCCCCTAACCACGCCACCCAAACACAGGTCTTCTACCTAACCCCCCTAACCTTCGCCCTCGTAAACATCAAACCAATCCTCCCAGGGCACGTCCTCGTCTGCCCCCTCCGCCGCGTCCCGCGCATCGCCGACCTCACCGTCGCCGAAACAGCCGACCTCTTCCTCACCGTGCGGCGCGTCAGCCGCATGATCTCGCGCGTCTACCACGGCACGAGCCTCAACGTCGCGATCCAAGACGGGCCGGAGGCCGGGCAGACGGTCCCGCACGTGCACGCGCACATTATCCCGCGGCGCAAGGCGGATTTGGACCATAGGGGGGGTTCGGATGCGGTGTATGAGATGATGGATGGGAGGGAGGGGAATATTGCGAAGCATTTGGGGGAGATGATTAAGGAGCGGGAGATGGTTAGGGCGAAGGAGGTGGATTTTGAGGAGAGGAGGGAGGAGAGGATGGCGGAGAGGAGGGGGAGTGCGGGGGGGAGGTCGAGGTTTCCGGCGGTGGATAATGAGGCGAGGAAGCCGAGGACGGAGGAGGAGATGGTTGAGGAGGCGTTTTCTTTGGCGAGGGAGATGGAGGCGGAGGCGGAGGGGGAGGGGGAGGGGGAGTGAGTGGGAGGGGTTATGAGGATGACTTTTACGACGGATGTGTGTTATGAGTAGATTCTAGAGGGTGTAAGGAGAGACTGGGGGGGCTGCTGATGAGGCACAAAACCGCGAGGTAGTGTATTGTCTATTGCTGTCTAATATTTATACAGAAGACGGCGATGCAAGAATGCTAAGGGGAAAACACAGGAAACCATCCAAACCCAACTCCAATCCTGCCGTCACGTCAAATCGACATGCTTGCATCCAAAACGAGGCAAATAAAGGGGAAAACCCACGTTGGGCTCATAACGCATCGATTTATGCCTTGGGGGCATTCTTTGGCGTCACACCACTCTCCGCCCAAAAAGCCTCTCTCTCCTTAATAACCGCCGCAGCCCATTCCTTGACTTCAGGAAGTTTGATGCCGTCCAGCACATGATAGAACTCCGACAGATCCAGCTTCCCCGCATGAGCACGCTCATACTCCACAGCCTGCAACAGCAGCTCCATCTTATCAATATCATGGACGAACTTGGCTTCCTCCGTGACATTATCCTCGTATTCATGGAAAACCTCCCGGATCTCCTGCGCCGCAAGCCCCGGCACCTGGCCAAGCAGAGACTTGGAAATATAGTCAATAACCTCCGCTTCCCGTCTGGCCTTTTCGGGCTTCGTTATGTGCGTATCGGCCGGGGTGATGTCGCCAACTATTGACTCCGCCATGTCGTGGATCAGAGCCATTTTTGTGCAGCGGGGAATGTTGAGTTTGGCGGCGAGGGCGGGTGGGGCGAACATTGTCATGATGGACATGCGGTACATGTGGTCAGATATCGACTCGCCGTGCGCGATACCGAAGCGGCGCCATCCTTCGCGCTTTGTGGTCTTTAGGCGCTCGAGGAGATGGAAGAAGGGGACTGGGGTGCTGGTGTTTGCAGAGGGGGGATGGGGGAGGGTTGCGATGACTGTATATTTCTAAGCGCGTTAGTGAGAGTGCGAGAGCTAGGGATGTAGAGCGGGGGTATTCTGACCTGATTGCGCCGTCCATTGAGCGTCTGTGGGAGCTGTTGAGCCCATGATGTTTGCCACTGTGAAGGCGGGGAAGCAGCCGAAGGGAGGACAGGACTGGTATGGGTGTCTGTGGCCGGTTATTCCTCAAGGACGAATGCCACAAGCAAGTATATATATACAGCAACCAAGCTAGTAGATTCCAAGAAACGAACAAAAGAGTCTATGTCTCGGACCAAAGAAGTATTGTTGTTGTCGGAATCTGAATATAAATTTCCATCGCGACTGGTTGATAACGCCGCCAAACAAAGCAAACAGTGCAAACAGTGCAAACATATGTCTTGGCATTGTTTACCTCCTCCGTTTGATATCAGACTCCCTGACATTTGATCAGTCTTGATGCAGCCAGAACCCCGGCATTGTCTGTTACAGAACAGTCTCCCGGATGCATACAGACTGATAAACCCTTTGATTTACCAAATAATGAGGCCCCGCAATGCAGTCTTCTACCCGTGTCCCGTCCAAACCAAAGGGGCTCAACTGGCCTGTCTCCTCGCACATTACCACCTTTGTGCGGAACCTGAGACTGCTGCACCTTGACCAGCGCGCGGACTGGCCAGATATTACTTTGCGCTCATTTGTAGGCTCTCAGCCGAATCTACGGCAGCGCATTAAGGCAGTGGAGTGGTCGTTGTATTATCTGTTTGTGATATGGGATCCGGACGGGACTCAGAATGTAAGTCCCCGCAAGATCAATCGACCACCATGCAACTTTGTATCTTTGTTTTAGAATTGGCGAAAATCCTAAAGTTGTTGATCTTAGAAATTACGACCGTTTTTCCCTCCGCTAGAACCACTGCAATCCGTCAACCTTCGTGCCGCCCTATTCCGTGCCCTCTCGGATCTCAAGAAGAATGGCGTCCTTGGGCGGGAGGCTATCCTTCGGAAAACAATGCTTGATGAGTGTAAAGGAGAGAAATTCGAGGAGATACTGGCCACATTTTCCACGGCTGTATTACGGAAATCGGTATCGGGTCGGACAGGGGAATACCAAAACCCTGTCTTGAAGATGGGCATCAATGGTGGTGGGGTTAATACCTTGGACCAGGAGAAGCTGGTCCCATTGATTCTTGCTCATCGTGCTTCATTTTCGACAATGGTCAATGATAAAGGTCAAATGCGAGAAGCTTATAGTGATTTGAAAAAATTACTTCAAGAGAAAACGGAGGAGCTTGCTAGTAGATCGAAGGATGCCGCCCATCCCCCTTCGCAGGACGAAGATGCGTTAAGCCATGATATCATGAATTTATGGTATGGGAACGATAAATGGGCAGAGACGATCGTGGAGGGCGGAGTCCAATTAAGTACCGATCGTGTTCTGGAATTGCCATTCTCGGAGACGTGGTCGTTACTGAAGAATGGCCAACTGCAAGCTTTAGGGAGCCGGACTTCGTCTGATCTGCTGGCTGATTTGGACAGTCGACTAGCAGAGCAAAAGGCAAGGGTTGAGAAATGGCGGGAATTTAAAAAGTCCCTCGGAGAAGAAAGACGTGCTGCACAGCCGCAAAAACCTCAGAATTCCTCGCAGTCATTAATTTTCCGCGAACACCAGTCCCTATCGATTGCTACTCTTGCCAAATCGGACCAAAAGACGGGTAGCCAGCTGTTGAATGATACGGAATATTCGTCATTGATTTCCGCTCTAGATGCCGCCCTTCTCAAACACGAAGTCAGTATTTCTGGAAAGAAACAGGAACGAGACGAGGGCCTAGGAAAACAGAGCTTTCCCAGTATGAATACAAGTCCCGCTGCTTCAATAGGACACGGAACCCCAACTTTATTGGCAGATGAACGAACCTCAGAATACAGCTACACGGATAATGCTTCAGCCATATCTCCTCTCCCAACCCATACCAGTTCAAGAAGCTCTCCGAGACTAGGCAGCGGCGAAGAACCAGGCATATCCAGTACTCCATACCACCAATCCCCTCCGGCCAGCGGCATCGCTACCCCTTCAATCACCATTGAAGACGACCCCGAACCACAAACCACAAACGAAACCACCGAACCCCCATCACCCATCCCCGAGAACCCATTCCGCGCATTTTCCGGAACCCTACTCGAGCGCACAAGACAGTCCATGTCCTTCCTCCCGGCCCCCAGCAGGACACGTCCTCGACACTCGATCGCCGCGCGACCACGCCACTCGCAATCATTCCCCGTGAACCAATTCGAGACCCCCAAGAAGCAGGCAGATGAAGATGGGAGGTCCGGAGCTACAACGCCTAGAGATGAGTTGTTCAGCCAGGAGGCTGATTATGCGAGTGTCTTTAAGAGCAGGCCTAGAGTAGCTACGAGTCCCGTGAATTCGCCGTCGGTGCATATGTTGCCGATGGAGGATGGCGGGAGTGATGTGGAGATGGATGGTTCGTTGGCTGATTCTGGGTTGCATAGTTCGCCGTTGTTTGGGGCGAGGTTTACGTCGAGGACGTAGAGTGGTGGGTGGGTTTCCAGGCCAGGGTGGTGGGGGGCAGGGTTAATGGTTACCAGCACCGCGGGGATATATTCTCAGAGATAATGCGGTTCGTGTGTTGGGGCAATTGGATATATGAATGAATGTTGGTTAAATTACCTCTGGGATACTCCAAGTAGCTTGGTATTGCCATGCCATATAAGCAATACCAGATTTTTGAATGGTTTTAGCTGAATAGATCAATAGATATTTAAATTTCTTTCCTGTATGGTGGCTAGATGTAGACGGGTATATATAATATGCCTGATGGCCAAGGAGCCCCAATATATCCTCTAGCCATGATGGATAGGAGAGGGGGTTGAAGGATGGCCGAATATGTAACTATTATAAAGAAGGGATGGGGCCAAAAAGCAGGGACATGTCTAGAAATACAAGAGGTCACGCTAGATGTATATGCATCCATGGTATGGGTGGGAATGTAAAAAATGGAGTAGATGTGAAAATGGATAGTAGTTTGGAAAACGAGGAGAAGGAGAAGGGGACGGTGGTGAAGATAGGAATAATGATAAGTTAATTTTATGATCAAAAGAAGCCTTCATCAAGAAAAAAAGAAAGAGATGATCCTGACAGCATTTGGCTGCATCCCAGATCAGAAGAAAAAAAAGCCCACAAGAATCCATCCCCTCTAGACGCCAGCCAAGTTATTTATCCAAAAGGAAACGGGAAAAAAAAAATCGAGCAAGAAAGCGCCAACCGGAACCCGAACCAGGACAATGGGTATGTATATGTGTGATCCAAGAACCAAAAGGAAAGGAAAGAAACAAAAGAATGAACCCCCTACTCGTGAAATCCCGCCTTTCAATTTCAGGTTACGGCTGAAATCTCAGCCGAAACTCATGATCCTTCCCTTCTTCCCGCACCTTATACAAAAATCTCGCAATGGCATCCTGCTCAGCAAGACCCACATTATTAAAATGCTTCCTGACAGCCGTCGCTAGATGATCCTTCGTCACCCGCCCTTGCCCTCGCAAAGTATGAAGATCCAACCCGGCCTCCTGTCTATTCCTATCATCTGCATCTTTCCCCCTTCTCGACACCCCGCTCGCGCTCGCGCTCGCATTGGCGCTGGTAGAGGGGGTATTATCATCCCGCTTTGATGGCTTCCCGTCATCAGCCTTGCGCCGGGCTAGCTGTGCGCGCCGGGCGGCGATGGCGGTGGGTGAGCGCTGGCCAACGCCCTGGGATAGGAGGATGGAGGAGATTTGCGAGGAGTAGGCGCTGGGGCAGGGGAGTTTGTAGGCGTGGCGGTATTCGTGGAGGACGGAGAGGGGCATGGAGGACCAGGAGATCTTGGAGTAGGATAGGGTGAGCTTAAGTAGATAACTGTTTTTGCGGCCCATGATGAGGGTAGGGAAGTGGGAACGGAACGGTAACGAGTGGCCCGTTCGTTCTTGAGTTTGCGGCATTCGAATTTTTTTTTTTTCTGTCCCGATTGGAGAATAGAGCACGGGGGAATGGAGATATGGAAATATGTAGAAAAAGACTCTAACTTACCCCAGCAGCTTCTCCCGAATAATCAGCTTCGGCATTGGGCCCGCCGGCCGAAGCGGTGGCAGCAGCGACCTTCATGTCCTTGGACGACATCGAGCTTCCAGCGGGCGCATTTGCCGGTCTGCGGCCCTTTGTGCCGGTGTGGTGTCGCTCTCTCGTGCTGCTGGAGGCCTCTGATCTCGAGTCGTCGAGGTTCGCGGTGGTCCGTTGGCGCGGAGGAGGCATGGCGGGCAGCGGAACGGGGGGGCTGCGGTCAAGCGAACAATGGGGGATGAAAAATGGGTTGAGTAGATGGTGTGTCTGGCGTAAATGGCTCAAGATAGAGTAGTTGTAACGCGCGTAGATAGGATAAAGATATATATATATATGTGTGTGAGAGATAGATTCACGCGACGAACCGAGAATGTCTTTTCTTCATCGCCGTCGACGGGAGCGTTGCGCATTCACGTCGTCGTCGGGTCTGGCGGAGAAGCGCATCATAGCTCGGGCGGTCGGCGGCGGCAGAATACCGGGGTCGGCCGCTTAGCCGTATCGGGCTAGCGTAGGGCAGGGCCCCAACCCTAAATCGGCGGATGAACAGTTAATCCGCGAGCAATTATACTACATTCGGACTAGCGTCTTTTGCATCCTGCTGAGTCATGCGGCTACAAACTTTAAATCGCCCATGACGCAACCGATAGAAAAAATATAAAAAGTCATTGTGAGATAGGTCATAGTATTGAGCGGTGGAAAACGTAAATGTGGGCGGTACGAGTGCAGATGAAGAATACAGAACGCAAGCACCCAGCGTGCAATGCGTGATCACTCGAGGTTACTTCCATCCCCTGCTGTGTTGCATCATGTGTCTGTTAAATTGCAGCCAGCCACCCACAAAGGGTGGAGGAGGGGCAGTGCAGCTTGCAATCCTGTATACAGATGGCACCTTTCCCCATCCATCCCACTCGAAATAAAATATATCGCAGGAGCAAAAGCCGGTCGCAGTTCGTTTCAGCTATACAGGCCAATTGGTGGATGAATTCGCGGACACGCAAAAAACACGATACGCATCGATCAACATCGTACTCCATCATTTTCAACTACCCTTGTTCAAATTAACTGGTCAATTAACTGGTCATGAGCTCACCTGCTCTATCCCCCACCCAGTCACACAGCCGGATGAACAGCATGGCATCAAAGCCTCCTGTGCGACCATGAGTCTATTGCCGATGGGATCACAGCAGCTGACAGTATATTATAGATAGGTGGTGGGTGGGTAGCATTTTCCTCAACATGTTGACACCTCAGCTCACCGCCTCGAGCTCGGCACAGAGGTAATTTCTCCCTCTGCAAGGTGTGAGTAGAGGGACAGGGGCAGCTCAGATGCGAAGAAACTATAACGGGGATTTGTTCGCGACTGTCCGTGTCCTTGGACTTTGAACTTAAATAACGTAAAATCTCGGGTCCTCGGCATCGGTGAACAATGGAAAGTCCATACATTTTGCAAAAGAAAAAAGGTTTTCCTGGAGCACGTCCGTAACGGTATCCGAATAATCACAGGATGCAAAAAGCGGAGGGGTGGATCCACCGTTGAAAGACACAGAACATACGGCAGTGAGGATAGGCAATTTTTTCGTGCCTTTTTTGTTGCCCCTTTTTCTAGTCTGTGGTTCGGACCGGTGAATCTCAGACCAGGAAATGCCAGATGGCAGCGTTTCTTCGGCCGGGTGAAAGTATCGCCCCCCCAACTCCACATTGTGGAGTTGCACAGGAGACCTTGAAAAGTTCCCCCCCTCCTTTCGTGAAACAAAAGAAAATACTGGGAGTCCCCCAGCAATATAGCAGTTGGCTGATGTCAGCAGCAACTGCGCTACTCACAAATTGATAGGCAAAAATAATGGCATCATGTCTTCCATGTGGCAGCAGTAGTGGCCTGGTTTTCAAAAGAACCGATTCTAGATGCGCACAGTCTCAAGCTCAAGCTGTGAGCCATATCTTGAGAGCTCAAATGCCGAAACCGAAGCCTTCCCCCCACAATCACAGGCACGGTGATATGCGCGCTATTTCCTGATACCTGGAGAAAGTGGGCATCATAAAATAAAGAATCGCGTGAGCCGGAAAAAAAAAAATGAGGCAGTGGAACCTGCAAGCTGTTGAAACTTGACAACAATGCGCTCTCGCTCGCCCACACAGACGGAGGAGGTATGGAGTATTCTTCAAATGCCTGCAGGACTGGCAGTGCGGAGATTGACATCACCGGGCAATGGATGTTCTTGTATGTATCTCGGCAGGAAAATCTCCAACCGAGAAAAGCAACATCACATCGCCATGATGTCGAACACGAAGCAGCCGCGCTGACGAAACAGTCAAGCGCTGATAAAATAATTGTGTGAACATTCGGAAATCTAACCTTGGCCCTCGGATCCCCCACCCGTTGCTTTTTTCTTCTTCCTGATTTGGCTCCCTGCCGTCGTCCCTTTGCGCATCGCAATTGATAAATCTACTAGATTATGGGGCTATGGTTGCATGATAAGCTCCTTTCAACTTCAACCCCAGAGCAAATCACGGGCAGCACCCGAATCACCTGCTTAAAGATTGCTCCCACCAGAGTTAACTAGAACCGGCACTAAAATTAGGCATGGGGGACCGATTGGCCGTGATCGATCTCGGCGGTCTTGCTTGTTAGCCGAGGCGGAAGGACAACAGCATGATAAGGCGTATTCGCATTCGAATTCTGTCTACTCCGGAGTCCGTACTCGGTGACGAGACAAGGAGGTGGAGATCCCGCCTTTTCAGATTCCGCGTCATCGCCAGAGCATTGATTTCCTTGCTGCCGTTGTTGAGAAAAAGGGGGCGCCCGTTCATGGATGGTATCAAGTTTTGCCGTCGCAAAAAAGAAAAAAAAAAGGCCTCAGCCGGAGAACCCTCGGCATAGTTCTTTATCAGGAACCAACGCCTCCGCAGAGGATCCCCCAAGACCTTTCAGACCAGGCCCCAGCTCTTGCGGAGAAAAAAAAATTCATCATAGGCCCCTCTTTTTTATCTATATTTTTTTTTGAAGTTACGGAGTAATGTAACCATGGGTCGGTAGTTCGGCAATTTGCAAATACTACCGTTCGGTAATACTGAATACGTCGCTACCCATACTCTGTAACGACTGTTACAGATGCCACAGAACCTTCGACAGGCACAATCCTCCCTTGAGACAAGTATCTGGATCCCTGGACTAGACGGAAAATAGGCCTCAACCAAGCAGCTCCTGTTTATCCTCCCTTCACTCCAATACATTGCAAAACAGCAACAAAGCCGCATACATACAGGCAAGGAAACACCCGGTCCGCCAAGCAGAAATCAGGGGAAGAAGAAGAAGAGGGTCGACCACCCTGCCCTCGACTTTTAACTCCTCTCTGCCCTGCAAAATAGATTACATTACAGCCGGCTTATCCAGGCGGAGGCTTCTGCTCCGATTGGCCGTGCTAGGTCTAATCTTCCCCATTTCCATATCTGCCCCAAATACGGCTAGACGGAGGAATCTGACCATTTTGTTCTAGAAGGATGCGGAGTCTCCGATCCCTGCGCATGTTTAGTTCGTAATTCTCATGGATGATGGCGATGAGCTCCGGGAAATGCGTGAGATGCCGCCGGGCATAACTACTAGTAGCTAAATCCATAAGTGTCTCCATAAATATTCCGAGCCCGGTGAAGATACAACTGCTTGTAGCAAGATACCGACGGACACGTGCAATGTGTGTTTGGGACGACAACAATAACCAAGACACACTAAATTAACACTCTAGTTACGTCAAATATCATAATGCTTGGAGGCAGTGTCGGGCCTCCGCGCTTCCACCCCCCGGCTCTTGATAGCTAATTCAGTCTGCTTCTACTATGGATTCTTCCCTCGGCAAAACTCAACCGCCACCACAGGGGCAAGCCATACATATTCCAACTCTCCAAATCCCAAGCCAATAAACATCAACAACATGACGAACAAGGCCCTTTAATTGCCGCCGACTAACTAGCTAACTAATCAACCTCGAACTTCCTTCGCGGACTGACGGGGGTACGGGTAAATCCAACTTTTAAACTACCTACAAGGCTACAACCCGTCTAGAATCTGGAGACAATCTAGGCCCCTCCTCCCATAGAAAATTGCGTAATAAGCTAGAACCCGCGCGGAAGATTCCATGGCTGATTCCGGACCCTTTTTTTTTTAAATATATATTAGTTTTGTAGGATCTCCGCAGTGTCCGGCACGGAGGACGGGGGGGGCAACAGGGTAGGGATGTAGAAGTGAATAATATAATATACAAAATTAAAATCAGAGGGGTCAAAGACACACGAAAAGACGGGACGGAATGGCACTATGGCAGGGGGGAATCAGACGAGATGAGATCGGGGTGGCGTGCTGAGAGCCTGAGAGTGCTTTAAGATGTATGTAGCTTGGATATTGCGTCCCCCCAAAGGTTAAATAGATTATGCATGCTGGTGGGTGGATGGGTAAGCCAGGGATGGTAACTGGGTACGGGGACAGACTGGATAAATGGTGTTCTTATATTCCCGCCCGTTACTCCGCTCCAGGGGTTCGTTGAAAGAACAGCTGTCAAATTGGTGGTTTTGTTGTACGTACGTACAGCCATGCGCAGATACAGGGTGACGGGGAGACGAACAAAGATTCTCCCGCCACACAGGATGAAAAAAGTCGGCAATTGAAAAAAAAAAGAAAGAAAGAAAAACCCCCAAGAAAAGGGTGAAGATGTAGAATAAGTTAGATTCTGCCTTGCATGGGGGGCATTCTTTTCCCCCTGCATATATATAAGACAAGACTATATACATACATGCCTAGCAAACCCCCCTTCCCTTCTTGCAAACCACTCTATTTCCCTGCCTAAACATGTAGCGCCTATGTGTCTCCTATTCATATGTTCATGTTGTGTACAGTACGTCTCGATCTGGACCTGGTCCGATCCATTTCAACGCAGCCAAGGCACGCAGCGGAATTAATATAGAAATTCCATGTGCGGTGCATAATATCCTGCATGTGCAAAATATGCATCTAGTTAACCATCTGCAGGTGGGATCGGACCCTTCTTTTGCTTGTTTGACTTATTCAAAACCCGAGATATGTTATAAGTTACATGACATGGCGGGTCCTTTTTTTTTGCTCTATGCAGATCACATTGTATGATTGTAACACGCCTTCTTTCATGAGAGGGATGTGTTAGGTTATCAGATCTATGCATGAGTAAAAGGAGATGTATGTACATACATTAACTTACAATGTGCGTAGCTATTTAATTGTTCCTCTTCTCTCTTACCATTCATTATGTCTCAAGCTTCTAGAACCCTTTCAAAGCTATCTACCTACTCCATATATGAATACTATACATGGTTATTTATCTAGATCTAGATATTCGTAAGCTCATCATCCCTCCCTTGTCCACGCGCATTCAGTGACTGCTCTCTAGGCAAGTTATCAAATCACTTAATATATTTCCCACATAAACTTATCCTCGAATACAGAGATCCTAACCTCCCCCTTGAACACCCAACAAAAAGCCCAAGAGCCAGTCCACGAAGCTACTAGTAGCCAACCCATTCACCATTCCGAAAATAACACAACCTCCACATACACCAGTGCAGTTGATTTAGTTAGTTACCATAACACCCCACCCTGCATCAAATGATATCTCAAAAACCACAAAATCCCGCTTCAATTTTTTCCCTCTCAAAGCAAGCACATACATTGGCAACAATCACAACACACATAGCAGATATATAGTTAGCTAGTTACATGCTTCTGACTCGCCACCAATTGCCAATTCTCAATTCCCCAATGTGTCCCTAATCCCTTTTCTCATCAGGCAAGCTACATATTGAATACATTGTCTCTTTGATTACTAATTATTTTTTTGGTTCTGGTGCCTGGTGCCTCGAGCGGGTGGCGAGAACTTAGAAGCTTCCCAAAACTGAGATAACGGCACCCGGACCGAATCTCCCTGGCCTGGAAAAACTGGCCCTGACTAGTAGAGGCGCTGATGCTTCCCCACACAACCTTAAATAAACGGCAGCCTCAGGACTCAGGAGGCAGGTGTGGAGGATGGTTGGATTTTAATGTTCTGATCACTTTTTAGTTTTGCAACGGTTAAAAATACATCATCAGTGCCTCCCTGCTCCAGTGGTACTATCTTATTAACTCCTGAATGAGCCGTGTGTAGTTACATAATACAAGAGGCGAAGCAAAAGTAGGCAGAGACAGGATCCGCAAGAATTATATGCCGATATGTTATCAAACACTAGCAATACCTGTTGTCTCCGCTGTCGAAAAAATTCTCCGCATTGCACTGTTTCATGCACACCGGAATTGCCGGTCGAGTATTTCCGCGAGCTCGCCTTCACCAAATAGTCTGGAAAGATCCGGCGGGATCTATTATTCCGCAAGCTGGTTTCCAAGCTCATCCATGTTTAGAACGAGTTAACCTGAGGTCCGGCAAAAAGGACCCCTATATTAGAGACATAGGGTTCTCTGGCAATTGCGATTGTTCAAGACCCTGAGGGTGTCAGACAGAATAGTCTCGGTTAGACTGGCTATTTAATCCCCGGAATTTCGGAATATTCCGCTATGATTAACCGCGTTTAATTGGGATAGCGTAAATATGGCGAGCTTCTTTCTTCGCGATCTCCAGGGGTCCCCGCAGGAACAGTGGCTCCGAGAACCACAGCCCGAGACGAGACGGGTGAGGGGTAATTGCAAGGGAAAGAGGCCCTTTAGCCTGAGACCGTTGGGAATAAATATTGTCTTCTGCCCTGTCGCGGTGGCGAATGGCGGACACCAGGGGGCCTTGAGGATGAAAATATGGCCTACACAGGGAACCAGTGTGTATTACATCCTGCGTGGGTAACGTACTTGTAAGCGGGGAGCTTGGAAATTGAGGATGCCAACAAGCGAGATTTCATAAAATAGCACTTTCTTACCATTGATTCCGTAGAATATCATTTTGCTCCCTCTTGAGAGGTTCCTTGGTGGACCTTTCATGTGAGCACGATACATGTGGCATGGAGAGTATAGGTGAGAGTTTATCCCCCATATCCCCCATTCCGCACATCATCATGATATAAGCATTTTCAAGATGTGGATCTGGCAGGAGTGTTTTCTAGCATGTGTACTGTCCAATATGAAAAGCTGCTGGCTGGCACGGCATCATGGCTCGAGGCTCCAAGGTCCATGGGGGAAGCCCTGATCTGAAGAAAACATGTGAGCTGAAAGGGTCTTTGCAGAGGCAGGTTCTAGAAGGGAGATGCCTGGTCATGATGTCACTGGGTAGGAATTGAAGGGTTGCTTGAAAACATACAAGAGACAGAGAAAGAGGCTTCAAACCAGGCATCATGCAGCTCTCCCCTTCACACAAGCTCCCGAGGGTCTTGTCATCTTTGCTAGGGTCATGTCAGTTCTGATGTATGTTGCTGTTGACAGGGCAGTTGAACCTACAAAAGATAGGTAGTAGGAGATGAGAGTTGGCATGTGACACCAACAGCTTGAAGCTATGACCTATGTTGCTGCCAATGCGCTCCGCAACAGCCACTCCATTGCCGTTCCTCGGGAGTAAATAGGGCTGAGTGGGCCCCTATTCTGTGCTTCGACTAGCCGTGGCTGATTCAGGCCGAGGCATGCTTGATCTCCTGCGCAACATCACTGATGATAACTGTCGACTGGTGAGCTCCGGACTGTCGCAAAGAACCGTGTGTGGGGAAGCAGAAGAAGAGTCTGAGGTCTGGCAATCTCCGGGGAAGTTGGCAGCAACGGCCCCTATCTCAACTGCCGATCATGTGATGCCCTGACGCGACGCGACGCGGATCCATTTTGCTCTTCAACAACCTCTAACAAAAACAGTCCGCGCTTCAGGATAAGGCTTGGAGATATGGTGAAACTCCTCCGGGCCTGATATTTAGTCAATGGCATACTGAGCTGTTTTGCAAAAAAGGAGGCAGAAACTTATTACAAACTTTAAGTCAGAAGCCAGGACCAAGAAATCCAAAAAGAGAGAGAGAAAATCTAGAAGGAGAAGCAATCTGAATTTTCCAAGATTTGGCCATTTCAGATCCAATGACTCTGCAAGGTAACTGCAGTATAAATTGTGAATCACACGTAACCTACCTAAACTCATTATTTTTATGCACAAATTGCAATGTGATACGCAGCAACAAAAACAACAAAAACAACATATACAGCAGTATCAAAATCTGAAACAAAACACACATTACCCCTTCCCAGTTCCAGTCCAAGCAGTCTCCCTCGGATTCATGAATGGGTGTTCCGGTGTTCGCCCAGGACCAATCGGCCGGCCTGCCTGGCTTGCTTCCCTCCGAATCCCTCGGCATTTATTAGACCGGCGAGGTTTACAACAACAACCTCAACAACGCGATAACAAATACGTCAGCTTCATAAATTGCTGGAGGCCCGGCATTCCAGCTAATCACTGCCGCGGTTGTCAAGGCTCAAGGGGCAATGGCGGGCGGTTTATCTCAGCCGAGTACTTGCCGGCTGGGCTAGACCTCATACCCCTTCCCTGCCTACCCCATATTTATCGATTTAATCGTTGTATGGGCAGTGGATGCCAAGCCTGTCGATTGAAGCCCGCAGGTGGAAAGGGGAAGTAGGATTTCCGGAAGCCCTGATGAGGGCCGGAAATTGGACTAGGGACATGGGGATTGCCCTTTTCTTGTCTTTGCGCAATTTCATCCGAGGATGACGAGGTAGAAAGAGTCGACGTGGAGTGTTGACAGCTTTTTCGGTCTTCCTACCCATGGCAATGTTAAACTTTGGTCATCATGCAAAGGCGGGAAGAAGGCAGGGGGGTGAGTGGAGTAGAGAGGTCTATGCGGTAAAGGACCCTTGAGGGGGGGTTGATTTTGGATAATCGATCCCGTTCCTGGGGGGGGTCTCTTTGATATGAAGCACGTTGTCAGTTGATAAGGGAATGGATGGCTTTTATATGTCTCCACCAGGGCAAGGTTGAGAATGGACTTGAACGATCTAGATTTCTAATGACAGAGTTAGTTGCATATGCCAGTGTTGACAATTTGATATACTAAAAAAGGAATGTATGAGCTGCTGATGGGATGGGAGAAAGTGGAAAGAAAGAGAGTAACTAGATAAGGCTTGTTATATTTTAATGAATAGATATTTTGTTTTATCAGCCAGCATATTTAGCCAGGGAGGATGGAAAGAAGCGGTTCTGTGGGTGAAGAGCGGGAGCGAGTGATGATGTTGATGAAACCTTGACATTATCATCTGATTCTAGACCTTGAAAATATTATCTGTTCATTTCACAGAATGTGTATGATCATCTGTATTTTCAAAATTCAGCATTTTGCATGTAACTAATCCATTGATGGGCAGACGGATACATGACGCATGGAAGGGCAACTCCAGATAGGAAACCAGCTGTCTGCTTGAATGGCGGCTTGGCCATGCCGTCCGAGCTTCTGCATAACTACCCTCATTGTTTCGCCTTCAGTTAGCCCTTCTTCCGTCCGATCCATGTCGTCCATAAACGAGGGTGAGGAACAGACTCCCGAGGGGTATGTGGGATGTTGGAATCGAATGGTCTGGCCCTTTGCCTGATTGTCATCACAAATATCAAGATCGACGAAGGAAAAATATCCTGGACATGCGCTTCCAACTTTTTATTTAATATGTGTTTCCATTGTATTGCTAATCAGGTAAGCCTAGAAGATGTGGATGTCATCACTACTGTGTATGTGCCATCAGCCCCTATCTAGGACATCGAATGGGCATATCCCACCGATAAAAAGGAATATTCATGTCGTTGCATATCTCCTACGCACTGACAGCAAGCCATTATCGGCGATTACGACGACTACATGCATGCATGACAAGGGGGATGGTAGAAGCGAGCGGATATGACGGGTTACAGTTGGTTGGCAAGCAGACAAGAAACAAGCCGGTGAAGGATAACTAATGGAGAGCGCCTGGGATGCAACGCCATGACCGGGGATTAATCATGATTTTTAGATCCCGCTTGATTATGTATGGGTGCATATTTTGCTCCATTCATTTCAAGGCAAGAGTTTTTGTGAAGTAAATGGCAATGATAATATGTCAGAGGAATTAGTTAGTGGTTAGGTCATAGATTTTTTTTTTGTTGAGCGACTATTATGGGCTGAGCGAGCTCGATGGATTATGATTATGATGGTCATGATGCTGGCTATACGATGGCGGACGGAGTACATACACCATGTTCTTCCCATTGGCAGTGGGGAAGAATGCGGGGGATCAACATTGATAACCTTTTTCTTTTTCTTTTTTAACTTAACTACTTGGTCGAGATAGCGGGGCATGGAGAAGAGAGAGATAACTGATAAAACATGCCACTGAACAAATGAAATCTCTGACAAGGCAGACATAATATCCATACGAGCATTGAGGCTGAGATTGCGTGTTGAGAGACAGCTGATAAGGTTTCTCCCCTCCTTTGGTGATATGCGCAATTTTTGCATGCATCATAACTAGCTTCTGTACGTAACGATCCAGCAATGCGGGACCGGGATCGATTCCTCGCATCCGCAGTGGGTTATGCGCAGATTTGCTGCCCGGGTTGACTGTCGGTGAAGACAGGAGGGAGGGCAAGCCACGTATGTAGGAGGCTTTTATGTCTTTTCCCTCTGCGGGTTTGCGGAGCGTGGTGGAAGGTTGGTGCGAAATCAGTCAGGTTGTGAGGAGTTGAATCGAGGCATTTTCTTTCCGGGGTGGGATTTTATCCCTCATGCCCCCTTTTCAATATCAGCGATGAGGACATAAAAAACTTATCAAAGGGAAGCTTAGAAAAAAACGCAAAACCCAACCGCAACCAACCCCACGCCTGCCCAGCTCCTAGTTAGTTTGATCTAACCCAACTTTTACTAACCTCCCCCCATCTCAATCACATCATTTTATGTTATCACTTCTTGGCTTTTGGATAAACTATCTGGGGCAAACTTACTAGCCGTGAGCAAGTTTATGTTATCTTCCCACCCCACTAAAGTTACATACCGAACAAAGCCGTATCGGAGCTGGTAATCTAAATTATCGATGTAATTTATTACAACACCAAACGAAGGAATTGGCAACTTGAATGTAGCACCCTTTGTCACCACCAAGGGGTTTCTCACCCCTGCGTTCTGAATAATCACTAAAATAATAACTGGATCTTGTCAAGGCAGATATCGTTGCGAACTAGCGGAACAGCGTATCCGGAGAAAGCTCGGCGGGTGGTTCTCCTCGCCAGGAGTATAGACCTGGATGGAGGGGTTCCCCAGCGAGATAGGATCGGAATGCCTCATGCGGGATTCAAAGGCAATGATTGGACCTAGTTATCTGATCGGGCTTATGGGAGCAGCTCAGCAGCCACAGGGTGAATCGCATGACAACTTTACTACGGAGTACGGAGTAGTTATGTGCATTCTCCGTCCTCCGTACCTTCAAGTTCAAATGGGATGGACGGGATTCAATATCCGGGGCCGATTATCACGACGTCTATTTTTAAGCTTATCGCAGACTCTGGCTCTGTGCAACACAGGGTAAACTGGTTAATGAACCACCATCCATAGTTGTGTTATTAAGTACTCCGTACATGTATGTACGTACATGTACATACACCAGCCGAGCAATCCAGCCCACGGAGAATTTATTTTAACCCGCATCTCTGGAGTTTAAAGATTTACCCAGCGGCGCGGACAAATTTAATTAACTAACCACCCCCCCCTCCCCTCTACCTCAGCCCCAGCGCTGACACCATCCCCACGGACAATAGAATCATCCTCTAATATAACTATCGTAACTGACTGCCTGCGTAGTTACACACGCAACCGCAACATTGGCATGGAACCATGGGACGGATGTTGTTTTTACATCCGCCGATAACCTCCCGAGTATGTATCCCCAGATTTTCATTTTCCCCGTTGAAAGGGTTACATTCATAGTAGATAGTTAGTAACTACTGTATTATTTCCCCGGCGCCTGTCACCGATCACACATTCGGGTTTAAACCCGAGCCCATTTTACGTAGCTACATGCCTGCCTCTATGCTTGCTGCTTACAATGATCAACGTCTCATCAACCACCCACGAGAACTTTTCTCTCAAGACAAGAATATATCATTCCATGCCCGGGCCCCGAAGTCGGCAAGTAACGTAACTTTTATTACCTAACTACCTAACTGTCCTGGAGTTTTGTCCGTAGTAGCCCTTGATATATTTTTTTTTTCAAAGGCTCCTTCGTTATGTAAACTAAACTCCCAAGACAGATCGGACTCCTGCGCCTCACGGCCATCCCCGGATTTCCATCCGCCTGCCCTGTCATGTCCATGTCAACTCTCTCCACTTTTATAGGGGGGACCTTGGGGTCCGGGCGTCGCATCGAAATAAATACGTAGGTTGAATGGGCAGTTCATGATCTGACGTGCGTATCTCCTACTAGTGCCATGAGATAACTAAAGAAAAAAAATTCTTCCTTGACGTTGGCGGGGAGAGAGGGAAGGGTGTGTCGTCGGATATAATGCCGTAGTTTTCATATAGGCAAGTTTTTGTTGAAGGTTTCTCTTACCTGATAGTTTTTCTCTGGTCTGGTCCATAACTAACTTAGTTATCCCATATCCCTATCCAGATCGTCATTTGGTCGTTGCTACAGACTTACATAATAAATGTATCTGACACGCCGCTATCATCGCCTTGATGGAGTAGTTATTATGTATCTACGGCATAACGTTATTCATTGATTTGCTGAGCCGGCTGATGCGACGGTGATGACGATGACCGTTTCCGATACGAGCCTAAAAAAAGATCAAAAAAAAAAAAATCATCCGCAAACCACCACCAGGCAGCTATTCGTGATGATGAATGACTCCGAACAACCTACCCAGCCATATCGAATAAAATTCCCAGCACCTGCCCCCCCCCGGCTCCATCTCCTCCGCGCGGCCCCGCGCCCCCAAGGCTGATTCAGATATTTGGCATGGCATGGCCCGACATCATAACTACACATTTCAATTCGCAGGTTAGAAATGTGAGTTCAAGGTCCGTTTAACTGCTGCTGTCGAATGAATGAATGAATGGGCATGGGCCGTTGCTTGATCCCCCCCCCCCCCCCCCGGGTTAA
>JANTQH010000089.1:0-56996 GCA_032988465.1 Onygenales sp. PD_10 | reverse complement strand
GGGGGGGGGGGGGGTTGGTTGAGTTGGAGCTAAATGCCGGGGGGGGGGGGGGTGAAGTTGGTTGAGGGCCTTTTTATTCCTTTTTTTTGTTGCTGTGGTTGGGCCAAGGGGAATCTGGAGAAGGAAGGGAAGGGGTGGGGTGGGGAGGGATGTTGTAGTTATATAATTGCATATTGTCCTCTGCCTATCAGAGTATGTAGATGGGTTGTTGAGGGTTGTGAGTGTTGTGAGCGCGTTTCAATGTGGCTATCTCAGGCGCCTCCTTGGCCGTGTGAGTGGTTGGAGTCGGGAGCGAGGGACCGCAAGCCTCAAGGGAAGCGGATCCGATCTGACTTGCTTCATAACTAGTCACTCTGCTGTCTATCTCCAGACATCCCGCGGCTGTTGATTGAGGGCCGTTTCTTATCTACGGCAAATGGCCAATAGTTACCGTAACTATACGAATACGCCGGTCAGCGGGAGAAGAAATGGGCTGATTTTTGAAATTACGCCATACATAGTCATCGTTACCCCATACTTCAGCCACGACAAAGAAAAAAGAGGAGGGCAACGAACAGAGAGTTTTTCTGTGGCCTGATTTTGCAGGTTGGTTAACTTAGCCCAGGGCTATTCTTGGGGGGGCTCCGGATGGATCTCCAGGCCTAGTTAGCGGCAGCTGAAACCGGTACTGTCGGCTGTCTGTAATCCGGGGGAGCAAGGCAGGGAGAACTTGACACAACATTCCAGTTACAGAGCGAGAGGATGAGAGGATTTCCATCCCAGCTGACGTAATTTGATGGTTGAATTCTGCAATTCTCTTTTCCTTATTTCAACCCGATTCGCCATGTAGCATTTCTTGTGTTTTGGAGTTTGAGATGATACCATTTGTCCGGTGCCCCTTCGGCTGGCCGGATAAAGAACAAGAGTCAAGAATGGAGATAGGATAATAGGAAAAGGGTGAAAGGATGAAAAGGGCAGTGAGACAAGCCAGATAATAAAGAGAAAACAAAAGCAAAACCAACATTTAGCCCTTTCACAGACTCCAGTGGCAGTTTCAGATCAATATCTTTGTTGCTAATATTAGCTTGTTAGGTAGTTCTGTTCCGCGCTTGTGGGAGCAGGGAGGAGAGCTCATAACAGGCAAAATCCATTGCAATTTGCCTTCGTGGTTAAAAAGACAATAGATAGGCAAAGCCAAACAAAACGTCTAGAACATTCGAACCCTCTTCAATATTGAAGCCAGCTGTTATCTGAAGGTCGCATCCAAGCATGTGCTTGGATTGTAGGCTAGCAAGAGAGCAGGGGAACAAGCAGGATTTCCCCCGGCAAAATAGGATTAATTCCCGAGCTTCCCCAAACATCCCCGGCAGTTTACTCCGCAGCGTCCGCGGGCCCTGATTCCCCGGCAGTGGGCTTGGCCTGGGGTGGCGAAACGATTCCTTTGCTTCATCAATTGCGACCTTGACATCCTCCGTAGAGCAAGAGATAAGGGGGATTATCTGTAACTAGCTATAGGATTTATGTGGCATGTGAAAAAAATAGAATGAGGACATGTCGTTAATTTTGAGATAACGGGGTAATATGCAATGTTCGGTCTAGCTTCGGTAGCTTTCTTTTTATTTTGAAAAAAAAAAAAAAATTAACTAAGGGGGACGGATGGATGGGGATAGACGACCGACGGGTGATTCCGAGCAAAGATGGGGGAGAGCACGAAGCATGAGCACGAGAACGAAGCTTTGCTCCCCCCTTTTTCCTACTCATGTGGTCTTTGTAACTGGAGCCATTCTTCAACTCTCGGTATCATCCACCCGGGTATTGCATGGCATGTGGTAGCTTTTTATTTTCATAAGGTTGCGCAAGGAAAACTCGGAGTCGGCACGGAGATTCCTCGATGTTGCTTCACCTTCCCCCCTCCCCCTTTCCAACCCCGGCTTTTCTAACAGTGGTGTATTTTATTCAGGGGAGTAGGGAGCTACAGCTTCAGAGTCAAGCCTAGGTAAATCATACGGTGGGATTATTTCGTTGCTTATTTTTTTTCTGGGCCTAGGGTATGGAGTTGTGGTCCTTTTCCCCGGCAAAGTGAAACTAGGAACAGTCTCGCTTGAGAACCCGAATGCGAAGGTGTCAGTGCGGGATTTGGAGTAACTAAACTGACGTTCTTTATCTTTTTTCTTTTACGCCTGTCGGCTATTGTTCGTGGCAGAGGGAATGTATAAGCACAACGCATAATGTGGTTCATACGGTGAAGGTAATAGCGGTGATAAATTATGGTTTGTGGAACGGTATTCTGCAAGTCAGGCAGGCAATGATACCGTTGATTCTTTTTTTTCTTCTATCGTTCGGCAACTGTGAAGAATCACCACCAATTCGAAAACAAAAGCAAGGCAAGGCAAAAAGGGGGTTGACCAGTTCGAGACATGGCCAGAATCAAAAGCAAAGGAAAAGATTCCGTCATTCCCCGCAAATAAGCTGACGAGTGCAGGCTGGCACTCCGGATGGTTTTCGTGGGACAAACCTTGCCGCTTGTGGAGGATGCACCACTTTGATAACAAGATCTGATTAGCCCAGGGGGGCAAAAACGGGACCGAAAGGAAAAGAAAAGAAACGAAGGAAACAACACTGTGGATGGCTGGCTGACGGGGAGTCCGAAAAGTAGTAATTTCAACGCTGCTGAACGTGGGCGCAGAAAAGCATATGAATGGCAGGCCAGATCTGCCACAAGCTACAACTCTTGGGCCGGGGAACGGGGGCGGGCGATTACTCGGGAATTCGGAGATCAAGAGCGAGGAACTTGGAAGTGGCATGAGATGGGATGGAGCAGCCCCCACTCGATTTTTGATAAAGCTTTGCTGTTCCATTGTAGCCTTTGTAGCCAACTATCAAACACAGATGGACAGACAGACAATCAGACAATCGAGACGGCCAAGTCGTACATGTAGCAGCAGCGGCAGAGGTATGTGTACCTGTTGCCGCCTGGCGCATCCCGAACGGGACGAGGTACCTGGTACAAGGGAGTCTTTGGGGGGGATTTTGCCCCAGAAAATCCCTGGCTGGCCCACGGCTGTTGCGCGTATGATGTTCCCGCCAGCCCCGGCCGACTCACTGTGACATTGGACCTTGGATCAGATAAACCTGATAGCGCCGGCATTTACCCCGTAACGTTGCTTTTTCTGAGGAGGGCTGCCCTTCTTTTTGCTGCGAGATTGGGGTGATCTGCTCGACGCCATGGCCGCTTCATAAATTGGCACAGATAGAGAGATAGAGAGATAGACAGACAGACAGAGATCAGTCCAAAATTACCAGCCAGCCAGGAATTGGCGGGGGTACGGGCGATACGGGCCATACGGTACATACGGTACGGTACGGCCGAGAAATTTGCAAAACGCGGGCAGGGCCAGGCTGACCCTTGCCCTACAAAAACCTTGCAAAAACCCGCATCCAGATCCCTGCCCCACATCACCGACTTTCTTTCCTTTTTTTTCCAAAGTCACATCATCGTCTCATCAGTTTCTTTTTCTTTTCTGCTTCATCATCTTCTTCTCTTCTTCCCTCCCGTTTGCTCTGCTCTCCTACCCACCTCTGCTCTGTCTTCTCCAGACTCTCACTACCCCGGCTGATACACACGCCCGCTCTCTGGTGTCTGTTCCCCAGACTCCTCTTATATCAATCAGCCTCTCCCCAGACACTGTCGTCCCCCCACGCTATCCCCCGACTTCTCTCTCACCACTGCTGAAGAAGTCTCCCCACACGCTCGTAGACTCCCCCTCCTCTTCTGCTCTCGTCTATCCCCCGTCTTCTCTGCACGCTCGTTGGGCCCTTTCACTCCCCGTCTGCTGGTGTTTGGTGCTGCGTGTCGCCGCAGAAAAAAAAATTCTGTCCCAAAAAGGCAACCACCCTGGGCGCCAACCTGTCCTCCGCCCAACCTCAGCCTCACTTCTCAGCTACTCGACTCTCCCACCAGCCAGCATATATACCCCGATATATCTGCTGTAAATGACCCGACCATCTTCTGCAGTGGATTTTTCCGATCTGCTGAACCCCCAGTCGTCTGACCAGCCTCGAGAGACTGCCCCGGCTGCCCCCTCGACGCCCACCTCCAACCCCTCGTCTACTCCTGCGACCCCCGCCACCGGCGCAGACTCTACCATGGCCTCCTCATCCGTCAGCCTATTACCGCCGTTGATGAAGGGCGCGCGAGCAACCACGGAGGAACCTCGACAGGGCCTCCCCAGACCGTACAAGTGTCCTCTTTGTGATCGGGCATTCCACCGTTTGGAGCATCAGACGAGACACATCCGCACCCACACTGGAGAGAAACCTCATGCCTGCCAGCATCCAGGCTGTGCAAAGCGGTTCAGCCGTTCTGACGAACTTACCCGCCATTCTCGCATCCACAACAACCCCAATTCGAGACGAAGCCACAAGGCCCAGCAGCATATCGCCCCTACCACCAACGCGATGTATGGTATGGATGGACACAACACAGCCGCAAACACTCCGTCAGGCTCTATGATGCCTCCCCCCAGCAAACCTATTACCCGGTCTGCACCAGTCTCCCAAGTAGGATCGCCAAACGTGTCGCCTCCACACTCATATACCAACTACGCCTCGCACATGCCCTCGACTCTGGGTCCCTATGCAAGAGACAGGCCATCCACTGCTATGGATATCAACATGCTCGCTACCGCCGCATCGCAAGTCGAACGGGACGACCACCCATACCATTTCTCTCCGCATCAGGCAAATGCCCGTCTCTTCAACAGCTCCAGGTCTCATTACCACAGCAGCGGCCGTCTACCATCGCTTTCCGCATACGCACTCTCTCACTCCATGTCGAGATCGCACTCCCACGAAGAAGAGGATTACAGCCATCGTGTCAAGAGGTCGAGACCGTCGTCTCCAAATTCCACCGCCCCTTCTTCCCCCACGCTGTCACATGATTCTCTTTCGCCAACCCCCGATCACACTCCTTTGGCGACCCCCGCGCACTCCCCACGACTCAGACCGTTTGGCAGCAGTGATTTGCATCTCCCATCGATACGCCATTTGTCTCTCCACCATACCCCAGCCCTGGCACCCATGGAGCCGCAAACCGATCCAGTCAGCCACTACACTGCCCCACAACATCTGGGCCCTAGCATCTCCGACATCATGTCTCGCCCGGACGGTACCCAGAGAAAGCTTCCCGTTCCCCAAATACCCAAAGTCGCTGTCCAGGATATGTTAAATCCAGGTAGTGGGTTTTCGTCTGGTACTTCGTCCGTTACCGGATCCATAGCGGGCGGTGATTTAGCAGAGCGGTATTAATCGCATAAATGCCCTTTATGCTCAAGGGCCGTATTTAACTCAAGAAACGAATTCTCAGCACTATCATTTTTTCGTGTCTTCAGCGATGCTTCCGGAGTCAAAACTATAGACGGATGGGATACTTGTTTTACTTTCCTTCTACTCGATGTTTTTCTAATATTGCTTTTTATCTTCTCTACTCCAAGTTTCGTCTCTTAATACAAGTGCGATCACTTTTTTTTCATTAAACAGATACATAATACGCGCAAGACAAAAGTTTGGAGCGTTACGTTTGTTACGTTTTCTCCTTGCTTTTTGGCCTACTATCCCCATTTCTACTTCTCCTTTTTCTAAACATTTTCTTGCTTCTTTCCCTTTTTGCGCAAAACACAACTATAGACTGGATGGAATTTGGAAATGATCACTGTTTGGCATGTGGGATTCGGGTGTCTTCTACACAATAGGGAATCCCGGCGCGTTATTATTTGGGTAGGAGGAAATTTGTCAAAACAGCAAAAGAAATTCGTCTCATGATATTCTTCCTTGATAGATTAGTTTACTATTCTTATTATAACTCTCCCTTCTCTACTTTTTACTAGATTTTTTATTTTTATTTTTTCAACTTTTGCATTTCTGGAATGAGGAGGTAAAAAAAAAAATCAAATCATGCTTTTCATTATTTATTAATCCTTCTCTTCTCTACTTTCCTATATGTAAGATTTTTACTTGCCTTATCTTTCTTACCTTATACCAAAGTTATTAATATTGAAGTAACGGACAATTTACATCCTCTTCTTATGTAAGTCGATTTTGTTCTATGTATATAGAATAGACCGGACTGAAATGAACAATTAATAGATAGGGTCTGGTAAGATTAAGCCTCAAGAGATTTATATGTTAATTCTTCTCTGAGTTTCATCTGACTTGAGCAGATATATAACTGCGATGAATAAAAAATATATAGAGAGAGAGCGGAGTGTGGGGTGAGGGGGAAAAGTTCAGAAGCAGATAAATAACTACCCAGGCATATCTCAGTACTACTATTTTGTTAACTTCATACGGAGTAGATTAAACAAGCAAGATAACTTCCTCCTTTTATTCACTATACCTTTCCACCTTATACTTAAACCATTTAGACAGTACTGTATCCCCTCTTCCTCTCCTCCTCTCCGCTACACGCCTAGCGACCTTACGTAAACACGAAAAAACCCGCCCGCCCGCCCAGTCCACCATTCCCAAACCAGCTAGACTCCCTCCCCCATGCCTGGGCCCAAGATTCTCCACGCTAAACCGCATCCAGCCCTCAATAAAGTTTTTCGCCATCCTTTTTTAGGTAGGAACCGGGGGCGGGCGCTTAATTCTCGGGGCCGGGGCGGACGGGCGAACGGGCGAAACGGAACGCGTTGCGGGCGAGGTGGTGGGGAGGGGCGATGACGTAGATTTTTTTTTTTCTTCTTATTTTTTATTTTTGGATGGGTGGATGATGGATGGGGGAGGGGGGATATTTGGTGGGTTTTCGTGATGGTGGCCCTGGGGTGGTGATGGTGTTTGTGGTCTAGGTAGCTAGTAGGTGGCTATATAGATTGTGAGATGCGGGTGTTGATAGTTAGGAGGTACATTACATGGTAAATGATGAGATAAGATAGATAGATGGAAGTAATGAGTAGTTAACTACAGATAGAAGGACCATGAAAAACAAGCATGTATTGAAAGAAGGCAGAAATGATAAGTTAACTAATCATAGTATGCAAAGAAAGGAAAAAAATAATGATAATAAAAGGCGTCCAGATTCCTCCACATCATTCTACACTCATCAGACAGAAGCCTTCCATACACCTATTGGCATTAATAAGTCATCCACACTACTGTGGAAGATCCATCTCTTTCTTCCCCATCCGTTTTAATTCCCTTGCGGTACTTTCTCTTTCTTTCTTTCATTCCCTGTGTGTGCCGTAGATAAAAATGCTGAGTTACTCTTCCTGGTCAAAAAAAAAAAAAAACCCTTACTCTTTCTTGATAAAACGATGAATGACCAGAATTTTAACACAAAATGTTCCCTATCCTCACCCCCCATACCGGGTTAGGGTTATTTCCATGCATTCAACCCCGCCCACGGATCATTACTATTCTGAGCTCCCCCTTGCGGCGTCTGCGACTGATGCTGCGGCGCACCACTATACGGCCTGCCCTGCATATATCCCGCGGGTGGATACTGCGCGTTTGCCGGAGGGTAGGGCGACTGCGACGGCCTTGGTGGAGGAGGGGGTGGTACATACCCCTGAGGAATAAATTGTGAGGCGTGCGATTGTATACCCGTTGACGACTGCGGGCTTGCGTAGCCGTATTGGCTTGGGGAGAAGTATTGTTGGTTGGGCGGGGGGGAAATGGGTGGCTGCTGGTAGAGGTACGCCATGGGGTTGTATCCTTCTGCGGGAGTGCCGGTTCCTTGTTGGTAGGGTTGGCCGGCCATGTATTGGCCGCTGGCGGGGTAGGAGGGGTAGGTTACGGCCGGGGATTGGGTGACGGTGCTCGGCGGGATGGCGGAGCTGGTGGATGCGTGGTGGGAGGGGATTGATGGTGATCGGCCGGAGGATGTCTTTAGGGGGGAGGGCCTTGGTTTTGACGAGGAGGATGTAGGTGGAGATTGGGGGTTGGTTTCGACGGAGAGCCGCTCCATTAAATTCTTTAGCTTTTCCCGCTCTCGATCTTCCTGGGCGGATTGGTGGTGGGATTTGTCTCGCTCGATCTGGCTGAGGAGTTGGGCTCCTTCTGACCTGCGGTTGTTGACAAATGTGTCGACATTATTCTTTAGGCTCTCGACTGTCTCTTTCATTTCCGCGTAGAAGGTTTGTGCTTGTTCGAGGCCTGAGGTTATGTCTCTGAAAGCGTTGTATATTTTCTTGTACTTGGACATCACAGCATTTCGCTGCCGTGTGAGCGCTTCATATTTGGATTGTTCGGATCGAACCCGTTTGTCCTGGAGTAGGTCGCCGTATACCTTTGTAAGCTCTTTCATGAGCGCCGTCTGCTTGTGGTTTGCTTGTAGTAGACGATTTTGGTGTGGTCGGAATTTTTCGAGTTCTGTCTGGAACAGTTGGTTCTCCTGATTGGCAATCGACTTCTTATTCAAAATGAGGACGTTGGATATATCGTCGTTGTGAACCTAATCTTATCAGAATCTATACATTTCAGAAAATAAGGGGCAAAGCAAGCCAAATAAATACCTTCTCCTTGAGATCCTTCAATATCTGTGTCCGATCTCTCTTCACAAGATTCAACTTCCTTAACAACTCCTCAACCTTCGCAATCTGCTCAGCAACAGACGTATCTGCCTCGAAATCTTGATCGATTAAACTGATTTCCGGGGCGGCGGAATATGGGCTGCCATGTCCGTTTTTCGACTTGCCATGCTTTCCTCCAACCTTGAAAAGGGCGCTCTGGAACAAAACGTCCGCTTCGTCCGTTTCCCCAGCAGATCGCATCTCATCAAAGTCGACCTCATGCTGCCTTAAATTCACTAGCAGTTGAGAATCACTCGAGCTCGCCTCGTCGATGGTATCGCGGTAACTCCGGAGATCGCTTCGTAGGGTTGACGTCAATCGAGAGCTGGGTTGCTGCGTCCAATCACCTCCGTATTTTGACCGCATCTTTTCGCAAACACTCTCCTCCATGTCCAGCTGCTTAGAACACTGATCCAACGTGCTTAATATGGATATCTTCTCTTCCTGTAGTTCGTTGAAAGAACCTCGGAAAGGAGGGTTATTAGCAAGTTCATCGCACCACGTCTTAAAGTCTTCATCAACATCCATTTCTTGATCCATCCCCCCCTTCAAAATATTCAGGCTTCCTGGTAATTTGAGATAATCGAGACTGGCCGCCATCTCCCCATTGGCAGCTTCGACTTTCTCGGCCTCGGCACGAACTAGTTTCGCTTTCTCCTCATCATACAAACTCGCTGATTCCGTCACTGACATAGGAACGATCTTCTGGAAGATATCGGGTCCGATTATTCTCTGTATATCTTGGCCTTGATAAAGCTCACTGACAGGTATAGCTTTGGCAGCAGGTAATTTGGCAATAGTAGAGAGGCTGGGTTCGGAAGGTACCGGCTGGTGGTATATAAAATCATTATCCTTGGTAAACGACGCCAATTTCTCCTGGATATTTGCCAGTTGCCGCCGGACCGTATCAAGTAAGGTAGCTCCAGTGTCTGAAGTCAGATTGGAGCCTGCAGGGACAGAGGATGGGAACGACTTGGCCCAGCTCAGGGCTGTGGTAGCTTGTTTCTCCGCTAGCTGAAGTCGGGCTATGGCGATACCGTAGAGCGTTCCTTCATCGTCTGCAATGGCTTGATAATAACCAGCTACAGCGGCGAGAAGGGATGCTTTTATTTGCGTGAGAATTGACCACACTTTCTCAAACACACCCCGGCTCACATTCTCCTGAACACCTTCTGCGGCCTGGGAGTATAGATGCGCCGCCTGGCTGGCCAGCTTTGCAAGGAACCCTGGTTTTTTGCCATCCGCGACCTGCTTTTCAAGAAAAACCTCCTGGGCTTGTGCAAGCATAATTGATATCAAAGTCTTGACTGTGTCCCGGCTTAAATCCGTCGAGGGAGCGTGTAGGAAGTTTTCATTGATATACGTGAACATACCGGCGGATGCCTGGAAGGAGTGATAAGCCGTCTTCAGCCCGGCGTCTTCGGATCTGTTTTGGTTCGCAGCATGGCACGATAGTACAGCGGATATGTTGAAGATAATCGAAGCCTTTTCATACGCCAATGAATATTGCGAGGTTGGCTTTTGTGTAAATGCATCGTACCTAGTTTAGCGGGAGACAGAACGTTAGAGACGAGCAATCTAAGAAGTGGCAGAAGCCAGACGTACCAGGTGAAGGATATTTTAATATGATTCTCATCGACCGGAAACCGTAGGTCCAGCAACTCCAACTGGCCGTAATATCGGTATAGTAGATCCCGTCCAGCAGCGCTATCCTTGCCCGCACCTCTCATATCCTGCCGCAGCCTGTTGAGCGTTGCGCATTCCTCCGCATATCTCTCCGGGTCGTCGCCATAGGTCTGCCGGATGTACGCCTTGAGAGGCTGGATCCAGTCGATCTCGCTTGTCTGCTTCAGCGGACTGGATATCATGGGCGACTGCGCCATAATGATGGCCGTGGGGGGTGAGGGCGTTGGATCGGTGAAAGAAGCGGCGGTGGGCGGACAGACACACAGTAGCGAGGAACAGCCGGAGATCAAGCGCCAGACGAGGCCGGAAAGCGGTCGCAGCAGGGCGTGGGAGCGTGGGATCTAGAAGTTGGAGGCAGACAAATGCGGGCGAGAGAAAGGCTGGCGGATGGCTGGTGTGGGGTAAATAGTTGGTGAGTTGATGTTGGATTGGCGGTGGTGAAGGCGGATAGGTGAGAGCTATGAACAGGGCGGCAGAACAACCGCAAGAGAAGCAGTTCGAGATGCAGGTTGAGTCTTGACAGCCAGGCGGTCTCTGTGGTTATTCTTAGGTTGGCGGCGCTGGGGCTGACCACTCGCTGCGGGCGCGCGGCGTGAAGAGAACCTCCACTCGCTGCTGGGAGGCTGTTCTGGCGTGCGATTGGCAGCAGCTCGCGGGCAGCGCACAGCACTAAGAGACCAGCGCAAATGAGACTGGAGATTGGGAGAGTGATGGTTGCTGGCGGTGGGGAGAGTGGGCGTGGTGTTTGGTGGTGGTTGAGATGAAGTCGATGAGGTTGTTTCAACTCTCCAGACTAACTATATCCAAACTATTTTATGTGACAAACCCAACATCTATGACGATCTAGATAGTTAACCCTGGCGTTGCATGCAGAACAACAACGTCTAGTCGATTACTTCTCTCATAGATTACAGCAGCGGAGATGGTTAGAGTATTTATTATACACACAGCAAATATCCCCCGTCTATGCCCAGCCCCTCCCCAATACATAATATTTATTTATACAACTCCAGATGTCAAAAAGATTCAACCCTCCTCAAATATACTGTACAGTGAAGAGAAAAAGGGAACCATGCTTGCCAACGCTATGATGAAGAAAAGAAGTCAAAGTGATGCCACACCGTGGCGATTTAATAAATGTAGAGATGCGAACGATCTCATCCAGAGCCAGACGCCCCCTTGGACTTGTCACTGTTGTCCGAATCACTGGGCTTGTCCGAGCCCTTGTCCTTGCTGGCAGCTTCAGAGCTCTCTCCTGACGCCTTTTCGGACCGGCCATGTTGGTTCATTAGCCTGTGCCAGGCGGACTTGAGGAAGCCCTCGTTTTTGTGCGAATCACTGGCTTCTTTGCTCTCTTTGTCGCTGGGCGAGGAACCGGAAGAGGAACCAGAAGGAGGCCTGCAAGATAATCGTCAGTTCCTGAGCAATGCTGTGCTTGTCTTCTCGGTACTTACTCGTCCTTCTTGAAGTTCATCGTTCGCCGAGCAGTCTTGTCGCCCATCTCGTCGGCCAGCACTTCCAGGATCGTTCTTTGGTTCGCGTTCAGATACTTCGGCATGGCGACTCGGAATTCAACCTTGAGGTCACCATGCTGGCCGCGTCTGCCCTCGAGTTTCCGCATTCCCATTCCTGACAGGGTGATTTTGTCGCCGGTGCCGGTTCCAGTAGCCACTCGGACCTTAACTTCGCCGTCCAGGGTGGGCACTGTAACCTCACCGCCAAGAAGGGCTGTCGTGAGAGGGATGGATGCCGTGTACAAAACATCTGAACCAGACCGGCTGAACCGGTGGTCTGGAGCAACCTTGATGAAGACGAAAAGGTCTCCTCGTTGTGATCGGGAACCCGATTCCGATGCAGGCATGTCTCCCTCCCCTGAGACTCGTAGACGCATTCCATCCTCCACGCCACCGGGAATATTGACATGCACCGTCTTCCGCTCCCTCACCACCCCGTCACCACCACAGCTATTACATGCGGCTCCTCGGGGTATCGACATGCCAGCGCCACCGCAAGCGCTACAGGTACTGGCCATCTGGAATCCTCCTTGAATGAAGTGGACTTGCGAACCGGATCCTCCACAGGTTGAACACTGTGTCTTCTTCTTACCGGGCTTCAACCCTTCTCCAGAGCAGGGGCTGCACTTGACCAGCGGAGTGATGAAGATATCCTTTGCAGTTCCCTTGGCAGCATCCATGAACGAAATGTTTGTCTGGACCTCGATATCCTCACCCACCACAACTGCAGATCGGAAAGGACCTCCGCGTGTCCGGCCTCGCCGTCCAGCACCGCCCGCAAACGCGCCAAACAGATCCTCGAAATTGATATCCGCAGAGAACCCACCACCAGGGAACCCGCCACCGAATCCACCGCCAAACCCATGAAATCCGCCAGCGGTGCCTCCGGAGAATGGGCCACCGGCATTCGGGTTAAATCCGCCGTTTTGATCGAATGCTGCGGAGCCGTATTGATCGAACGTTTTTCTCTTTTCCGAGTCCGAGAGTAACTCGTATGCGGACTGTGCCTCCGCAAATTTCTCCTTTGCGCTAGGATCCTTGTTCGTGTCCGGGTGGTATTTTTTGGCCATGCCGTAGTAGGCCTTTTTAATGTCCGAAGCAGATGCATCCTTTCCTACCCCAAGCACGTCATAAGGATTGCGAGCGGCTTGAGCGGGTGCGGAGGTATGGAAAGCCTGGAATTAGATAGGAATAGGGTTAGCCGTATACTTCATTTACCGGCATAACGGTACGGGAAGACGGGGGGGGGGATTACCTTCGGAAAGGGATGGGAGGGATGGTCATTCAATGGTTTTAGACATGGGCGGCGATCGTGGCAAGCCCTGCCATCGTTATGAAAAGACCTCGACTGGAACTGCGACCGGAGCCCAGCACATTGACCCGAGCAGCGTCTCGACGCCCGGAGAAGTCGAGCCGGGATGACGACGGCCTTGGGTAGGTTTGGAGCGCCCGCACTCATTTTGGAGCAATGGAAGCCGGACCAACGCGGGCGGAGTCGCGGAATTAAGCAGCAGGTGTGCACGGAGGAGAGGAGACAATCGACGCCGCCAGCAAACAGGGTATCTTGAAGTCGTGAGGTGTCCGCCAACTCCTGGAGCCGGCGATGGAGAAAAAAGTTTCCTGGCCGCCGGAACAACGTTGTGCCGGCCGCTTCGATTGGATTCTCCGAGCATCACTAAGCCGGCCAGAGCTCAACGACGGATGTATTTATCAGCTATTTTCCTCGCCGTCTCTTGTCGTGGACGCTCTGCTGCATTTCTGCCCGGTGCATAGTCGATGCGCAGCTCGTGTCCTACGCTGTCCCTCATTCGCTCGTTCACTTCTCTCCTCCATTGACTCTCGCCGGAACTATGATTCGGGCCCAGAGCCTGCCATGGCGGGCAGTCTTCCGCCAGGCATCGCGCAATCTCCCCGCCAGATACCCTCCCTCCGCTCCCAGATTCTACCTTAATTCAACCCTAGAGGCGCGCTCGTCGCATCTCCAGCCACTCGCATCCTCCTCCCGCACCTTCTCGTCCACCCATGCGCGGCGAAAAGAGAAACCGTCCCAGTCTGAGCCGAAGGAGGAGAAAGAGGAGGGAACAGAGATAGAAAAGGAGGAGAAACAGAAGCCGGAGAAGCCCGCAGAGAGCAAGGATAAATCATCAGATACCCCTTCGCCAATTCCTGCTTCCAGTAACCCGGCGGATTCGAAACCCAGTGGCGCGGCCGCCGGTGGTAGTGGTACGGGGAATGGAGGAAGCGGTGATGGTGGGAAAAGGGGGAGGAAAACTTCCGCTGAGAAGGCGCTACAAAAAGCTACGGTTCCGGACGTATATCCCCAGGTCATGGCTATTCCTATTGCGCGGAGACCTCTATTCCCTGGATATTACAAGGCCGTTACGGTTAGGGACCCGAGTGTTGTCTCTGCGATACAGGAAATGATGAAACGAGGGCAACCCTATGTCGGTGCTTTCCTGTTTAAAGACGAAGCGGCGGATAAAGATATCATAGAGGATATAGATGAGGTGCATGATGTTGGCGTGTTTGCGCAAATCACGAGCGTTTTCCCGGTCCATGGAACGGAGAACGGCTTGACGGCGGTGCTATATCCCCACCGAAGGATAAAGATATCCTCACTAATACCACCCCGCGATACGACACAGAAGGCCGAAAATGACCAGGAGGCTACAAAAGAAGCACCTGAAAAGCAAGGCGATGTTGTTGCTAGCTTTGAAGAGGGCGCGGCCGAGCAAATTTCGAAGGAGACATCTTACGAACCCACGACATTCTTGCACAAATACCCCGTCAGCATAGTTAATGTGGAGAATCTTACGGAGGAGCCCTACGACAAGAAGAACACCGTTATCCGCGCCGTCACAAACGAGATCGTCAATGTTTTCAAGGATATCGCAAACTTGAACCCTCTTTTCCGTGACCAAATCTCTACCTTTTCTATGAGTCACTCGGGAAATATTATGGATGAACCTGCAAACTTGGCTGATTTCGCTGCCGCTGTATCTGCCGGTGAAGTCAAGGAGCTACAGGATGTTTTGGATACCATGAATATCCAAGAACGTCTATCCAAGGCGCTTGTGGTGCTCAAAAAGGAACTAATGAATGCGCAGCTACAGTCTAAAATATCGAAAGACGTCGAGGCGAAAATCCAAAAGCGTCAACGGGAATATTGGCTGATGGAGCAAATGAAGGGTATTCGACGCGAGCTTGGAATAGAATCTGACGGGAAGGAAAAACTGGTGGAAAAGTTTAAGGAAAAAGCGGAGAAATTAGCCATGCCCGAAGCAGTGAAGAAGGTGTTTGACGAGGAACTGAATAAACTGGCACACCTCGAACCCGCCGCTTCGGAATTCAACGTTACGAGAAATTATCTTGATTGGATAACTCAGATTCCGTGGGGCAAGCGGAGTCCTGAGACGTTTGGTATCAAGAACGCAATGTCCGTGTTGGATGAAGACCATTACGGATTGAAGGATGTCAAGGATCGTATCTTGGAGTTCATTGCGGTTGGAAAACTTCGTGGGACCGTTGAAGGGAAGATTCTCTGTTTCGTCGGACCCCCTGGTGTTGGTAAGACGAGTATAGGGAAATCGATCGCCAGGGCACTCAATAGGGAATACTATCGCTTCAGCGTTGGAGGCCTTACGGATGTGGCGGAAATCAAGGGCCATCGACGAACCTACGTGGGCGCCTTACCAGGTCGCGTCATTCAGGCTCTCAAAAAGTGCCAGACTGAGAACCCCCTCATTCTTATTGACGAAGTTGACAAAATCGGACGAGGACATCAGGGAGACCCCTCCTCGGCCCTTCTTGAGTTGTTGGATCCCGAACAGAATTCATCCTTCTTGGATCATTATATGGATGTCCCCGTTGATCTTTCAAAGGTTTTGTTTGTCTGCACGGCCAATATGACTGACACCATCCCCCGTCCTCTACTGGACAGAATGGAAATGATTGAGCTGTCTGGGTACGTTGCGGACGAGAAGATGGCTATTGCTGATAGATACCTGGCGCCCTCCGCGAAGGAGATGAGTGGGTTGAAGGATGTCGATGTCAAGTTGGAAAAGGAGGCGATCGAAGAACTCATCAAGTCATACTGCCGGGAAAGTGGTGTGCGGAATCTGAAGAAGCAAATAGAAAAGGTCTATCGGAAGGCGGCGCTGAAGATCATCCAGGAACTTCCCGAAGAGGAGCCAAAGACGGAGGAAGCAGTCGTTCGCGATGAGGTTAGGGAGGAACTCGAGAAAAAGAAAGAAGCCGAAGCGGCTGCTGAAGGAGAGGAGAAACCCACCGTGCAACAAGCTCCGCTTGTCGCGACCCATGTTCCCGATGATGTTCACGTTTCCATCGGCAAAGATAACCTGAAGGATTATGTTGGTCCACCCATCTTCACCTCTGACAGGTTGTACGACGTCACTCCTCCCGGTGTGGCTATGGGCCTTGCCTGGACCAGCATGGGAGGAGCCGCTCTATATGTGGAGTCCATTCTTGAGACCGCTCTCTCGCCAGCCTCCCGTCCCGGTCTAGAGCAGACAGGCAACTTGATGACTGTCATGAAAGAGTCGACGGTTATTGCATATTCGTTTGCCAAGTCATTAATGGCCAAGGAGTTCCCCGAGAACAAATTCTTCGAGCGCGCAAAGGTCCACCTGCATTGTCCCGAGGGAGCTGTTCAGAAGGACGGTATGTACAACAATGGCAACCCATTTCCACTGCTAAACTATCAAACTGAAAACGATCCGATACTAACTATACATCACAGGGCCATCCGCCGGTATCACAATGGCAACCTCCCTCCTCTCCCTCGCCCTCAACCACCCCCTCAATCCAACCATCGCCATGACCGGTGAACTCACCGTGACCGGTAAGGTCCTTCGCATCGGCGGCCTACGCGAGAAAACCGTTGCTGCGCGTCGGGCAGGAGCAAAATCAATCATCTTCCCCGCTGATAACATGTCGGATTGGTTGGAATTACCCGAGGTATGTTCGCCCGCACGGACTTGCACTTTTGTTTTGTGCACCGTATGAGGGAAAACACCATGCTAATAATGTTTGTTTTGTAACAGAATATCAAAAAGGGCATCGAGGGCCATCCCGTCAGCTGGTACTCGCAGGTTTACGACCTCGTCTTCCGGGACCTGGATAAACTACACGCGCGCACGATTTGGAAAACGCAGCTTGAGGAGGTGCCTAGTGTCATCAAACCGGATACTAATGGCGATAAAGAGGAGGAATGAATGATTGACTGATTGATTGATTTTTTTTATTAAATATCCTATGCCTATCTGTCCGTCTGAAGCGTTTGTTTGTCTAGCTGATGTTTGTTTCTCCTTTTTTGGATTGGACGAGGTGGTTTCTCCGTTCTGCCTCTTGTACTTTTATGTCTAGCACCTTTTGCCTTCCCTCCATCCTTCCCCTCCTCATTCGTCCATCCATATCCACCCCGTTTGCCCCTCGTGGTTCAAACTTTGGCATATACGTGCGCGTGTATTAGGTATATATCTCTTCACTCTTCATCAAAGCATAGGCCCGGAGTTGTCTTTTTTATATATCATAAATGGATCACAATCGGGAGGCTACTATTCCTCTCTTTCTCTTCTGCCATTTCTTTCTTTCTTTCTTTCTTTCTTTCTTCTTTTTTGGCGGGGCTCTTTGCGAACATCCACAGCCAGTCCTGGGAAATGGGTGCTTGAACATGCATGGGTGCTAAAAGACCAACAGAAGGGAAAAACCTGCATCTGGAGATGTTTCTTTGGAATAGACGTGTCAGGTTTTCTATTTCTATTTCTAAGACTATCAAACTCTCTCACACATACTTCTCCGCAAACACCCACCCATCAAGGGTGCAGGGAGAATTTGTCAAGGGGCCCAATTGCAGCTCCGGAAATTTTCCGGAGTCGAGGAGACTGGGGGTGGAAAAAAAAAAAAAAGACAAAACCACTACCAAAGAAGCAAGGGAAAGATCAAAAAAAAGAAAGAAAAAAGAAAATAACTAACTATTTACATGAGCTGTTAGCCATTCGAAATACCCCTCGCTTCGGCTTGCTTACTACTAACCTTCCTGTCTGTCTCTGTCCAATACACAAGACAAAACATGCTGCAAACATCTCATATGACATATCCCAGCCCAATATATAAGCTTTGTATGTATGTACATACATACAGAGACCGAATCCAACCTCGATATCAAGACCGAATCCCAATCTCATTTCCATCTCATCCCACCTGCCCCTCTTCACTCCCCATTAGCAAGTCTGCCATGTCATGGAATTCAGTCTCCGCTATCCCCGTCGCGCATCAAGTATGCTATCACCATCTATCTTGCACGATAAAGGTGTGTTCCGGCCGGTATGGAATGGAGGGTTTGTTAAGGGCAAGGCTGGTTTTTGAGCATTGGATGCTGAGGCTGTTTAGTATCGTGCTGTTTGCCCTGGTGCTGTATTGAGAGAAGAGCTCGGTTTGGGGATTTTTAGTCGTTTGTTTTTGAACCAAAATAAAATAAAATGGGCTGTGTATGCATGTATGTATGTTTGTATATATGTATGTGTCAGGAAACCCGAGTTCTCGTGTAATCTCACTTGATGTTAGTTTGCACATAGCATACCACACTTTCCCTATAAATTAGTTAGTTATTCTATGACCTCTTATGGGTCATACCACATCAATTCAATTCCACATGTTTTTACCTCTATAACACAATGTACACTAATAGTTATGAGCCCAGCAATTTCCATTGCATATTTGACATAGTCTTTATCCTTTTAACCATTATTTCATCATTTTTTACCCTATACCACATGCTATTTGCATGAAATACTAATAACCTCTGAAAACCTACCCTTAGGGACATTCCCTGAGAACCACAGGAACTGTAGCCACAGCTCTCCACCTAAATCTTAACCCAGAGCCAGAGCACTTTATAATCAAAAAATGGGGAGAAAGCCCCATATAAACCTCCATATAAACCTCCATACAAACTAAAAAATAGGAAGAAAGCCCTATACAAAACCTGCTACAATGACATCTGAAGCAACCAGGCACACTGTGATGTTACTAAAGACCAGTAAAGACTGGAAGCTTTAGTATATGAACATCCTATTAATAGTGAAGAATAACAATGTCTGTGATTATATTGATTTGAAAAGAGATGATTACTAGCTAGATGTTCTGAAACTAGAAATTAATAATAATAAGAGTAAGAAAATGTTCAATAAACATCTAATAGTATATAAAAAACATCAGATGGCAATAAATAAGATGTACAAACTCATTATAATGTTAGTAATAAGAGTGAAGATGAAGCATGTTATAAAGACTGGTAATACTTATATTAAAAATATCATATGCACTTTTGAATACTGCCTCTTTCCTACTACAATAAACTGTAAAACTGAGGTCAGAGATCATTACAATGCTCTATGCAAAAAACCTCAAAGTAAGAATATAGAAGGTTAGCTAGATAAGTAGTCTAGAATTCATAGTGATATTAAGAATATAGAGATCAGAGATCATTTCAACTTGGAGACTGATTTTTTAATAGCAAATAGATTGATTGACCCTGTTATAGCAGAGGGTTAGTAACTTCTTCTGTTGTATAATAGAGTATTGAATAATAATATAATTACCCTAGAATATATGGTTAAAGAGATTAAAATCAGATATCATAAGATAGAAATCTTGAAGGACAGATATAATGCTATTTTTATGACATTTAGAAGTCTTTTTAATAAAAATGTGGAGGAAAAGGGTAAGGAAGATATACCTACACCTACAGCACCTAATTCATCTAAGGATTCAAAAAAAGATATAAAAAAGACTTTAAGAAAGACTCACAAAAAGTGTATCTACAGTAAAACTAATCATTCAATCAGTAAATACTTCTATCTCAACTAGAAATTAAAGTCTGAGTGGTTCACTAAGTATCTAGAGATACAAAAGATAGTAGATGAAGTGTTAAAAGACATAAAGGTCAAGGTAAAGATTGAGGTAGTAATAGCTGAGGTAAATGATAAGGCTGATGCAGGCCTATAAATGAATCTCTCAACTATATATTAAATGCTTCCAACCTCCTGTAGAGCTGCTGATGGGTCATTAATTATAAGCACTGAATTTAACCAGTTAGATTATTCTATAAGAGATAGTTAGATATATAATATAGGTAAAGAATCTTATATTTATAATAATAGAATGAGATTTACTAATTTTATTAAGAAATACAATGCTTCATTCTATACAGAAGATTTCTATACAAAAATTCATGAGTATAAAACTGTAGTCATATATCTCATGAATCCTACTACTTAAAAACATTTTATGGTATTACTATTTAACACAGCCTATATGCTGGATTTCCACATGAATATCTTCAGTTAGGTGAAGCCTTTTGAGAAGAAAATCACATTAGATATAATAATAATATCTCTTAAAGATCACAGGAGGCCTTAAGTGATACTTAAATGAATAGATAATCTTTTCTACCTTAAATATAATCCTCATATAGATACTGTGCCAGCTTTAATGTTTTTAGCACTTGCTGAATATAAGCATTCTGAGACCCTGAAGATTTCAATAGGATCCATAGAGTTATAGCATAGGTGCCTGAGATATAATTTAAAAGCTTTAATATCTCATCTATAAAATGCATCAGATGATGTAATTATAACAGATAAACTTATAAAAGAGGAGGAGGAAAAGTTAAATCTACACTTAGAAGAAGTTATATATCACTATTAAATATATGAGCTTTTAAAAGTGAAAAATCAGATATCTTAAAGGCCTCATGTTAGATCTACCAAACTATTTGAATACTTTCATATTAATATAATTGAGAGTAAGAAGGGTTACTATTACAGCTAGAGATAGATAATACATTTTACATGTGATTTCCTACAATTTCAAATTATATATAACACAGTTTATAAGTCTAAACTCAAAAAATTACTCTCTATAGCTATGAAATGGATTAAACATCAGTTCAATATAGACATTAAAATTATATGGGTTGATAATAAAACAAGCATGCATTTAGATGAGATAGGTGAGTAAATTTTTGAAGAAAACCTTATAAGAAAGTTCTTATTAGAATATATTTATAAGTAGAATGGCATCAGCAAGCATGCTAATACTCTTATAATTAAAAAGACTAGATATCTGTAAATCAATGGACATTTACCTTTAAAACTCTCACTAGAGATTTATATAGCTACCAGATATCTCATTAATCAAATCTCTACATGTATTCTTAAGTGGAAGTCATCAATATAGATATTATAGAATTATTTTGACCTTCTGAATAAGCCATTATCTGCTCACCTACACATATATAAATGTCATATATATATGAAGATTCCAGATGAAGTTCTTAATTATACAAGAGCTTCAAAACTTAAACCTAGAGTGCATATTAATTATTTCATTGAATATGATTTGATAAATATATGAAAAATTTGAATTCCACACTTACAATATATCATAAGGATCAGAGATGTGGTATTTGATGAATCTATTCAATTCAACCTGCAGAAACCTCATATTAAAGAGTTACTGTAAGAATCTATTACAAATAAAATTACTGAAGTGTTGTAAATGCTAATAATAAAGCCCATAATTTCTGAGGTCTATAAATAGAAGGAGATACTAGATTCTACTAATATAAATGTTTTTTATCCTAAAGATGTTGAACAAACAGAAAAAATAGCTGAATCTAATGATAATAGAAATTAAAATGATTAAAGACATGCAAATGAATCTTTAACATCTGAACCAACACTAAAACCATAGATTCAGAGGAGTGAGCAGGTAGATAGAGAGGTTGGTAGAGAGCTTATTAAAACTAATAAACTTAGTAGCTAGTTACAGAGTAAACTATAGTTCTCACTTAATGAATAGATATTTAAGTAACAGCCTCTAATGAAGCAACCTCTATAATAACCTCAACTACCTGATACACCTAATACATCTAATATTTTACCCCCAAACCTCTTCAATAAATGCAGAAATTATGCACCATGGGCATAAGAGATCTCTGCAGACTTCAATGAATCTAATATACTTACTAGTAAGTATATCAGATAAGCTATACACTTCAATAATATAAAAAAGGTGAAAAATGACTCTACTCAACTAATCTGTATGATATTCAGCATGTATGCAAACTTCTTAATACAGTAAGAAAGAAATGCAGTAAGATTACATAAAAATAAGCTTTTATTACTACTAAATCATTAGAACTCTCTGAGATCTCATGAATATAATGAAGATTTTATTAATATAGCTATTAAAGAATAAAAGACTATTACTCAGAAAAATACATACAAAATAATATTTAGATTATCTGAAAATGTGTCCATTATTCTTCTATACTAAGTATTTATATATAAATTTAATGACAATAAATATCTCAATAAGTTCAAAGTATATATCTATATGCATGGCAACCTCCAATCTTCTAGCAAGAAAGATATAAGAGCTCATATACTTGCTGGCAGAACTTACTGTGCATTAATAGTTATAATAGTAGCCTTTGACCTTGACATCAAACAGCTTGATAGCATAAATGCCTTTATGAATAGTGATATTAATGAAGAAGTCTATTATAAACTATTTAATAAATGATAGAGATTTCCTAGTCTTCATTCTCTATAATGTTCCCTCAAGGCCCTCAAATTGAAAAAAAGCCTATATAGATTATGTTGTTTGCCATTACTTTAATTAAATAAAGTAATAAAAATGCTACTATATCTAAGATTTACTCCTTCACTTAAAGATTAATATCTCTTTTTAAATGACTGAATAATCATTTTCTTCTACATTAATGATTTTATTACACTGTCAGATAAGAAAGATAGAGATGAGAGAAATTAAGTGATATGAGAGCTACAAAATACCTATAAGATCTAAGACATAAGAAAATTATATTGATTTCTAAACACCTATATTCTTAGAGATTAACTGAATTTAAAGCTTTGAATCTATATAGATTCCTATATTAATAAACTCATTGCTATATATTATCTCAAGCATGCTCAGTAAACTTATGGAGTATCTTTATCTGATGTGAAATTAAAGGTCTATAAGGCTAAATTCTCTCACAAAAAGACTTACTACTACTAATAGTATATTAATTCCTGCATTTATCTGGCTATTATAATGAGACCTGATATTACATATACAACTTTAAAACTTATAACATTCATGTAAAATTTATTTAATATCTATTCAACTGAGATAAACCACATCATTGCCTATCTGAGAGACACATGAAATTTCACCATTCAATATGATAGAAATTATAATAGATTCCTGCTTGAGCAATCAATAAATTCACCTACAAGTTTGACTATACCACTAAATTCCAATATGAAACCTAAAGTTGTCAAATTCTCTAGCAATACTAGCTTTATAAATAACCCTAATTATCAGTTAATTATCAGATATTTATTCAAGATGTACAGCAGCCTAATTGATTGAAAGTCTACCTAGTAGGCTATAGTCATTATATTCACTACAGAGGCAGAACTTCTCACTATATCACATATAGAATGTGAAGTTATATAGTGGAAGTATTTTCTCAGTTAAATACAATTTAATGCTGAGTATAACATCACTATTAAATATAATAACAGTTAAATAGTAGAATTATTAAATAAGAGTGATCTCCAAATTAATATGCACCTACATCACATTAATATACATGATAGCTGGCTTTATAAGCAGGTTTAAAGCTCTAACATTAATATAATCTAGGTTCCCACAGCAGAGATGCCTGCAGACAGCCTCATTAAGAGCCTTTTGCTGCAGAAGCATCAAACCTTTATCAAACTACTTGACCTCATTAATATTACTAATTTCATTGAGGAACAGCAAGATCTAGGAGGAAAGTAGTGAGGTGACTTATTTTAAACATTTCCTTGATTTTTACATTGATTTTTGATTCCTACAAGAGATCTATATAACTTACCTGGCCAGACATTTAACTCCCATGTCATCTCAATATTTTGATTTTTATTTCCTATTTAGGCAGTCTAACTGGCCTCATTACATTCATTTTCAGTGCACTCACACTGGGGGGGTGTGTTGGGAAACCTGAGTTCTCATGTAATCTTGCTTGATGTTAGTTTGCACATAGTGTACCACACTTTCCCTATAAATTAGTTAGTTATTCTATGACCTCTTATGGGTCATACCACATCAATTCAATTCCGCATGTTTTTACCTCTATAACGCGATGTACGCCGATAGTATGTGCAGCCGTGGGGCGGGAGTTTCTTCCGAGTTTAGCTACCTACTAAGAACGAAACCGGCGGACTTGATCTTGTTGTAGAGAGCTAAATTGAGTTGTGACCTCTTAGGTAATATGACTATCAGCTCGTTCTGATTTCCTTTCAATAACGGTAGATGTTGCGAAACCAATGGGGATTATCTTTTGTGTTCTTGGAACCTAAATACGTCCACGTAAACTAGGGGGGAGGGGCAAAGGCGCGTGGCTTACTCGCTCAGGCTTCTCTGAATTATTGGACTGCCGTGTTCTAGTTTGTTGTGTGATTGTTTATTCATTTACTTAATTTACCGCTGCTGCCCAATTGTGGAACGTGGCGGGGATTCTAGTTATACATTTGGGACTGTTTTGTGCACCACTAACCGGGGTGGAAGTGGTTGCTTTCCTCCCCCTTTAATTGGTGCAGGTCTGTTGGACATTGGTTTCTGTTGCTATCTGGGGGGGATATGGAATCTTATGCTGGCGTTTCTAACAGAGTAGAAGTGAACAAACTTGATAAGGCTACGTTTTCTATATATAGAGGGATCTGCCGGATGGAGGGAGGAAAAGGCACGGCCCTTCCCAACATTTGTATAGCGTGATCTTCTGGGAGCGCTGGCGGGACATCTATGGCGAGGCGACTTCCTTGATGAGAGCTGCCAGCGGAAAAATCCTGGGCTTGTGTTAAATTAGCTGTCCCACACCCGGAAATGAGAGGCAATATAGCGGCGGAGGCCGTGGGTAGTTGCCTAGCTCGTAACGGGAGGAATCGTTTGATGAGTGGGATATAGAGTTGAATCGAGAGAGAGTAAGATCGACTCGAAGTGATGCAGATGCAGGATGGAGGAGGCAATCGTGAGGGGTGATAGTCCATTCCTCCTATCATGTTAGTAATATCTTAGGCCGCATCAAGGGTAGCCACCCCGTTAGGAGAGGAAGGAAATGAAATGAAATGGGACGAAGGGAATGAAGCCCCTGTGTAGTCGAATTGCGGTCAAGACGCGGTCAAGCCAGGCATTGCCTTGTCCCGCAGAGAAGAGATCGAGAAGACAGTTCGACGATTCCCAACAAAAATCTAGTCCCGGTTTTTTCATTTAACTGAGAGCAGGGTTTGTCAGTAAGGAGGTACTTGATATTATCGCTTTCATTGGATGGGGTTAGCTGTGGCAGTACCTCATTGTTCCTGCCTTCATCAGGGCGAAGTTGGGGCTTTGTGCCTGACAGCTTGACATTTTTATAGATTTCTTCACTGCCTTGGGCGCGACTCAATCCGAAACAAGGCGGGGACGGGCCAACACATCAACAATGCCAACATGAAGCGGGACAAAGAAGGGCAGCCTCCCCAAGGCCCAGTTGCTTAGTTAGATAAAGGCAATTCAAGCTATCAATGAGAAGATGAAAAAAGATTGATGCTCTCAAACATGGCTTCTTTTATGTCGTTGTTTAAAGTATTTCATGTTCAGTTGCGATACCAAACATGAAACCGAGTCTGGTGGAAAGGAGCACCCAAAGAGGAAAGGAGGGGCAAGATGGAGGGGTGAGGTGGTGTATCTAAATCATCAACGTGGCGGCAGGCTATCAACAAAGGATTAAGTTAGTCAAGTGGCGCCGAGAATGGGAGACCAGGCGGATATCGCGAAAAGGGACAATAATAATGGAAACACCAGCAGCACGGCGAGGCCACCTGTAAGAGCCCGCAATGCGGTCTGGTTGAGGGGGTTGATGCCTGTCCTTCCCCCCAGTCCCGACGACGGTTGGGGGATCTAGAATCCGGATGTTCAATTGGTGCCAACGCATTGAGATTCTTGACTAAGGGCTGCATAAATATGTAGAAGACAGGCAGACGAACGAACAACCAGCCTTATCTAACGTCGCCCAACCCTCAAACCCCACAGCAAATCAGTCTCGCGGAAATGACTGGGAGAATTTGAGGGGAATGACGAAAGAAGTGGCCTGCCGGGGCCTAATTGGAACGGCTATTTTGGCGGCTCGTTTTGGCTACGCCATGGATTATTAAGTTGGTTAGCTCCCAGCCAGCAGAAAAGAGGGCTCGTGGGATGCAGCATCGATTGATTTTAATGAGGAACTGTGACAACATGCCAACAGGGCCGTGGAGCAGCAGCATTGAGTCCACTGTCGCAATCTCTTCGAATAGAGAGAGGCAGCCAGGATGATCGGAATGTCCCGTAGCTCAGGCTGTGGGAATCGCACTCAGCAACGGTATTGAGCGTAAATGGACATAGAATTTAACTTCTTTGGTTCTGGTTATGGGCCCGAAAGGCTTCCAGAAGATATCCCGGTACATGTAGCAAGGTGGCACAACAAGCCGCCAGGGGGGTACCGCTCCGTACCGTGCCGCCGCCCTTGAAGGTGGCAGGGAATCTTATTAGACAGTTCATTTTCGTTCATCCGTTTGTTTCCCTGCCTGGGATGCGCTCCGTTTAGGTCGTCATGCATAAACAGTCGGTTTAGAACGGCCTGTTTTCTGTCAGTGCGCTGTGTCTTGAACTCTCAGCTCGGATCCTTACCTGCCAGTAGTCTACTCGTGGCCTTTTCTCGCGCTTCGGCAGAGCAGCGCACTTGGAGCCCAGCAGGGGTTGTGCGCGGATTGATGAAGCTGCGTGGTGGTTGGTGGTTAAAAAATCTCAAGACCAGCACATCAGCCTCATTTTTCTGTGTTCGACAACCAACCTCCTCCACCACCACAACGTCCACAAAACAGCCTTTGATCCCCAAACACGCCCGGCGCGATTCTGCCATTGTCAGCTCTGCTATATTCCGCAATTGATATCAACGTCCTTTGTCGCCCTCCTTTGTCGGCTTGTCACGCATCGAAACACTCCTTGTCCGGGCCTTTCCTCTGCCTTTTTCGCTGGCATGAACCGGAACAATGATTCAATACTGACGATATCCGCAGTCGATTGAATATAAATTCTGCTGCAGATGCATCGAAGCCAGTTACACCACTTTACCCATACCCAGATGCACCTATCTGCACATGGACACCGCCTATTCTATTTTCTTCTGAGCAACTGATCTGTAACCCGCCCCCCCACCCACAAACACAGAGCCGGCTATATCTAACTACCTTTATTATGGACAGTACGAGAGTGCCTCGCCGGGTGTCTAGATCTCCCGCCTCGCGGTTGACAAGCCAGAGCTTGCGCCAAGCCGTGCTGTGCTGCACGGACGACTCGATGGACAGACCTGGCTCCCCAACCCAGCCCTTATTCCTCATGTCTGACCGCCACCAGAAGATTCCTCCTCCATATCCGTGGAGTATGTTGGAACGATTGCGATTCTGGGGAAAGGGTAGCCGCCCCCGATCCACGTCGCTGACTTCCGAGGATCCCCGAGATTCGAAAGCCCGCAACCCTCCCAGTGATATCAGTTGTCTAGGCGCCAGCTCGAACAACAATCCTCCTTCCAGACCTCTGTCAAATGGGGTTGCGGTGGCCCTGCCACGACAACCTACTTTCAACAGGACACAAGAGGAACAACACCATAACCTAGTGCCTCATCCCTCCTCCCGTTCCCGCCGTGCTAGGTCCGTTGGCGGTCGAGCTCCATCTCGTAGCCGTTCCTGTGCTTTACCGTCATCATCCCTGGTATCTGCCTTACGATCGTCCTTACAGGATGAGGGCGGACAGTACCATGATGGTATTTCAACGCCTATTCGTTCCTTGGACGACGATGAGAGGTCTCGATATGAGGCCGAATATGAGCCGGCCCTCTATTCCGACGATGACTCGTCTATGGGCGGAGATGACTCGCAAGATGCTTTGGAGCTGGAGATGGATCAGAAATGGATATTGAACCTGAGCATGCATTTCCGCGACCACTCTGACAAAGAGAAATTTTTCATCACCTATCTAGAGACCCCGACTAAGTGGCGGAGAGTGACGGTGTCTTGCAATTACCGGAATGCGGAGCCAGATTCCCTCGAGCAGCTTCTCAAAGAGCTGTACTACCAGCGTGATAAAGGTTTACGAATATACGAATCGATCCGTGGTTCGATATCAGAGATCCAATTCTACGATACAGTGACAAATCTGAAACTCGAGACCCGTGACGGCAGGCTTCATGTCCATGTTACTGAGGACATGAATGAGATTATCCAGTATCCATCAAAATCTATCGTCCAGCATTTGTCACCAAGCTTCGTCCGGGAAAGCGAGGTTGCTTTTTCCACTCACCTGTCTGGATTTGCGTATGAGGTCAAACATAACGGCAAGGATTACGTCATGAAGGAAATCCCAGGCCCGGACACAGTGGATGAATTTCTATACGAAGCCAACGCGTTACATGCCCTATTGGGCTCTCGCTGTGTAATTCCGTTCAGACATATTGTCGTGGATGATGACATGCTTCTGGTCAAAGGTCTTCTCATTGATTTTGCCGAACAGGGTGCCTTGGTTGATTTGTTTTACGATCACAAGGGAAAGATTGAGTGGTCTCGACGAGAGCGCTGGGGGAGACACATCATCGAAGGCCTTGCAGAAATCCATGAAGCTGGGTTCGTTCAAGGTGATTTTACCTTGTCGAACATTGTCGTTGATGCATATGACAACGCGAAAATCATTGATATCAACAGAAGGGGATGTCCAGTTGGCTGGGAACCTCCAGAGTTTACGGCCAAAATCAACAACAAACAGCGTATATCAATGTTTATTGGTATCAAATCCGATCTCTACCAATTAGGAATGACTCTGTGGGCACTTGCTATGGAGGAAGACGATCCTGGTAGAAGAAAGGCGCCGTATACCATTCCGGCCGAAATGGACATTCCTGATTATTTCCGAAACATTGTTGACATCTGCTTGAGCAGCAGACCCCAGGATCGACTATCCGCAAAAGAACTACTTACTTTACTTCCTCCAATCAAGGGCGAGGCCACTCTTAGAGGGGTAGAACGGCCTTCTATTCCTCCCGTGAATATTCCAGAAGATGCAGCAGACATAGCTGAGGACCTCCCTAACCGGAATGACGAATACTTGGAGCAACCTACTAACACTATCCCATCAACTAGTGGACCTTGTTTGATACCCGACTCGGAGCAACCCTTGGGACACCACGCACAATCAGAACCACATGCACGCGATTCCACTGGTTCCACACCAAATTCCGAAGCCGAACCTACTCCCCCGACTTTGGAGTCTGAGAACACCAACGTTGCCACGGAGTCCAAGGCGAGTGAAATTGAATTAGAATTCCCGTCAGATGAGATTTTATCCCCAAGTTTTCAAAGGAGGTTCCTCATCCCAGGCTCTAACGTTGCATCCACCGTCCCTGGAATCCTCGTGGGTGTCGGGCATCACTCCTCTATTACAATTGGAGCCGGCTCAGAACAAGTTGATGAGCACACGATGGTTCCCTATTCTTATACCGATGATGGCTACTCCAGAATGAGTCGTTCGGATACTGAGATGACTGAATGGACGGAATCGCAACGCAGAAATTTACATTATGGACTGCAGCGATCCATGCATACAAGTTGTGAGGACCTAGCCGCTCTTCCTTTCCCTATTAGGCCAGCAACAAGCGTGACGCCCGTATCACAGGATTCCAGGCATTTAACGTCGGATTCTGATACCCCAATTCCTCCGTACCCTGATTCCCCTGCCCTGGGCGGAAAGTCTTCCCCACTTCAAGCTTGCTCGCTTGGCCATTTACAGGACCTTGCAATACCAGACCTTCCGCTTGAAGACCCCCCTAAAGACTCACGGAGTCTTCTGGCCCACTATGAACCGTGTGATAAGCTTGCATGCTCGAAATTGCCGATTAATCCTTGTTTTAAGATCTGCCCTCCCTGCGACAGGTTGTGTTGTTCGCGTCTGCCGATTAATCCTGGCTTCAAGGATCCTCCAGTCCTCCAGAAGAATATTGAAACTAGCCTAGCTCGGGTCGGCGAACAACTTTGCGGATCAGAGCCGAGGAATAGATCGGCTTCTGAGGATCTTCTCTTGGAAGACAATGCTGAAAGCGAACCGATTGAAGCCGGCGACGATCTCCCTGGATCAGAGTTGCCCCAAGACACGTTGACTTCTGAGGATCTTCTTATATTAGAGAAGAAGATTGAAACATTCCCAACCAAGGCCAGCGATGATTCCGCTGGACCACGGCTTCTGCAGGGCACGTTGACGTCTGAGGATCTTCTTTTATTGGAAAAGAAGATTGAAACAGACCCAACTGAAGCCAGCGAGGATCTTTCTGCCTCCTCCCTGCCACATTGCTCGAAAGCTGCAGAATTTACTGGGACCCAACACAGCATCATGGCCGTGTATGAGCCATGCCAAAATCTTTTCTGCTCGGAATTGCCGATCAACCCTTGTTTTGAGAACCGCCCGCCTTGTCCAGATGAACGCATATCTTGCCTGCCCTTGCCTCTCAACCCCGCATTCAAAGATCCCCTTCAGCTACCCCTAATTACAATATGACTCTAAGAACCCCAATATATTTCGAACGCGATTTCCAATTGGCTTCCAAGGATCCGCCCTAATTGGATGATAAGATTGTCCATTCTCCCTATTCCAAAACAGCTAATCAAAACTACCCACTTAATTTCTTATACCGGCTTAACCTATACGAGGAGACAATGTCGAAGCCGTTGCCACTTAAAAGCCACGAGGTACCATTTGATTCACTTGCCCTGTCCAATGGCAAACCTTCAATTTCTCCCCGTTAGCTCGTCTCCAAGGAAGGCCAACAACTTGTCCTCAGAACCGTTCCAAGTGCCTCATCATGTCGATTCAAGCCGAGGCCCTGTGCCCAGCATTCCGAAAGATACCCATCCGTGATACCCCATAGATAATTGCGATTCGCTTCTACAACCCCATGGCTTCAGAACTCTTCGTTCCCTGTATTACCTTACGAAAACACCACTGTACCCTCAGTTTCTATGTCCTCATTATGCATAAACACCTTATATTTCCATTTCGGCAACGAGATCATTCTATTCAACGACAGACCATTCAAAAAAGATTAAATGGGAGTTTTACGGGTTGGATAAGGACCATCTGACTAGGTCTCGCCTTTTCATGCTGCGTCTGCGACTCTGACGTTTTTAATATTATTTCTTTTCTTTGGGTTGGATCCTGATGCCTTATTTTTTGGGGCGCTCCGCGTGTCTTGCTTTCTCTGTTGTATGCTACCCAAAATAAAAGGCATCGAGTGCGGCCCAAATTGTTTTATTTTACTACGCTTCTCTCTTTGGCTTGGTCATGGTCTTATGCGTCTTGTTTCTAGCCTTTGTATTTTCCAGTATTTTTTGGCCGTATGAGGGACATAGTATTTCTTCGGGCTTAACGATCATGATGACAATTTTAATTCCCCCCTTATTTCAAATACATGATATCCTCCTTGCCTTAAGTTTTTATCTTTGTTTTTCCACGATTGCATACCGTCATTCCACACATCCTTCTCAGTGGCTTTTTGATTCTTCATTTTCTCCAAAGCCCGAAAACCCGAGTAGACAGATTGAGTCATGGCAACAAGCCTGAGCATTTGGCGCAATTGCCAAACCAACCTTGCTTCCAAGCACACACATACACAGAGAGAGAGAGGGGGGGGTAGATTCAAAACCGGGCCGGACGGTATGTATGTATCCCATCCGACTCGAAACGCCCCCTCCCGAGCGTGTAACCACTCCAACCCACCTGCGGGGAAGGATAAAATAAACGAATCAATAGACTGATTCCAACCCTGGGTCACTACATAGGTCATGGACACATCTAACGCAGCCAAGACAATAACGACAACTCCAAATCTTCCCTCGTCCCGTTTTCAAACCAATGGATGGCTGCCAGTGAGTGAGTGCATAACGCAAACCTTCGGCAGTTGCCCCCGTTATGTATCGAACGAATCGACGACCAGCCAGGTGGCCAACTGTCTCTGGACGCATACGATGATATCCATTCCGCCTGCTGCGCAAGACCCGGTTTGTTTGATTGATTGCATATATTCACATTCCCCTACCTCACCCTTGCGTATTAACTCGGTCCAATACTATGCTGTGGAGCCCGTTTGGGCGGCATATGATGACCGATGACGATGATATCCCTCTGGCTTTTCTGATTATACATGAAGAAACGATTTCCTTTTGCTCTATATTCCTTTTTTTTTTATCTTGGATGGAATTTTGATGTTTGGATTTTGTGCGGTTTTCTCTTCTCCCTTTTTTATACAAGATATCCCTTTCATAACTGATAGATAACTAATGAAGGGCGCTTATTTCTGATTATCGCGACCCATGCATACATGTGTACTTTTCATTCTTCGTTTATTCTGCTGATACTGTCTTTACATAGCTATTGTAATAAGATTTGGACAAGTAAATGCAACCATAGAGAAGCTTACTGATTAGGGTTGTTATCAGAATATGGTTTAACAATATCCCCAGAAGAAACGCTAGTTAGAACAATCCGTACCTATCACCACATTTCATCCTCTTCAGCAGCCCAGATATCTTCTACCGAACACTTCTTCCCCCGAGCCACACTATCATAGCTATCCCCCATAACCACCCTCTCCAACTTCTCCTCCCACTCCCTGCGACAAACCAAGTACCCCTCCCCAGGCATCAACCACTCCATATGAACAAAGAAATCCGCCAATCCCGCGTTTCGCAGCCCAATAATCATCAGCGTAAGCCGTTGAAAAAGGTTCCACTTCGTTTCGTCCGACATAGTGCCACTGAAGCCCCCTTCACTGTGAGAACAATTAATCGTGATACGGAGGCGGGATGGAGTCCCTAACCGCCGGAGCCGGATCATTGCCTCGTCCCATATCTTGCAACTGGCCGGGTCAAGTACGTTAAATGGTGTCATGGGTGGTAGCATAAATTCCACGGAGCGGAGGGATGGTATGGCATGGTCCGGCAACGAGGTGATAAATGATGCAGCGCCGATAGCTATCCAGAATAAGTGTCCCACCCGTCTGATTTTGAAGTGGTTGGAGGAGTAGAAAATCCTAGTCGCCTGTTTGTGGATATCGCGACTGGCGAGGAAGAGGGACAGGGGGAATTTCCAACAGGAGGCGCATTGGGAGGCGAATATTCCGACTGTGGTCGCTTCTTCGTGGAATATTTCGCGCACGCCGCGGCAGGTTATGCAATGCTCGAAGTCATCCCAGGTATAGGGATAATTGCATCTTAGCCCCATTTGTGGGCTCCAAACGAGATCATAAGGGGCCACCAGATCGGTAAATTCGAGAACGCGCTGCCTGAGCTCCCACGGTAAGTCAGTGTATCTGAATTTAGGAGTAGGTTGGGGATAGTTGGATGATCTCCCGGTCACCCGCATTGATAGGTCGTCCGCTAAAGACTGCAACCGGGCTGGTGGCGATATGGAAATGCGTACTGGCAGTCTGGGGTGGAGACGAACGCTGAAACCAGCAAGGAGGGGCAGTACCTCCAGCGGCTGGACAACTTCCAGTGCGAGATCGTAGCTGTCCAGGTCACATATGATAGAAAGCTGCAGACGAGATCCATCGATATAACGAGATAGAACCCCACAGACACGTCTCCAGTCATCCATGAAATATCTATGATTCCGTGACTTGGTACTGCTGTCGCGGAGCAATGGGTCCCAGCCCGGGTGACCGTCTCTGGTCGGACTGGAGTCGTTCAGGGTGATCCGGAGAAGCCTTAGTTTCGCAAGAGTAGATGGGCGTAGTTTCTCTAGAGCACTCAACCCACCTTCCAGCGTGCGAGAGATGCGGAATTCATTACAGGAGTATATCAACAAGGAGACTTCTTCATAAACAGCCCGGGAAGTGCGTAACAATTGCACCGGCACTGACTTGTACTCGATATTTTCAAACGAGCTAGGTCCTGATCCCACGAGTTGCGTGCAATCACAGACAGGTCGGCTGGGGCATGTGTAGAAGTTTCGCGATCTAATGAGAGCTGTCTCCTCATACTCGCCAGGCACACTAGCTGGGCCATTTAAGTTCATGGGACATCGTCGGACCACTCCTGCAAATATGTAGATTCTCTTGCGGACATGGTAGGGAAGGTCGAAGATACCAACACCAGTGCGGGGGGGTTTGCGGGGAGGGAGGGAGAAATATTCGGCGAGGGTTGTTTGGAGCATTGCTCGAGATACTACTTCCATAGTAAAAGACCCTTAAAATTGAGTCTGGCCCCAGTTTGTGCCAGGTAAACTGAGGTATCAAAGGACCGGGAGGTGAAGCTTTAGAGAAGCCTGAAGCTTGGAGGGTTGCTGGGCCGTGATGGAGGAGGCACTCGTACTATTTCCGCACGCAATTCCAAACTGCTCACGACGACAAGTCCAGACCGAGCCAATCTTGGATTGGCCTACAAGGGATACTTAGCAATTCTTTGCCAATTTAGCGTTGGGGGGGGGGGACAGAGAGGACGAGCAACTCACATAATCGCTGGATTGCCTGCCTGGATCAAGCCCCCCGTCAAGGAGTTCAAGTTACCTTCGCTGTAGCAGAGGGAAGCCCGAAACAAGAAGCTCCGAAAAGATCTGGATTATGCACGAGCATTCATCAGCAGTAGATGGGTAATTCGTTGAATGAAGTATCTAGAGACTAGAGTCTGGACATCGTTGAAGTTGGGATGCCCTAACTAGTTAACAGCGCCAAGGATTTGCGGCTTAAATACATTTGACGACACCAGCTCTTCTCTTCAAGTTCCCATCCCTATCATCCGTGATGAAGCCCGGCCTGGAACTTGTCTGCTAACATGCGTGGATACTACTATTGTTCATGTCCGCTCTGCCAGCAGGATGTGGATGAATCGCAGCCTGCCAATTACCGCGTCGTCCCGTTGGATCAAACAAAACGGGCTCTTCTGCGGGAAATTCCCCAGCAGACAGCCCTCAACCACATCAGAGTTGGAGACTGCCTCTTTGTGCAAAGTGAAAGTTATTCTGGGATTAGCCACCTGCAAAGGGCATGGCTTCTACATGAAAGATGTCTCGAACTGGTCCAAGAGCTTCCGATTTTGAAGCTGTATCATTTGTTTCTTCCTCTCGCGGTCAATCTTGCGGGGGCTGGACACCCCCTATCTCACAAGATTACACTGTCATCCGTGAGGTTATAGTAGACAATGCCGTGGGACTATGGTGTGGAAGGACTTTCAAATTTATCCCTATACATATCGGCTTTGTTCTGTCTCAGAGAATAGATCTGAAGAATACCATGATTATCTAGGTCTAGGTCTCTTGCAAAACACTTCCCCCTGCTGGGAATTCCCCATCCCTACAGTCTCTTATCCTCAGAACTGATGAAGTCTAGTTGACAGGCAAAAGGAATAAACTCTCCAGTCACATATGTTACTAATATCTCTAAAGCCCAGAAGCGCCAAATAGAACCCAACGTAGAGTAGCGTTGAAGGATATCCACAATTGCCTTATCGGCGGTATCTATACATACTCCAATGGACCTCTCAGCTAATGATTTACAGTCTGCCTCGCTCTGCACACCGGAATATCGACACTTCAAACCCCCCTTCTTCGAGGTTGCCAACGCGACACTACTGGGCCAATGCGGATAGGCTAGCCTTTCTAGGTCAGTTGGTAGAACGTTTTCCGTTGTCACCCAAATTTAAGCCCCCCCTTTTCCCCGGGGCGGGGGGTTCTCTGGGAATTCGATTAAAGTAACGGACGAAAAAATCAGTCTCTTTTCTCCGGCCCCATCCATGCAGAGAGTGCTTGGTCATGCAAGTTGCTAAGGGTTCCTGTTGGGTAATACATTCCTCAGTATTAGGTTTTTTCTGGTGGCTTCTGCGAAAAGTATTGGGATTGATGGTGATGGATAGGACATTGATAGAGTGCGTGCTAGTCCCATGGCATACTGTGGTAGGTAGGCTGCAAAGATGCCCTTGGTTTCTGGACTGTGTATGAGGAGGGGGAGAACTGTGTGTATACGGCTAAATGAAGGTTGAGAACCTCTAGTAAAAGACAGAAACATAAACCAATGCCATTCGCTAGCGTAAAACTGCCCATTTCTCAAAGGGTATCTATCCAAATATACTCCCATAAACATGCAGTTAGTTGTTCCGAATCCACGCAAAAATAAAACCCAACGTTGCCTCAATTTCCTCCGTAACAAACAACAATAGCTTGATCCCGATTGCGCGTCCACATAGAAAAGAACCCGAACTCTCTTGCAATCCTCAGCTGACAAACAGTCAAGGCAAATAAATAATGACCGCAGAAACATATAGACATACATGTTGTGTACATAGAACATATTAAATAAGCGCTCGATATATCTCAAAAAGCGCCGCTTGATTCCCCAAATTAAATATGTTATGAACAGGTGAATGGAATATGAAGACCCAGGGATAATTAATCATGTCATCAAAAGGAAGCCGGTATTAAAAGGGCTTATCTGAGTCCGGTTTAACCTCGATTGCGGTGGTTGGAGCATCGTCAAGATTTTTATCGGATGGCCCACCTTTTAAGGCTGCATCCGCTTCTGGCGGTTCCTCCTGAGTTGGCGTGGCGTTGACCTCTGGCGAATCTTCCTCGATGGCTTCTTCAGGAACATCTACCGGAGCGGTCGCCGATTCCAATACATCCATTGCCTTCTTTTCAGGGGAAGACGGCTCCTCCTCTGGGACAGGATCGTTTGCTGGTGGGGTCAAATTTTCCGATTTACTCTGTTCGTCGTCCTCGAATATCTTAGTCTCGGTGATGAGCACTTGGGTTACCTCGTTCGGGAATGGCTCAGTTGATGGGTTTGGTAATGAGGCATCATCGCTAGGACTTGGGAGGTTAATAATCGAGTCGTCCTCCTCGGGCGTTTCGACTGCTGATTTGCTTGGATCATCGTCCTCAGCCGCCTCTGTAATTGTCGGCACAATGATACCGGTTGATGGGGAAGCTTTGTGCCGTCGAGTTGTCGCCGCTGCGACATTCAACAATCCAGACTCCTGCTCCTGCACAGGCGCACTTGGTTCAGCCTGCGTTGGCACCTCCTTCCTCAAAATGGTCACCCTTTTGCTCGCGTCTCCCTCAGCTTCTGCATTTTTGGAGGGTTCAACGCCCTCAGCCTCCGCTGGGACGGTATAATTATCCTCTGGAATGAGATTATACATATCGCACACGGTCTTGAAGAATATATATAAACCATCATGACCTTCAACCTGCCAGAATACCTCCCTATGTTGAAACCATGCGTGCGCAAAGATCCGATAAACGCGGCGGAATATATTTGTAAGATGCTTTATACTCGCTTGGGGTCCACCAGCAGACTCCGAGCCAAGGGTTAACCGACTAGGAAAGTACTTTGGGGATGTGAGTATGTTGGTGGCCCAATCTAGGGTATGGCAGCAGTAGTCGATAGCGCAACAGGATTTGGGAGGATCGTGCACAGCGCATAGATACTGCCATTCCGACGCACGCATCTCGGGACATGTGTTGGCAGAACAAGGGGGGTTTTCCGCGAAGAACGCAATGATCAGGTTGTTAGCTTTCATCGTGAGGAATCGACAGAGCTCGTATAGCCAAAGCGATCGTTCCACTCCCTCTGGGGGCTCAGCGAGAAACATCGCAATATCACGAGTTATGGGAGTTACGGTAGAGGAGTCGGAGGGTCTGGTATAGTTCTGGTATAGTGCTTTGAGGTGTTCTTGCAGCTGGAATGGAGAATCGAGCTATAATCGCGAAAAACAGCCAATGTCAGCTTGAAGCGCGACTGTCTCCATGAACAACGAATTGACTAACTTGAGAGAGGGGAATTAAAGGAGGCCCAGACGCCATATCCGCAGACTTGGTGCCAGGCCGTATCCGCCGCGTCGACGCATCATCAGGCTCGTGGGGGAGGCCCAGGAGGTCTTCACTGGCGCTGCCAAAGCCATCGCCAACGGTGGGCGACTTGGGGCCGATCTGCACTTCGGTGAAGGGAGGCGGGCTGGGCAGTCGAGGCGAGCTCGAGGGCGACGCGCCAGCAGCAGCCATGGTCGAGGCGCGGGGGAGGGGGAGGGGGGAGTGGGAGGCGGGGAATAGGGGGTATGGCGAGTCGATGTTTTGTTGATTGGGATGCGGCTCTGACGTTGTCGTCTCGAACAAACACCAGTCGCGGTCCATGGCGGAGCGACGTTCTGCCGCGCCGAGCAGCCCTAAGCCCTAACTGTCCCAATGCAGACTGTCGCAACAACCTCAGACTGAGATCGATCTGATATCTCCTTTTCCTGCTGCACTTCCGCACTCCTGTAGAGCAGTTATGGACTGGAAGGACGCCGACGACGATGGCCCGCCCGAGCTGGTGGACGTCAACGACGTGGGTGAGGCCGTCGCTAAATCGCCCGCAGAGCAGAAGCTGAGCAGAGTCCCTATCACAATCGTCACTGGTAAGTACTGAGCAGGCAATAGGCAGCAGTTGCGAGATTCAGCCCTCGTCAAGATGAAATACGGGAGTCCTCGTTGGCTAAATACTTTGGGGGCAGGCTATCTCGGGGCGGGCAAGACGACGCTACTCAACTATATCCTTGGAGAGGAGCACGGCAAAAAGATAGCGGTTATTTTAAACGGCTTGTAACCACCCAGCCCTTGCTTACCTTTCGTCCGCTTACTAACAGGTAGAAAATTGCAGAATTTGGCGATTGTATGTGATGGTTTCCCGTTCTGTCTGTCTTTTTATGCTTGCTGAACATGTACTAACTTCCGCAGCGATTGACATCGAGAAGTCCCTGACCGTCAACAAGGATGGCCAGCAGGTCGAAGAATGGCTGGAACTCGCAAACGGCTGCATCTGCTGTTCTGTTAGGTAAGAGTGGACAGTTTTATACATCAGCAACTCTGCTTCTCTACCCTTGTATTCTAAGGTCACAAACAACAGAGACACTGGCGTCCTGGCAATCGAATCTCTCATGGAACGCCAAGGCACATTCGACTACATTCTCCTCGAGACCACCGGCCTCGCTGACCCGGGCAACATCGCCCCATTATTCTGGGTCGATGATGGCCTAGGAAGTACCATCTACCTTGATGGGATCGTCACCTTGGTCGACGGGAAGAATATCCTTCGGCTTCTCGACGAACCTGCTCCCACCGAGATCCAGGGTACCCATCATGGAGCTGTCTTGACCACCGCTCATCTCCAGATATCGCATGCCGATGTGATCATCCTGAACAAGAGTGATCTTATTTCGGCTGACGAGCTGGAGCAGGTCAAGGAGCGGATTACGTCAATTAACGGCCTGGCTAAGATTCATGTCACAGATCATAGTCGCGTTCCTGATATTGAGGGCACGCTGCTTGAGATTCATGCTTATGATAAATTGACGGATGTCGATTTCAGCGAGAAGGGACACAGCCATCTTGATCCGGTAGGTCCTTGCCTGGTGCATACATCACCGAATGAAAAAAAAATTTCCCCCCAATTCTGATTTAAAATCACACGCAGTCAATATCAACCCTCTCCTTCACGTTCAAAGAAATCCCACCAGAAAACGTGTCAAAAGTCGACGCGTGGCTTCGCTCGCTATTATGGGAACGACAGTTCCCGCAACCAACCGCGGAGCAGAAAATAGACGATTTTGAAATACATCGACTCAAAGGGCTCCTACATCTCACGGATGGCGGGACCCAGCTTATACAAGGAGTACAGGAGGTGTTCGAGATTACGGAGTCGGAAAACAAACAAACGACTACTAGGAATGAGTGTAAGATCGTTTTGATAGGGCGTGGGCTAGGGACGGATAGCCGGCCGTGGAGGGAAAGTTTGCTAGCCTCTCTTGAGACTACCAGCTAATGCTCGCCTGCCTTGAGAGATAAATTTGTATATAGATTTAAAAGTATCTTCTACTTTTCCTCGATTTTCCCCAGTAGAAAAACGACGAATAATCATAGGATATTGTGGGGGATCGGGAAGTACGCTTGCTCCAACCCGCCCCTGTACCAACCGTGTTGGGTACAAAAAAATCCACTGGGTTCCTGGATCACGTTTTTAAAAAACATAACAACATCCTCAGGCACCCGCTAGTTTTTATACTGCAAGAAAATATTTCACAAGTAATTCAGAACTCTATCTATCATGTTATCATCAAATTTTCAACCCGATTTACTCCCTAGTTGGCTCCCTTTCTACTGTTTGATATAGAAGTGCTCGCCAGATTCAAGAACCTGGATCTCGTCACCGACGCGGAGGGTGAATTCTATGTATCAAAGTTAGCTCGACGCGATTCCTTTCAGAACAAGATACAAATCAATGAGCCAAATAGGTCATGGGATGGTTGGGACGTTAAGGGGCAAATTAAAGACCCACCTTGCACCGCAGGAACGCACTGCATGCCCAAACACGCATTATTCACATCCCCAGGATCAATGCACCGGAAGCTTTTCAGCGTCTTATCCGGCTCAACAGCATGTCTCACGCCCGTATTCGGGTCTACGTTGGGCAGTCGACAACGGACCGTTCGGCATGCCGTGTACACTTCCACACCTTCCTTCGCAGCATCTTTTTGAGCTTGACCATGCCTCGGCAGAATCCTAATCCTCTTCCAACTATCCTCCGCAAACGCCTCACTCCCCTCCAGCACCACATTCGGCCGAAACCTCTTCACAGACAAGCTACGAATCGTATATCTCGTCCTCTCCGCAATATCCCTCACACTGCCCAATCCAAGCAAATGCAGCGGATACGCATCCGCGAAGCCAGTAATGGGCTGGAAGCCTAGGGCATCCTTGCGCGGCGCGCAGCGGAGGACGGAGCGGTGATGGTCCGGGTCGACGCGGAAGAGGGTGACGGGTTTCGAGGAGCCGAGGAATGTGAGCAGTGAAGGTGGGAGGTGTTTGCCGTAGTCAAAGGCCATCGGGCTATCTTTCCAAATGCGCATGGGGGCTGAGGGGTATGTGTGTTTTGGTGGTGGGTGGAGGGGGACGTGGAAGGATTCTTCGCGCGCGCAGAGGTGGAATTTCATTCCAAGGGAGGTGAGGAGACGGGTTAAGGATGAGCCGGTGGGGATGCGTGGGTAGTTTATTACCAGGACGCCCTTGGAGCGGACTTCGGAACGTTTGGGGGAGTAGGTGGGCGAGGAGGGGTCGGGGATCCAGATCTCTGGCCGGATTAGGGTCATTTTGGAGTATTTGCCGTCGCGGAGGGTGCGGGCAACCCATTGACCTGTTGCGGGTGATGCTGTGCTGCATTTCTCTGCCTCTGCTACTGCTGCTGGAGTGGCTTCGAAATACTCGGCAAAGCAGAATTGGCGGTCATAGGCCATCCCGGTGCTCACGACATCGGCAATGTTGAACTCAACGGCCGCACAGCTCTTGATCGGGTATGCTAGAAGGGCTTTAATACGGATTTTCTCCATGTCCGTGCTGTTTTTTGAGGGCTGCCGCCGCTTCCGCCTTCCGCTGGTGTCATAATCGTCCTCGTCATTGAGGTTGGAGAAATTGTGTAATCCTAGTTTCCGGCATCCCTTTGGATTGCGAGCAGCTGCCGCACGCTTTGATAGCTCAAGGCATAGGAGTAGTAATATGGGTGTGAGGCAGACGACGTATATGATGAAGATCGAGACGGGGACTGGGAGGTTCAGTTTCGGGACGATACCGCCCAGGCGCGGGAGTAGCATGGCGGATTAGATGTTAGGGTTTATTATCGCGGAAACCAGGCAATAGAGAAAAGTAAATGGAATTAACAATGCGGTTTTATAATGTTCTGTTCTTTTGGCGTGCAATTAATAGCTGCAGTTAAAAAAAATGGGCGTTCGGCAATGCACGGTAAAGATCACCACCCAGAAAGCCGGGGATTATGTAGGAGAAAGTGAAGAAAGGAAACGAGACATTAATCTGGTGCAGACGATAGCATTTAATGAATACTTCCCGCCAGACAGTCGGTGGATAAGAACGGCACCGTCATAGGTTTGTGGTGGGGGCTGGAGGTGTCGTCGACGAAAAGTTTCGCGGTTGATGACAAAAGTTTATAGCCGAGAGTATTTAATAAGGATCAAAATACTCAACTGCCGCGCAATATTAATTGAACATAATAACGAGCCAGCACTGTCGAGTCCATGACTGCGAACAAGCTACCGTACATTATCTGTTGATAAAACAATAGGAATTCCGTTCACAAACTATGTGGAATATCTAGCTAATTTAACTACAGGTAACAGCCGCGCGCTAGCCTTGCCAAAACCATAACGTCCTATCTTTTACCAGATACTCCAATCGTCCGTTATCGCTCTCAAGGATAGAAAAGATCAAAGCTTGCCACTGGGCCAGCACCAATAGATATACCTCCACCAGGAATATACACCGTACTATCTACAGCTACCGCATATGTTCCATGTCTCGGGAGCTTCATCGGTCCCAACTTCCGCCATTGCCCAGTCGCCGTATTATACACCTCCGTCTCATTAAACACGCCTGCAGATCCGGGCTCCGGATTCCCCTCCCCGCCAAAAGTGTATATCTGCGACCCCACGGCTGCAGTTGCGATTCCGCCACGGGGCGTTGGCATCCGTCCCTCCGCAATGGTCCACCCATCTTCAAGCGCTGAGAGATCTAGTACGTTGACGGTATCCTGGACATTGAACTGGCCACTATCTCGACCGCCAACAACGTAGAACTTGGAGTGGATCACGGCGGCGCCGGCGTGGTCGCGGCGGCCTGGCATGTTCTGCACTGCAGTTGGTAGCGATAGCCAGGTATCCGAAACGGTATCGTAGGCCGAAACGAGGTTAACGGAAGTCTGTTCACCACCTTCGCGAGGGACGAGGATTTTCATGCCACCAGCGAGCCAGATGATGTGGCCGTCTACACCCACGGCTGCACTACCCCTCTCCTGACCGGCGGGCATAGGCTGAATGGATTCCCACACATCAGACTCGGGGTCATAAACCCAGGAATCAGGGACTGATCTCCATGCCCCCTCTGGGTCGGGGGTGAGACCACCTAGAACATAAATTCTGCCGTGTACGGCGGCAACATTGGGATGGTTCAATGCTATAGGTAGAGGAGCAGCGGAGTGCCATGTGTTTTTCTGGATATTATAAAGCTGTACGAGTGTCGTGGTCGGGGATATGCTGCTGTTGGCTTCGGGCACGATGCCGCCGAGAATGGCGATAGTCGACCTGGAGATGGCTACGGTGGAGTGCTCCTGGCGTGGTGCGATGGGGATCGGAGGTAGGTCTTTCCAAAGGCCATGATGAGGCCGGTATGGGGTCCCAATGGCGAGCGGGATAGCTGAGAGAAATATAATTATGGATAGCTTATAGCCCATTGTTGGTCTGATTTGGTTCATTGTGTCTGGGTTTGCGGTCGTTGATTTTAGCAAGCGAGATCCATCTGATTAAATACCTGAGCCGCCATGGGTTATTCAGCTGCGAACCGCAATGTTTCCGCTGGGCGATACGTCACGAGTGGCTCAGGGCTTCTTGGCCAACACGTCTATTCGACCATGCTCCAGCGGCCTCGTTGCTCAGCACTTCTCGTCGACAGGCATCTTTTTCTGCCAGGAGCGACTACGTGCCCCAAGAATCCTGCAGCCCTGAAGTCCTCCAATAGCAGGATGTTGCTTCGGAACAACGAATCCTCAAAGTCACGTCCCGCTTGGCAGGCATGAGGCTGACGAGATGTGAAGGATCGCCTGTCTCGCCCAAATCAGGCATTTCTTGACATGATTAACAATACACCGTGGAAACAGTGGTTGTGTAATCTGTCGAGCTTGTAGGGTCCATCGAACACCAAGCGTGTGGGGATAAGCCTTCGGTGTTAACGTCGGCGGAGCCGGACATCTCACGAAGCTCCGGACATAAAGAAACGGATATCGCCATATCGAGTTCTAGATCGATATGGAGCGAGTGGGATAAAGGAGACCAAAAGCTACTGCAATGATCTGATGTTTACAGCAGTGAGCATGTTTCCTCTCATCAGAAGAAGAGGAAGAGGAAGAAGAAGAAGAAGGAAAAGGCAGTCAAATATGTCCCGCGTCTATCGCGCTTGGCGCTTTGGAGCGCGCTAGCAACACGTGATGCCAAGCCTCGGAGCCGCCCCGATAATCCATCCCAAGTCAACAGGGAGCTCTTCAAGCTTCAATTGCAGCTTTGCATTGAGCAATTGTGAGCGCAAACGCCCTGGGATCATGCGGACAACCGGGTGAGGATGTTGCCGCTAACTCCCTCGCCGAAGAACTCTACGGAATCTCCATATATGCATAAAAATACAGCTACAATGGAGAGAACGAACGCTGCCCAGTCGCAGCCACATCTACAACATCCCCAAACCAATCCTCCACCGACCGATCCGAACATACCACCACGTGTGCTGCCCGCATTATCCTCCCTCCCTCAACCTTACCTACTGCCGCCCTCCGTCCTCTATCCTCCCCATTCAATGGCTCCAGCCGCCCTTCCAACTCCTCCGCCAGTTACACAGCCAGTCCGCGCCAATGGTAGTAGCAGAAGCAGTCGCCGACGAACCACCTGGGTCAGGATGACCCGTGACGAAGAGACAGCCTTGCTAAATATCTGCGTCAACAAGGGTGGACTATATGGGACCATTGGCATCACTCAGTTTTGGGATGAGGTAACAAAGGCTTTTTCCGAATACGCCGGTCGCCCCTATTCGCATACATCTGCGCGTCGTCGAGTCGAGGCGTTCGTTAAGGCGCGAAGGGACAAGCTGAAGGAGGAATGTAAAGAGGAGGGCGGTGACGAAGAATATACTCGGCTCCTGGACGCGTGGATTAAGATTGTCGACACCGAGGACGAGAAGAAAAGCGCTGCCATGTTGGAAAAAAGAAAGCGAGAGAACGGGATTAGGGAGGCAATGCTTGAGAGGGAGAGGATAAAGAATATGATTGCCAATGGGGAGACGCCGCAATATACCAGTACGGAGGGAGAAGACAGCGATAGCGACAGGAGCTTACATGAAGGTTTATCAGCATCCCCGCCTCCAACGGCTTCTGTCTCTCGGACATCAACCAAGAGGCGTCGTGTCGATCGGCCAAGTGATGAAAGGAACATGGTATCGGCAGCCATTGCCCAGCTCTCAGATGCCGTCGTCATGGGCATGAGCCAAGATTCGGACAAATCAAGGTTGGAAGGACAGGAAAAATTAGCACCACAAGCGGTGCATGATGAACAGGCACAGCGGGAGGCCACGCTCGCAGTTGCCAGAGCTGAGTGGGAGGAGATCAAAAAAATGGTCGCCCAAGAGCTTGAACGGACGAGGCAAGAAATAACTCAGCAATTTGAACGGATAAGGAACGACGTGCAACAAGAGTTTGAACTGGCGAGAAATACAATATACCGGGAACTGCAAGCTCATTTCGAGCAGGCTAGAAAGGACTTGCAGGGAATGCAAGGGAGTTGAATGTCTGCTGCCATACTTGGGAATACAGCTACTATGGCATAACTAGCAGGATTATGGGGAGCTGTCAAAAAAACACATGGGATTGACAATCACCAACCCACATCATTACCACGGCATCCACAACCCATACCCGGTTATTATCCCGTCTTGGAAAGCCCGGCTATATTTCTTTCGTTGATACGAAATAATAGCACGGCGGGCGGGCGGTGGAAATCCTCCAGAAGCGTTGGGTCCCAGTCTTGCGAGACTGAAACGTTTGTATAGATACTAGAATTGGAGGGAGCAATCTGTTGCAGAAGGTCTTTTTTAATATACCCAGTACTTTACTTTACTATAGAAAGCATAGACAATATAATATTTAATTGATATTACCAACTGCTTCCAGTTCTCACGCGCCCTGTTGTGCGGTCGAGGTATTCCCCAGCATATCTAAATAACTAAAATTGTTCGGAAGGGATAAAAGTCTGACTTTTAAAATATGTATTTATCCTCATGATTGATGTTGAATAGTCAAAAAAGAATCCAGATGAAACATTATCGTGCTAAAGCAACATATTTACGAGGGTTAGTTACGTGATGGCACGGAAGAATTCAAGCTCCATCCCACTACAACCAACTTTCTTTATTCTTGCATACCGTATACAACATTTACCAAACCAGAAATCAACAACACCCAGCTATACTTATATTTAGTATGTTTGTTCACTTATTAGAATATTTTTGATCCTCAGTTCAGCCGGTAATATTCCCCCAAACCAGATGCAATCCCTCATTGCATAACCCATGAGCGCTCAAGAAGACATTGCCAAATTCTCCAGCCCGGAAGAAGGTAATAGCAAATTCCTTTCATTGCACGTCCTCTAACATGAATATAAAGCCACTCAGCGAGGGGCGCGTAGTCCACAAGCTACTCCTGCACTATGAGTCTGCTACGGTATCCCCATACACACCCTGCTTACCCAGGCATTGCCCTCCCTTATTGCGCACTTCTGTTATATAAATCTCACATATATCCTTCAAGTTTCACTGCTGACTCTATCAATAGTCCGCCATCGAACTCGGCCACAGGGCCTATCCAGGACCTTTGGGACCCTCAAATCAACCCCGCCATCAAACCGGGACCGTGTGGCCATTCCCACCGGACTTCCGCGCCTAGATGCGGCATTGGAATTACGTTCTTCAGGCCTGAGGCCATCGCCCCTTGGCCCCGGTAGAAGCTATGTGTTTATCCCGGGCCAGTCAACGGCTTCTACCAGGGGCGTGCGGCCCGGAGAAGTTACGGAGGTCATGGGCCCTCGCGGAGTAGGGAAGACCGCGTTTGCGTGAGTTTACGTGTTGGTATAGCACAGCGGGTGCTTTTTCCACCACTGTACATGTTTGACTGATTGTGTGTTTTCTAGAATGGGAATTGCAGCCAGTGTGCTGCAGGCTGGACAGAAGATTGTATGGATAGGTTAGTTTCACCGGCATGAGAACTACGCCGCTGTGCTCGTGTCTCTCATGGGACTTTGCTACGGGATTGCTTTGCTCTTAATGTGGACGATCGTCCTAACATCTACAGATACTGCTGGCCCTGTAAATCCGACCAGATTCAAAGACATACTCCAGAAGGATAGAAATGCTTCTAACCCGGATACGGATGCCCCATCCCCTCCCCAACCAAAAGATATCAATCCGGATGACCTGCTCAAAAACCTCCACCACTTCCACCCTCCAACCCTCGCTCACCTCCTCTCCCTAATTTCCCATCCCCCAAAGACCTTCCCACCCCCCGAAACCGGCCTAATAGTAATCGACTCCATCTCCTCCCTCTTCACCTCTGAATACCGCACCAAAATGCCACCAAAACGCAGATCCACCGCCAAACCCACCGCAGAATCCAAAGAAGAGCGTACCCGCTGGAAAATCATCGGAAACCTCGCTGCCAATCTCAAAAAATTAGCCACGAAACTGAACTGCGCTGTCATCACGATCAATGAGATGGCATCGCGGTTCAGGCCCGGCCAGCCACCCGTGCTACACCAGGCTTTGTCGGGCGTAACGTGGGACGCGGGAGTTGGTACCCGCCTTATTTTATACTGGCATTGGTTACCAGCGGAGTTTCGGGCGAGGGTGGATGTGAGGATGAAGAGGGTTAGAATTGCCGAGGTGGTGAGGATGGAGAGGGTCGGGTTGGTGGCGGGGAGGGCGGGGAGGATCGTGCCGTTTGTTATTATGAAGGTGTGTATTGATTTCTTTTCTTTTCTTTCCCTTCCCATTTTTCCTTTGGGCGGATTGGGTTGTTGTTCGTGCTGCCTGGCTGGTTCTCCTTTGCTTTGTTGTGGGGACCCTGCTTTATCCACCCCAGGATGTGGAATTCACCCATAGGTACACATGACGCTATGTTGTTCAAAAATAACTAACTAACAATACATTCCACACAGACGGGCTTGCATGAATTCATACCCCCAACTCCCAACAACAGCAACGGAAATGGAACTGATACACCACTCCCCCCGCTATCCATTCGCACCCCCAACCGCCCAAACCGTCTAATGCAAGCCCGCTCAAAGCGAAAACTCGACCACGCCGCACTTTCCTCCGACATTTTAGAAGCACGTCACAGACCCCGAATTGGTCCCGGCACAGTCGATGATGTAGAGATCAAATCCGAACCTAACGACCAGGAGTATGCCAGTGGTCTTTCCAAGACTGCTCCTTTCGATCCGTCGATGACGTTGGGTATTAAGGGGGAAGGAGAGGGGGATGGGGAGGAAGAATATGAATGGTTGGATGAGGATGATCCTGGGGGGTTTGTTGGCGAAGAGGTAGAGGAGGATGAAGATGGAGATGAAGATGGGTATGGAAAGGGGGGGAACACTACTCCTATTCCAACATCTGATGTTGTGGATATCGATGAGGAGACTGTGTTGCTATTAGAGAATATTCCTGATGACGAGGAGTTTGATTGATTGATAAGTTTCATGTATGGAAGTTGTACTGTAAATAGGTTAAGCATGATTAATAGATGTTCTTCATCATATGGCCAAGGGGTGTTCAACCTCTGGACCAATGCCCTGTTTAAGTTGGGATGGAATTCAATTTAGCATCTCTGTAGAATGTTTAAGATATGTTGCAGCATCATTGCCTCCTTTCCTCTCATTTGCCCACTTCTATGCCACCAACCAGGAGGTGTTTATAAGTGTGGTTCCAATAATAAGAATAGTTTCCAAACAAATCCAGGACAGCTTAAAAACTCATCCATTAGAAATGAATGTGCAGCACAACACGTACACATACATACATGCATACTACCTCAGGTGATTATGAGGAACTGATTTTTTCACCGGCATCCCTTACTAAATCAACAATCACATTCATATCGTCCATCTAAATAATGCCGTGATAATAAGGCAAGTCTAGGCTTGCTGCTTGATTTAAACTAAAGATGCAGGCATTTGTTCTGAATGTGAAAGATTGGTGCAATAGTGATAAGTTTTGCCTCAGGGGCTGTTTATCCTGCGAGCCTTGCCTGCATCCTCTCGCCCCAGTGGTCTCTTTGAACCCTGCTGAACACCCAGTTCTCTGCATTGATGCCCTTTTCCAATTTATAACAGCCCTCGCTCGAGAGACACCCCCCTTTTTTTCTCCCCTCTCTCACATCCCCCCCGAAGACCCCGATGGGTGGGATGAGGCGGCTTTTCTTCCCTCTCAACAAGACGAGGCAGATACAACCGGCAAGAGTGAGAAACTTAAATAGGACATGGCCTACCAATTTCCATGGCCTCACATTATGAGACCGGAAGTAGTCCTCAAACCCCCATCTCCTTGACCTTGGAGACCATGCCTTCCACTACCATACTCGACTACCTAACGGAGTCTAATCCCAAAACAGATAACAGACGATCCTGACCAGGTCTACCAACGAGAGTCGAGAGCGATGAGCCTATCGAGATCATGGAATGGCCAGACTTTACATACGAGACTCTCATGGCATGTTATGGTCCGGTTCTAAGGGCACAACGCGGGCAATTACTGGACATCTCGCCTCCCCTATTGAGGCTTGAACGCGAAATCTTCGATGAGAATTCCCTTGACCACTTGCTCTCTCGATCCATTAGGCGCAAAGTTAGCGAAAGCCTAATGATAGCCTGTGAAGAGTACTATCCTGAATCCCCAGACATTAATATGACCCGTGGTGGCCGTGCAAGGGGATCTGCCGACAATCCCAGAGTGTCCACGATGCCAGAAGCAAAGGGGAAGTCAACTGGAGAGACAGTCAAAACTTATCCTGATTGGGCTGGCGTCCAAATCGACCTGCAGTCAGGCGCCTATATGAATTGTTGTCCGGGAGCCACCAAGCTTTCAACAAACTGGCAATCAGGCAAAGAGACGGCAAAGGCACACTACTTTTGGCCTTATGCACAGCTCATCAATTACTGCAGGAGGACTTGGAACACCAGATACGGCTATCTGATTTCTCAGAGAGAGTTGGTCGTTTTACGGATCTCCAGGACCGTTATCGGGTCAGGAATCGCCCCAACCAGATCACCACGCACTACCCAGCAAACTTCCGCCGCCACTGGGCAGGATGAGGGTGGTAGCCCTCTTTTTGTGCCCCTGTCTAGCCCTCCTGAGCATCACGCTCATCCGGGCGATGGTCCTGTTGGTTTCCTGTCGAGACCACTTCCTCCTCGGAATTCTGTGAGTCGGTTTCCTGAGCAAAGTTCGCAGCCACGGCGTGTCTCTGTTACATCAGCATCCAGTGCCATGCCAGTCGATCGGGCACCCGTACAGTCTCGCCAAGGTTCTATCGCCGAAAGCATGGGAGGGTTGTCTTTGACCGACTATGAGGAACAGGCCTCCAGCAGTGAACACCATCCCAGTAGCGATTCATTCAAACCGTCAGAAACGGCAGGAGAATACAGGCCTGTTGAGATGAAAAGTATTTCCTGGGGTGATTCTGGACCTGGGGAGCTGACAGTTAAGCTTGCATTGTGGTGGATCCATATGATGGCAGCTGCTCCCAGATGTGATAGAACCATTGGCCCTCTTTATCCTGATCTTGATTCTTGGGGACGAAAAGATGGACTGTACTATCATACAACAACAGGGCTTGTACATAGCAAAATCTCTTCCTAGGGGTGCTAATCTCCTCTCCTCAAGAGAGGCGTACCACCATAATGGACAGAGATAGAGTTAAAACCCCAGGAGAATTCTGAGGTGGAAAATAATAAGACTGATGTGCTCCATATAGAAGAATATCTATACTCACTAGTACTTTAATCGCATACTCTTTCCCCTCAATTTCCACGCGATAGACCACGCCTTCAGTACCTGATCCTAGGAATTCCAGGTACTTTACCGGCTTATCATGGTGGATAAAGCGACGTAGCATGGGCTTTGAGGTTGGTTTGCGGGTTGGATCGTCCATGGGCAGGTCAGAGAGCCAGCGGCCTATCATGGTGTCATTCATCACGTCCGCCATTGCCAATGCTGGGGATATGTCGATTCTGAGTATGATATTGATCAGACATGGTACTGACAACTGAGTAAATGCTCTGTCATGTTGCCTGTATGATCACATTGTTCACCAAGAGACAAAAAAACAAAGGATCCTGGCGCGTTGAAAATGCCAAGACCGCTAAACTGAAAATAGTTAGTCTAGACACTATTTCACGCCTCCAGCTACGACTTCCCCTGAAAAATGCAAGGACTTCAGTTCTCGTGAGCAGAATTGCCATGAAACAAGCTGTGGATGTCCATCTAGGAGAAATACCACACTGGAATGGGAATGGAGTACATGTATCTCAGTATCCCCCACTCGAACTATAAGACGAACACTGATATAACCGAATAATGTCGTCCGAAAGAAAAGAACAAAATACAAGAATACAATATGTAAAGAGGGCTACCCCCGTCGAGATAGAACCCCAGCCCTGGCCCCCTGTTCTTCACGCTCAATCTAACCTCATTATATACCCCCCTACCTACGCCTCCAGCACATCCAAATCCAGCTCCTCAGCCCTCCTCCGCATCATAATCCCCGCAAAGGGACTAGACATCATATTGAACCCAAACTGAATCGCCTTCACGTCCTCGCCCTCCGGCACCCTGATATCATACTTCAATAGCAAATGACACAATGCAACCTTGATCTCATTGCCTGCGAAAAACCGTCCGGGACAAGCATGCTGTCCGTGTCCAAAGGCGAGATGGTCCGGGCTCGTGGTGACGAATTGCGCGCTATTTTCTTGGCCTGGGATCTGGCGCATCTTGTAGAAGCGGTACCCGTCCCATTTTTCGGGGTTCTCGTGGATGGCTGGGTCCCACATGCGGTGGCTGGAGGTTACTGTTATGCTGTTTTTGGGGATGACGGTGCCGTCGGAGAGGCGGACGTCGGCGCTGGCGAGGCGGGTCATGGAGGCTTTAGGTTGTTAGGTGGGGATGGTCCCGGTGGAAGGGAAGGAAGGGATGTTGGGAGTGAATCGGTGACTTACAGCTTGCGATGGGCTTTAGCCGCTGACTCTCTTTGATGACGCTGTCGAGGAGTTTCATTTTATATAGTGAGGCCTTCTTCCATCCATTCGTGCTTAGGGCTTCGATCATTTCGTTCCTCAGCGGCTGGATGATCTCTTGGTTCTCTGCGAGGTCGAAAATCACTTGGGTCAGGAGGTCGGTCTGTGCAAGTGTTAGATACGAGTTTGGTAATATGAGGTGACTCAATAGTTAAGGATTGGAGTCCCTCTTACCGTAGTATGGATAGCCGCAAGGCTAAGCCCCAACTGAACAACAGCACGGTCATAGTCCAGACCCTCGGCCGCGGCCGCCTGCTCAAACCACTCAATAGCATCGTTAAACTCAGCCTTCTTCCCTTGCGCTGCGAGGGCGGCTCTCTGTTCCGCTCGCTTCTTCAAGATCGGCTCGATGATTTTGTGGGCTTCTCTCTTTTGGGCCCGAAGCTGGCGGCAGGTGGGGAGGAACCAGTGGACGATATCTCGCAAGTAATAGGGATACATCTTGAGGTCCTGGGCGGCTTGGAAGGCAATGACGGTGTAGTTGATGGTAATGCCTAGCCATTCGTCGTTGCGGCAGAGTTCGTCACCGAGGAAGACTCGGGAGGAAAGGCAGGCCACGATATGGAGAATTTGCGTTTTCAAGCTGACTTTGTGCCATTCTGCAGAGAGTGATTTAGCTACCTGTATGCCGTAAGAATATTTCAACGCAATATACCTTTGTCGTCTGTGAAGACCTTCTTGAATGCGTAAGTGGCTTCGTCGGAAAGTGGCTTCGTAACCCGGTCTAGGGAAGCTAGTGTTAAGACAAAGAAAGATGAACCAAAATAGCGGAGAGGGCAATGTCGTACTAAGATATGTAGTCAATTGTCGTTGAACAACGGATTTTCCGATTATCATATTCTCGCCATCAGTTTTGAAGCATTCAAATCCTCGAAGGCGGCCGTGCATACTCTGGAGTGTTGTCAGCAACGAAAGCTCCTGTATACTTAAGAGAGAGCGGTTCCTCACTTGGTGGATACTCTTCCCAAAATCCAGGCGATGGTCATTTTTTATTTCGTTTGTGATCTCAGGAGGCAGCATAGTGATTTCTCCCATATCTGAAATCATGCGGAAGGGTTTGTAGCCAGTCGCAGCAAAGCCTTGCTTAACCATTTCATTGGCATTGCTCATAAATTCATTCTTGGCTCTGCTCTGGGAGAATTCAAACGGCTTCTTCGGATTGAGGAAGAAAAGTTTCGACTTGGGACGTTGAAGAATGTAGATGGACAGCAACGTCAAGGCCGTCACGATGAACGTCACGGAGGGCAGGTTAGGTGTCGACATGAACCCTGCCAGGATACCTGCTTTCAGCTCAGGGGCCGCCATGGTGCCTCGAAGTCGGGATATCAGGTCAAGTCAGTTCATTATCATTATTATTGCTGTTCCCGGGAACTCTTGTCTTTATAAGGACCGAGTCGGTCGGACACCTCGGCGAGTTTCGAGGGATTCCAAATAACTCCATCCATTGCCAATGCAATCTGGTGGGCCAGGAGGGGTTTCCGGAGCACACGCCGTTGCAGGCTGTGTGCGGTTCTGGGGATCACCCAGGCGGTACAGCGACAATACCGCATATATTTCGGCCTGGCTGCCGAGCGCGATGCCTGAAGTAACCGCATGGGGCAATTCCAGAGGGGATTGAATTCATCCGAAGTGGAACACTAGGCTAGAAAAGGATCCAAGTTCTGGAAATGGTATATCTTGCATGCAATCCATGAGTCTTCACGGCAGGGGATTGGATCGTATAAAACTTAGAGACCACTGGCCTCGAAGGATTGATTTTTTCAAGTTTTGGTCTGGTTGGAAAACTCTCACAGATCGTCCGCACTCCGTAGTGACTGGCCGGTAGGAAATGTAACGAATGCTGTTCTCAACGCCGAATGGGATCACCCCAATCCAGGTCCTCGATGATGGGCTGGTTTGTCCATGCTGGTTTAGGTTAACGTTGGCCAGCGAGGCTTCAACAGCAACAAAGAAACTACCTGTCAGACGCCTCAACGAGAGCACACAGGCAGGACAATGTCATGCATACCGGGCCCCAGCCAACGGCCTCGCTTTCCAGGGAAGCGGATACGCTCTGATGCGTGTTTCACAAAGAGAGGCGTGGACTCGGTGGAGTCCAGGGCCCGGGCTCATCTTCCACGCCAGATCTCTTCGGGAAGTCAGGGACGCGGGCGGACTAGATTCGTTACTTTGTAAATAGAGACATCCTGGAGGAAGCGGATCCGAGCGGGCTGGCTAGTAGTGTTTGTTGACTTGAAGTGTGCTGCAGATGGTGATCCATCAACGCGGTCCAGCGAACTTCGAAGGATGCCAACCTGGCTCAATCGAGGCTGATACTATCTCCAAGTAGGTAGACAGAAGTCTCCGAACTCCAAACTGCGCCCCGCCGCGGAGTTCACCCACAGTGGACCAGATCCAAAGGGACATACTATTAATACTCCTTACTAGACTCGAGTTCATCTGTGAATATTACCACAGGATCTGGTATTCTCGATACTGCCGGGCCGTGTAATTAGTAATTTGATTGCCGAATGACCGGAGTCTGGGGGTGTTTTGAAGTCCCTGATGAGGAAAAAGCTGGATGGCGCACCGCCGTTATGCGAACAAGGATTGCAACATGTTCGTTCCACAGGCGCCGTGCGCTAACTAGTTAACAAGTTAACTCGTAGTTAGTGAATCAAGAAAATCTGGGGGATGCTTTTTCCTACTAGTTACTAAATTAGCTGCACAACGCAAATCAACGTCATACTGAGTATTAATTAATTATTAGCTGCCACACCTCGTTTGATATTCCCTAGCAATTTCTCTTATACTGTCAAGCCTCACCTTTGGTCTCATTTGTTTCCCGAGGCTATCTCTGCTAAACAAAATCATTTCCTTTTGCTTTAGCCTGGAAGACATTTAAAAAAGTTGATGTGCAATCACCGCAGTAATCCTAGGGATTGATACTCCTTCTCTAGTCCTATCTATGGCTCTACTTCCTTCAAGGGGGATGCTCTAATGTAGGGTACCAGCACCTAATGCTACCTGCTGGGGGATGCATAAGTCAATACTTTGGTGTCTATATTCATAGAACTGAGAACACCAGCTGTCCTATTCTATACACAAATCAGCGCTGCTGATGCCCTCCTAACTGCAACTTCAGGGATGAGGCAGGCTATGCTGCATCACTCCTCAAGCTTATTCGGCCTTCAAGGGTAGCTCAAATTCCCCTTCCCTTCCCCGTCCCCCTCTCCATCGTCTTCACCGCACGCATCCTACGGCATAGTTCTGACTCCAGGCTGAATTCTAGCACCACCCCCTCCTGCGCTGCATCTGATTCCACCCGCGGCAAACACTCCATCCAACCCACCCATCTTCCTCCTGCTCTACCCACTCTGTTTCTCCTATTAGGCCAGTTGGTTGATTGACCCAGACCCCAAAGCCTGCACCATAGCCAACCAGTCTCTCTGGTGCTCAATCCAGCTTCATCAGGGGCATGCACAAGGGTTAATCAAAGGTCCCCTTGCAACGGACAAATATCTCGGGCCTAGGCCGTGTATCCCGCCCATTCCACGCCAAATACCACCACCACGAATCCCTTGCTGACTTACCGACAAAGCCTCGAAAGCAACATATCCCTTTCTTCCCGCCCATAGCCATGGCCCACGCACGACTCAGGGACCCTTCATGGGCCCATCCTATGAGGACGCTTCCCGATCCCCCAATGTAGAACTAGGCTATTTATGTAGCAGAAACCTTCAAGAAAAACGCCGGAAACTTTGACTGTTTTAGTGAAAAAAATATATATATGTAGCCTGGCTAGTTACTTGAGTACTGTAACTAGATCAGTTCCTCCGAGACGAGACCGGGGGGAGCGCGGGGGCAGGGACTGGACTGACTGCTTCCCCTATCGTTCATCACGGTTTGGGTTGGAGATGGAGATTGATTCGGACTATGTATGTAGAGAGATAAGGACGGATAAAGTTCTCATTCCGTTTTCGCCATCTTGAGGAAATAAATAAATAAATAGATAAATAAATAAATAATGACAGTCAGTGTTGGGACTTGGAGGGGCAGCCCACACCTGTGGCACACCACGGCGAGTTCCCTTACTTCTAACTACCTTTTCATGAAATAAAGAGGTGTGTAGTATGTGTGTCTTGTCTAGGCAGGGATTATTCATTCAAACACACAACTAACCAGTGGTTAGGTAGTCAGGTAGTCAGTCATTTCTGGCAGACCATTTCCAAGCATTGAAGTGAAGTTGTCTTGTATTCAAGTTCCTCTTGCTGGACAGCTCATTAACTAACTTGGATGAATGGATCAGAATCAATCAATCACATGCCCACGCCCACACATGCAGGCCTGATCCATCCATCCATCCCCACCATGACATGACACAACACAACATGACACTTCTTTTCTCTTCTTTTTCTCTTGCTTCTTCTTCTACGGAGTACCTCTCTTTAGAAATAGATTCAAATCAAATCAAATCAAATCGAAACCAAATCAATTAATAAAAATCTGATTCCATTCAATATCTTGCAAAAAAAAAAAAAAAAAAAAAAGGACGCCAGGAAGCCAAAGCCAAAGTCTCATCAGCTCTAATATATCTATCTCATCTTATCTTATCTTTCAACGACAGAAAAAAAACAGAAAGAAAAAAGAAGGGAAAAAAAAAAAACAGAGATCGCGCACGACGCAACGGCTATCGCAGCAAGCAACGCAACAGCAATATAAAAAAAGCGCTTTATTTACTATTTATATCCTCCCCCCCCGAATACTCCAAAAAAGCAAAAAGCCAGCAAAGCAGAAAAGACAAGGACAAGGACAAAGTTGTGTGCGGTTCGGTTCTCTCCTCTCTCTCCACGCGCCCATACACATGCACACGAATATGCCCACGCCACGCCACTTGGTTAAAGGGAGGGGGGTGAGATGTTGTGTGGTGTGCTGGGATGGATGGTTATACAGAGCGGGGTTGGGTGATGTGGGATGTGGGAGAGAGAGAAGAAAATAAATGAGCAGAGCGAACAACGATTCGATTCGATTCGACACCATCAAAAGCAAAATAAAAAGAGGACAAAAAAGAAGAAGAAGAAGAAGAAAGATTCAGGTATGTATGTATATACTCGGTTTATCGTTGCAGCCGTTATTACAAAAAAAAAAAAGAAAGAAAAAAAAGAAGGAGA
>JANTQH010000088.1:0-161228 GCA_032988465.1 Onygenales sp. PD_10 | reverse complement strand
ATAGTCACTGACTGCCATACACCTCAAATGAAGAATAATAATAATAATAATAATAGTGGGATTTCAGTGAGCATTCATATAGTCCTGTTGGTCCTACTGAGCACTGGCCATTAAGAATTTAGCCCACTTGTAGGCTTACTAAAGTTTTGAGATAATAGTGTCCATAATTTGAATCAGGCTGCAGGGTGAAGTGGAAGGTTCAGATAATTTAATAAGATTAAAGACTTTAAGATTATAATTATATGACAGGAAAAACAGGCTAACATCAGTGCTAACAGTATTACAACTATTAATTGTAAGTTTAGTGTGTAGAAGAAGTTCATTCTAGTTATTCTGAGTAGATAAATAGAACTTTTAAAGGTAATTTTTGGTTGTCTGAATTATATGTTCAGTACTATCATTAATTTTAGAGTAATAAGTAGTCAAGAGGTGTCAGAAGATTCTAAGGAGCTAGTAGATTTAAGTTCAGATAGCTTCAATGAACTGAGTTCTATAGTTCAAGATAATTATATAGAGTAGATCATGTAGGTAGTAGAATGAGCTTTGAAGGAATATCTTTATCACTATAGGTATGTCTATTTTCATACAGGGTTTAAGGATAATACTCTTGCTAAGGTAGTTAATAATGATGAGGATATTCTTGCAGCTATTACTCATAAAAAGGTTTACTGTGAAATTAATGATAATATAATCTAACATTATGTCAGATGCATTTAGAGATTAGGAGAGACTTAAGTAGATCTTAGTAGCAATTCTATCAGGTAATAATAGATTAGTAGATATTATAATTTCAGGTGAACTACTAGATACTTTAAGATATATCAGGCTAGTAAAAATCTTAGAATAGGATTCAGTGGAGTGCTTTACAGCCTGGGTAGCTAGTCATCAGGAAGTTGTGAGTTCCTTACATGATTTGGGTGTGCAACAGTTCTGAATCAGAAACTTACTGCCTCCCCCAGAAGTGTAGTTAGGAGTTGGGGTCCACAGAGCACTTAGTGATGTTGATATAGACTTGGAGTTTAGACAGAAAATAACAAGCTTTATCTTAGATGACCTGGGTTATCACCTGAAGGCATTCATTGGAGGCAGTAATGATATCTCACAGTTCTTAGAGTAGGAATGATCTGAGGAGGCCTTCCACAGGGTCTACCTGAGTAATCATAATTGATAGGACAATAAATGAGACACATATTACTCTATATGATATCACTTTGAATTCTTTGAGGATCTATAGGTCTAATAGTCTCTATTTATAGTTTACTCAGCAGGCATTGAAGTCTCTAGAAGGTATATTCTATTCATATTGAAAGAGGGTGTCAGCCATGGGGTTCTCTGTGCCAGGGCAACAATGAATTGTAAAATGGAAATGACTGAGGAACTCAGCTTAGTGTATTTAACATTCAGAGAGTTTATGAGTTATAATGAAATATTAGAGATTCTTATGATTTATAATGATTTTAAAGTTTTTCATGCTGCAGAGTTTGAAGTCCCATTCTTTTAGACACTGAATGATAATGAGGAGTTTCTTGTCATAAATCTTATAATTAACTTTAATGGGGCTAAGCTTTTTAAATATAAATATATATAATTATAGGACTTCTTCATCATCTCATTATATGAGAGTGTTGCTTGTGATGTAATCAGAGGAGTTAGTTTCAACTACTATTAGATAGTTAGAATTAAATGTAATGAACATCAGAGTAGAAATGAGTATCTTCTTAAGACATATAAATATCTTGTCTGCTTCCTCAGACCACTGGAATTACTGGTCTTTATGTGTGAGGTTAGTTAATAGTCAGATAATATTAGAGAAATGTCAAATGAAATATCAATAGAAATTTATAAATCCTAGGAAGCCTCATATATCTTTCATAATTATAGAGGCCTCTCATTTGAGAATAGCAGCAATTTTCTTGGGATCCATACAGACTCCCTTTTCTACCTCTATAATGAAGTCAAGGTAGGTCATCTCTGGAACTTTGAAGGTAGATTTATTAATGTTAATTGGGAGACTATATTTGTAAAGATAGGTGAGGACTTTTCAGATATACTCTTAGTGCTACTTGCAGGATCTATTAGTGAAGATGAGGATGTTATTAAGGTAAGTAAAAGTAAATTCATCTAAATAGTTCTGTAAGGCTCAGTTGATGTATTTCTGAAAGATGCTTAGAGCATTTATAAGGTTAAAGAGGGTAACTATCCATTCAAATAGATCATATCTCATGTGAAAGGTAGTTAGCCACTTATCTCCTTCTGCAATTTAAATCTTATAAAACATAAAGATAATGTCAAGCTTTATGAACCACTTAACTCATTTAATCTATTTGAGAGTCTCATTGATCAATGACAGTAGATAATAATCTTTTCAGGTAAGGCAGTTAAGACTCTAATAATTAACACAGAATTGAAGGCCTCTACCTGGTTTATTTGCAAATAGCATGGGTACACCTGCAGGTGAGTTGCTAACTCAGATGAAATTCTTATTCAGAAGGTCATTAAGGGTCTTATAGAGCATGAGTAGTTCATTGTATGATATATTGTATAGAGGTCCTTAAGGTAGCTAAGAATCTTTATCATCTATCTTTTTAAATTCAATATAATAGCCATGTACACTGTAGAATAGTAGGAACTTCTCAGCACCCTTATGATCAAAAATGTTGAGGAATTCATGATAGTATAGAGGAAGAACTATTGCAGGATCAGTCTTTAGCTTCTTAGAGAGTTATAAGAGAGCTTTCTCTATATTAGCCATGCTAGCAATAAAGATTTTAATAGGAGGTTAGGACTTGAATTTCTAATTGCAGCTTCAGAGGAGGTTATAAGTATTAGTAGAGATTTAGTGAAGGTCAGTAATCTTATGAACATCTTTTTTGGAGATATAGATACCTCTAGAGAATATGATGTATTAATTGCAAGCATCAATAAGAGCTTGATGTTCAAATAGCTATAATAAGTCTAGTATGAAGTTATACAGCAGGTTCTTAATTTCATATGCATAAATATTTTCTCAGAGAAATTTACTAATATTAACATCAAGCTTTACTATATTTTATATGAAGTTATCTGTGTCACCATTGATACCTTCAATCTTTTAGGGGTTGATCAAGATACACAGAAGGTTATAATAATTAATCATATAAGAGTAAATTATTAAATAGTAATAATAATCACTGTTCATCATAGCATTCATATTAAAAGAATAATTAACTATAGTAGGTATAAGAATTACCAGAATAGTCATTTTCTTCTCAAAGATTTTCTTATCTAACTCTAGAAGCTTCTACTTGCAATTTCATATAAAAGCTAGTTTTTTCCCAAGTCTGATTTAGCATCTTCAAAGTCTTCCTCCTCTTTAGGCTTGATTTGTATGTTTGCAGATTATATGGGCAATTTCAGGAGAATATGAATTCTATGGCAGTTAGTAACTCTATGCTCAGATTTGTCACAGTTAATGTAGACACCTTGGGTATAGCAGTTGATGATAGTGGTAGTAGTTATATTCAGAATGTAAAATGTATTTACACAAGTAGGCCTAGTAGGCATCTAATTTATTGTATTTAAATCTTTTAGTAGAGAAATCTTGAGGAAGGCTTTTCCAGAGGTAGTAGGAATATCATCATAGATTTGACTCTAAATGGCCTTAATCTTAAATAGGTTGTTCTCTATACTGCAGAGCTTCATATAATATTTAAGATATGTAGTAGGTTTAATGAAGGTAACAGTCTACTGTAGAAGTTCAAATTTAATGGCCTTTTTAAATAGAACCTTCTTGACAGTATCATTTTACAGCTGGCTGCTAGCTTCTAGGATCTTCTAATCAAATCTTAGGAAAAAGATAGAAAGTAGATTAGTTTTCTGATGAACACTGTGTAGTTAGATTAGAGTCTTCTGAGTCACTAAGAGATTAGAGAAAAGAATGTCAAGCTGGTTAAGAATGACATTAGAGATTATAAGAATAAGCTTAGCATTAGCCTTCATCTAAGGATAGAATTAGGTGATGGTAGTGTCAGAGAGTTAGATATAGATGTATCAGGCCTGATCAGTAAGAGATCTAATTATAAGGCTATTCAAAGTAATTTTAGCCTTCACACTGAGATGCCAGGCAGGATATTTAGAGACTTATTTGCCTGTAAATTTCTCAAGGATGATGAGTCTTTCTTTTGAGCATCTTAGAAAGTTCTTAAAGAGAGTAGTTGAATGAGTAGGAGTCTGGACAGGGGCTAGAGTTAGTATGAGTATATAATTTTATTTAGTAATGAGATTAATCTTATTTGTAAGCTATTAAATGAAGTTTTGAAATTCAACATTAGAGTTCTAAGAAAAGGTATTATCTTCATGTAGAGAGTCTATATTCATAATGAATTTAAAAGATTATTTAAATTTAAAAAGTTTAGAGGATTCAGAAAGTTTGAAGGAAAATCTCATAAGATATTAATATAAATTATTAGGGCTTTAGGGTTTTTTACTGACATATTATCTGATGGAGCTAAACTAATTATATTTTAGATTTTAAAAGAGTTTACTATATGCACAAGTTACATTTAGAGGAATCTACTATACATGTAAATCACATTCAGAGGATAAATATAATAAGGATCTCTAAGAAGAAATTAAATAAGTAATTATAAAATGTAATAGATGCATTCTGATAAGTGAATTGTATGAGCTATATACTAAAATTAAGATTATAATTACTAGAGAAAGAAAGGAAAAGAGAAAAGAAATTATGAGATCATGTGATATAAATAGAAGAGAATTATATGAGGTCAGAGTGGTTAAATGTTCATATAAAGGCCTGGTCAGAGGCATCCAATCAGGTAGTCAGAGATCAGGTAAAGTTTGGGCAAGCTACAGATATAGGGTATAAGGGTGTAGCCCTTCACAGTAATGTGACTTAGGCCTTGGCACAGCCTTTCCTTTTGCGGCCTAGTGCTAGCTCCCGCGGACCTCGCGGTCTGCAACGTCTTTGACCACTGAGAGGCTTGTGGGCAAGCAGTATTTTATACACTAATGTAACTGCGCTAATTGGTGAAGCAAAAACAGATGAGGGGATAACCTTTACTGGCCCCCCTATCTTCAGAGGGCCAGCAAACAGCCCTGCTACGCCTCTACCCCCACATCCAATACAACCAACCCCTCATACTACATGTATATATTCCCTCACATCATTCTATAACCTCTACGCTCTACCCTACGGGCGATCCCTTACAGATCACTCGATTCTCAACATGTCCGCATCATCGCCAGTCCTGCGATTGGAGGGGCTCTCTGTGTTTATAACTGGTGCGACCGATGACATTGGGATCCAGGCGGTTCGGGGATTTCTTGGTAAGTCTACCTGGTCTTTTCGTTTCTCATCATCTTTAATCCCTGCGCTGGCTGGACATTCCGAACATGCAGCGGAGTATCCTCTTGTAGATGCACAAGCCATGACACACATCCTTGGAAATTTCATGGTTCTTCCTTGCTTTTGCCGGGGGCTCCCAAGTTAACCAGAGAAATCGTCTAACGTGTTCAAAGGCCATGGATGTAGGGTCACTGCGCATGATTTACACATGGTGGAACCATCCCTGTTCGGGCCACCAAACAATCGCCTCCATATTATTTCCGGGAATGTTGCGGATGAGGGTGCAATACGATCTTGTATCGATTCAGCCCAGCAGAAGTTCGGTCCGATCAGCATCTTAATAGTAAATGCAAGAATCGGAGAAGAATATAATGATTCTCCAATCTGGGAAACCCCTTTGGAGCACTGGGAGAGGAGCTACAGAATAAACGTCCGAGGAAGTTTCCTTGCGATCAAGCACTTCCTCCGAGCTGCCCGTGAGGCAAAACATGCCAGAGGAGCAGAACTGCCGAATTTGGCCATCGTTGTGATCGGAACTGAACACGGCGAGGTTGGGGAGGCCGAAAACATGCGCCCATCTGGACCCGGGGCGCTGAATTGCAGGTTGATCCAACAAGTGAAAAAAGATATCATCCTGTTGGACCGAAACGCACGGATCAATGCAATCGATATTGGGCAGCTTGACAAACCTTCAAGCGAAAGACAACCGGGCGGCCTGATGCGTCCATGCGCTCAAACGCAAGCAATGTATGTACATACATGTACTTAAACTGTCCGCGTTTATAATCCACTCCCCCCAAAAAAAGTGCTGGGATGATATATGGCGACAGCTTGATGGCTAAAAACTTCGTCCCCAGTTCTCCCGTCGAAACAATCGCTCGAGCAGGCAGTAGTATTGGAAACGTCATAACATACCTGGCATCTCATCATGCAGCCAGCCATCTTTCTGGGATATGCCTTCAGGCGAGTCGGAGTGAGGAAGGTCGCGTCATTTGGCGGGAAGATATGATTATAGTTGCGACCGGAATTGGCACAAAAGACCACGCCCTTATAGGAACGGAGCAATCGTGTAATATATCCGTGCCAGTATTGACAACTAAGAAGCCCAAGATTCGCATTGCACTCTCAATCGACCTCGACGCCGTGTCTGGATGGCTGGGCACTGGTAAGTCAATCACGGCATCCTCCCAAATATAATGAAACACGCAACTGACGTCTATAAGGTACGCATCCTGATAATGTCCTAGCAGATTACTCCGCTGGGTTTTTCGCAGCAAAAGTTGGAGTACCGCGCTTATTGAAATTGCTGAAGAAATTGAAGGTTGCTGATAAGTGCACATGGTTCATCCCGGGGCATTCAGCAGAGAGTTTCAAAGAGGAAGTAAGCCAGGTGGTCCAGTCTGGATGCGAAATTGGTCTTCATGGCTATGCTCATGAGGGTGCCTACCAGCTTACTCTTGAGCAAGAGCGAGATGTTCTCGAAAAATGCATTGCCATTTCAACGGCACTAACTGGCAAAAGGCCGGTTGGGTATCGAGCGCCGCTGTACCAAATAAGGGAATCGACTCTCGATTTATTAGAGGAATATGGCTTTGAATACGGTAGGTTCTTCTACTCAATTTTCCCATTCGCATCCACCGGTTAGCTAACATGGAGCTATAGATGCCTCACTTACAGACCATGATTGCTATCCGTTCTTTGCTCCACGGCGTCCGCCCCTGAAGGCAATTGATTTCAGCCAACCTGCATCGTCATGGATGCATCCAATTCCCGAGAAGATTGGGCCCCATGGCGACAGACGGCCCTTGGTGGAAGTACCATGTAACTGGTATATGGAAGACATGACGCCAATGCAGTTCCTTCCTCATACCCCTAATTCCCAAGGGTACGTTGATGTGAGGGTGGTCGAACAGCTCTGGAAAGACCGGTTCCTGTGGCTCTGGCAAAATGAAGAAGAGCCAATATTTCCTCTGTTGATGCATCCTGATACAAGCGGGATGGCACATGTTATCGGTATGATCGAACGAATGATTACATGGCTGAAATCCTGGGGCCCAGAGGTAGAGTTCTGCCAAACCAGGGAAATTGCCAGGCATTTTCGAGAAAAAAACCTTGACTGAAACGAGCATACAAGGAACTGTGCACAATGTTTGGGGTATAATAAATTTTAACAACCCAGCTCAACTCTTCTTTCCTGCCTCTCGGCCCAACTATTAGGTTCCACAAAAAAAGATACATAATAGGCTTAAAATGAAACAGTGCTTTGGCAAAGAAAAGAAATCGAAATAAAAGACAGAGGTGGCTATCAGGGGGCAAAGAAAGTCGTCGGGTAACCTCACGCAAAGGAGGATTATATGACAAATTAAAACTAAATGCCAAAATAAATATATCGTAGGGAACTCTGTGCAAATATTAAAAATCGAGCAAGCGGACCTTTCTCCATCCATACCCATCATGTCCAAGCGACTGCCAGCCGGATAGTTGAATATAGTTCCGTTTCCATCCTCCTCGTTCCAACAACACCAACCACCAACCAGCTTTTCGCCATATGTTTGACTAACCTTTGACCTCCATCGATATTGACCCCATTGGGCCTCCGAGAGAATATGGCGCGGGCTCAATAACAGCGCCAAAGCGGTTGTCAGTGTTCTGCCCTAAGCAAACCTTCCCCCATCCCGATTTAATCTACCTATAATGGTTTTTAACGGCCACCTGGGCGCCAATCGATTTCGTGTTTTTAGGCCGAGGAACAAAAAGATCATGATATAGATCAATGTCTTCTCTAGAGGTATGCCAAAGCTCAAACTCGTACGCCCGAAACACTGTCGCAAGCGTCACAAGGAGTGTCATTTGGGCAAGGCTGGCATGAGCAAGTTATTAATATGCGTTTCTTCACTTGATTTCACCTTTCCCTAGGACTATGTCTTGCCAAGGAGGAGAATTGTTTTCACTAGGAAATAAATTACTAACTTCATTCCAATGCATTTTCTGGTTCCTTTTCCAAAGGGGACGAGATATCTCTCCAACCGCCTCCGCTCTTCCGGTTCCAGCCATCTCTCGGGGACAAAACTATAGGAATCGGGAAATATATCCTCATTATGGTGCATCAACACAGATGTCATGCCGACGGCAGTCTGTGAGAAAAGATAGTGAGTGGATGTTTCTAGGTTCTTTCCAATCGTGATGGGGCAACTCTTACCCCTGGGGGAATGCTATATCCTCCATACCAAATGGCTTGATCCGGTGATTTTCGTGGAAGCCTGGTGCTCACACCATATGATAGCCTGAAATGACACCCTTAGCTCAAATATATGCTACTTGCGCAAGAGGACTGGTGATAATACCGCAGTCCTTCCAGAATCACCGATGTCTATACCGCAAGTCAGCGAGGCCCTTCAAGTTGGTCGTTTGTACCCGAAAATACACACCAGGTATGGAAGTTTCTCAAGGTCACAAGTCTTGAATTCAACCCTCAGGTCTGGTTCCAATGCTAGAAGCTCTTCCCGACATCTTTGGAGTCTAGTTGGATTTTTCAACATATGATAAGTTGTGACGGTGAGAGCATTTGACGTAGTTTCAATTCCTGCAGAAATGGTTGATCGAATTTCCGCGATGAGTCGGTCCGGTGTTTTCTCCCCGGGAGCCAAGATCGAGTCCATAACTTGATCGACTAAGGTATATCCTCTTGATGACTCTATATTACCGCCTCGCCGTGGCAGATTCCGCTCGCTCCATATTTCGTCGACCTTTTGGTGAAATTGCCCGGCAAGCCTAAAAAATAAGGCAAGCCCAGGATCCAACGCAGCTGCCCAAGATTGAGGGACGCATTTTAACAATGACAGGACCCAAGTTACCTGCCTGGATATCATCACCATTTCAGAGGCGGATCTCAATGCTTGTCGCCAATGCGGAAGCCAATCAGGTGCATCGAGATACTGGTAGTTTGTGTCCAGGACGTATGAAGTGATAAGATCTGTTATCAAACAGACATACCCGAGTGATATTGGCACTATTTTACCGGCCGCGTCAAATTCATCAATCCTCTTGCAAAACTTTTGCACAAGCGTTTGGACCAGTCGCTCATATTGTGCAACCCTTTTCCTAAAGAAAAATGGATTTAATGCCCGTCTACGGAAGCGATGTGCCCTGTGGCTTTCAGTTCCGAAGGCAGACAGCGGAAAATCGAAAGGTTTGAGGTAATAATAATACTTATCGCGGGCTGGGCTATACGAATATAGCACGTGGTAGTATTCTGGATCATCTATGTGTAATTCGTATGGGCTGATTCGAATAATCGGTCCTACGAAGATTTGTTGTCAGCCACATATTTTCCAAATAGTTCAAGGGCTTGCTAACCATATTTCTTATGCAGTTCCTTTATCTTGAAGGTATATCGACCCTTCAGAACAGCGTCGTAATAAAACTCATACCATAAAGTCGCCGCCGCAAGTCTTGGTCCTGGGAACTTTGACAGCGGTGATATATACAATCTGTATATCAACCCGATGGCGACATATATCATGAGGAACATACATGCTGCGACCATAAACAGAGATGTATGCATCAAACCATCTCTTGATTTGAGGATCATCTCCCAAGCCCCCAAACCACATTCGACAGGATAGTATCCGAGCATTGCGCTTAACAAATTCGAGTCTGCCCAAAACCGGCCAAGAACCAGGCACGAATATAAGGAACAACCCGGGTCTGTCGAAACCTCTATGGACGACACTCTCGATTATGCTTGATATTCCCGTCCCCCTTGTCAAACTTTAGAAATGGGGTCGCCTCGCAAGTATTTAAAGTCAAAGGGATATTGGCACAAAATACACATACCGTCCGTTGATTTCCTGCCTTACAATCCGGGATTTATATCGTTTGGTAGTGGTCAACATCGATAAAGTACGAGGTATCGGAGGCAATTGCCTGGTTTGTGTTTTCTCTTGACTATTTTGCAGTCTCCTTGGTTTGGACATTGTGCGAACGTCACTGAATGGGCTTGATTTCTCTAGTTGCAGCACATTCCGCACCTATCCCACCCCGCGTAACCAGGCATGAGTCTGGACTTTGCACGACGTAGGAGCGAGTTCGGGCCGCCTAATCAACGCCGGGTATCAGTTTTCGCTGTTGGTGATCAAAGCAGCCTGATTGGCACGTAATCACGCTTGTCCTGAGGATATCGGATTTCCGTCCTAGCTACAGGAATCATACAGTACACACGCATATGCATGCATCCAAATATACAACTTTTAATCCGACAGGCTTTTGCGTGCCCCACTATTAGGCCCGTGCCTATCAACTGTATGTACATGCACTATCCAGTTCGAGTTATTCATGTCAGACAATAACGTCCATAAAATGCCATCAAATTTTAACGCCAATGTCGATCCCCCCACAATGCCAAATCAGAGAGAGTAGAATCCACCCGTTATGTTCTCGGTCCCTTTCCAATCACGAGGTTGCAGAGCCGCGGCCTAGTTCAATCAGGTGGCCATCCATGTATCTAAAGTCGGCACTTAACGACTTTTGTTACTCTGCAGAGAACCCCCGGCAAGCGTGGGATTCGACTTGTCACTGGCCCTCAATCATTCGCGTGGTTGATCATCGGGATGGGGGAGGGATGCTCCAGGGCTCCAGTTTGAGTAGTTACCCAACAAATCCTGAAGCTTCATGTCTCAAGTAGCGAAATGAATCCTGCATCACATATTGCGGTCAACGCATTTACATGAACCGCTAATATCCTCCCCCTTTCCGAAGCAAACGACGACGCTTAGATTAAGATATCGTTTGAAAAATTGGGACAACATGCCCAGACTAGTTACCACAGCCAATAGCCAGCCGTTTGCGCCACCCCGGGTAAGTTTCAGGGGCTTTGTCCCTATTCTAACAAATCGTGGCGCACTGTATCTCCAGACCACGTGCGATTCCATCTTCATGCGGAAAGTCATACGTAGTCGGAGGGTACATCACCAGTGAAATATTGCCAATTGGGCGGACTACTTACGCCGGCCTTGGCCCAATACAAGTTATCTTACTGTTGGTCATTTTAAAGAATCAAGGATATCTATTGCAGGTGTAATAAACCGCACCAAAGCGAACTTATATCTGGCGGCTTGAGCAGTCGCTACTGTCTGGCAGCATCTAAATGGCTTGCTTTGCAATATAATTTCAATGTACAGAGCACTGCCCGGTACCCTGCTGATATCCTGGCTGTGAGACACCTATGGCTCGCGAGGTTTTTCCCCCTGATGCGCACTCCGTGCGGCAGGTTTTCCTAGCTTGTGTGTCTAGTATGTAGCAGAACCACATATCTTTAGATGTAAGTGGTGTATAAATAATAATAATGTACAGAGCACCAGCAATACACAACCATTCTTGATTTGTATTTAATCAAATAGTTAATACATTAACTAGTTAACCAGGTTCATGACCACCAGGTCTTAAACCAACAGAGTGCATTTTTGCGTCAGAGGGCTGTTCGCGGGCGGAAGTTCAAAACAATAATGCCACTTTGTTGATACCCTGCCGGTATCTTTTAAATCTCAGTATTCCAGAAAGGGGACTACTTGTTGTCGATCTAAAAGCAGAAATCACCATGAGATAGATCTTTGAATTGTGAGGTCATTCCAAGGTTGGTTAAAAGAGGCTAGTCCTTTAAGCTTAAGTTAGTTAGTCAATCTAATCCTTATTGGGAAGTCTGTCTTGGCATCCATCCAGAGAACCAAGATGCAACATGATCATGAAGTCATCGCACACCAATTCTCGCGCGGACTGAGCATCGAGGACCTGGCCAAGGACGGCATAATTTGTCCCAAGACTGTCCGGGCATGCTGGCCGCGACTAGATGTGTAAGTCACACAATTAGTTCGTGTCTGTGTTTGAGTGTGGGTACACCCCCTTCCACGCCAAATTTCATCGCCATGCCTTTGGGCAGTTAACCACCATTGATCAAGGACTCTAATATTCCAACCCGAGTTTCGGAATATTCACGGCAATGACTCTCTTGCTACGGGACTTGCCTACAGGTGGGCTTCTTTAAAAATCACATGGCCTCTATCTTTGGATTCTTGGTGGGAGACATGTCAGTCTTAGTCATCGATTAGTAGTTCAATGGGCCAGATACTCCGCGCTTCGCTCTGATATCAGCTCCCTATTGTCTCCTCTCGAAGCAATCGACCATCTTGACCTCGAACGCCGTGTATTCAAAAGAAGATGGATAGCAATAAAAATTCGGTTGTGCCGTGCAAGGAGCTGTATCCATTCCTTTCCCGTACCCAGACAACTAGTTCGAGGTTGCCTGCCACGCCGGGAGAAGAGATGGTCCAGTTCCTGGCGGGATTGGCATGGGAGCACTGTATTTACGGTTTCTCTACATAAACGAGCAGCTTCAACGGAGTCTCACCAATACTATTCGACAGTTAATGAATATGCAGTATTATCCCCACAAGTTATGCCGTAGAAACCGGCCATTTTATGGGCTTGAGGAGGTGGCGCCCTTCCATCACTATTGAAAATTCAATCTCAGCAGACTGCGTCGCGAAGTTGGATAAGTGAGCGTTCCACACCCGAGAACCCAGAGGCACAGAAAGGTAGGTTTAACGCGGCCATGTCCACCCCAGAAACAAGTTAACATGAATATAGTATTCCGAAGACCTCTACCACCAAGCATGTGTCCAGAGTGCAGTTGTTCTAACAAGGGCGTGTCGGGTGGCGATATTAAATCGAGTGGGTGTGACGAGCATTCCGTGTCTTCTGCATGCGTTCATCCAACAGTTAACACATGGTTGGCTCCGCGTGTGGTTTGTGATACCAAGTTACGGAAAACGGGAATTTGTGAATCACCAACCGCGCTAGCTACTATGTAACTGCATCGATGATTGCTGATCTCCACCAGGTCGGAGCTTTTGACCCTGTGGCCGTCAATCAGACAGCTTTTCTGGTTTTCGTCACGCGCAGATAATCGCGACTGTATAGCTTCTTCGCCTCAGTCCAAAAACCAATACTCGACCCAGTAACCGCACGATGCCGGTTAACTATGGCATACCAACGTTTCAAGACCATAAACGAAAACGAACTTTACCCGACGATGAAGAAGACGGTACCAGCAAGAAAGTTTCCCGCAGGCCGGTTTAAAGATACCGCCTTACGTGCTTCCTATGTCGAGCAAAGGCTCTCCCTTGAGACAGCAACAGCAACATGTGATCCGTAGCCGGGAGTAACACCTCAAAAATAATATCGGCCATCATTACGCCCGAACGGCCATCACAACTCTCGGGGAAATAAAAATCCCCCTAGCCAACCAGTGTCGGCTTCCACTCGCAATATTCAGTGATTCTAGACGATCAGATTTTCACAAAAAATAAAATCGAAGGATCAAATTCAGGGTGTACTTTCAGACTCGAGAAGATTATCATGTGAGAACCTCGAATTCGGGCGACAGCAACTCTGTCCCACAGCTACTTGCTGCCTCTTCACCCAAAACCATATCAACTGTTGCTCGATCATATATCACGAGGTACGTATTAGGCGTCAAGATATCTATTCTGCAACGGCTGCTACACAAGCTATCAGGCCCAAGCGCCTCTGCGTTTCAATGGGCCAGTAAAAAATTATGTCCTCCTCAAATGTCTTCCGCTCAGGCAAATACAACGAACGTTAACACGTCCCCACAGACGACAAATTCTCGGTCAAGTTACACTCTTAATCTTCCTCGGCACAACTCAGAAACTCTCGAGGCGCGCATCCCAGTCCTCACGGAACTGCGACCCTGGGAGGCTACTTTTACCCCTTGGCACGAATTCTCCGTAGCCTTTTGTCCCAGTCACACCTCCATTTTCTCGATCGTATACTACTTTCCCTCGTAAAATTGTGAACCTTGGCCATTGAGTCATCGTGTGGTTTTCATAAGGAGTGTAGTCAACATTATGATGTAATTGCTCATTGTGTAACGGGAAAGGCTCCATGGAGGGATACCAGATAGTCATGTCTGCGTCCGATACTCCAGGCACAAATGCACCCTTCCTGGGATACAGACCATACAACCGGGCGGGATTCGTGGATGTTACTTCAACAAACTTTTGCGGCGATAGCCGCCCTGCACTAAGAACAAGCGGCAGTCGTGTCTCGATTCCAGGACAGCCATTTGGAATATAGCGGAAACGGCCTTGCGGGTATTTGTCACTCAGTATGCTCTTCTTTCCGGCCTTGTCGTCTTCGTATACGAACGAACAGTGGTCTGAGGACAGTATGGTAAATGTCCCATTCTGCAAACCGCGCCATATCGCGTCGTGGTCGCCCTTCTCTCGCGGCGGCGGAGAACACACACACTTGGCACCTTCGAATCCTGGATGAGCAAGATCCTCCCGGGTAAGAAAAAGGTACTGGGGACAGGTTTCTGCGTAAACCGGGAGCCCCCTGGTCTGAGCGTCTCGAATCGCCTGCGCTGCGGGAGGAGCTGATACATGGACAACCAAAATTGGAGTATCGATTATCTCGCTAAGGACAATTGCGCGACTCGTCGCTTCTTTCTCGAGCAATTGGGGGCGAGAGGTAGCATGGTATTTGGGCGCAAAACGACCATGTTCCTCCAATTGATCTGTCATCCAGGTCAACACATCCCCATTCTCAGCATGGACCATGGTGGTTATTCCTTGCTTTCGTGCTTCGAGCAAAACGTCCAGTATCTGGTTATCACGTAGCTGTAGCGCCTCATATGTCATATATATCTTCAGCGAAGAGACTCCTACTTTGCGGATAGCCGCAAAGTCTGCCAACGACTGCTTCGTCGGGTTTGAAAGAAGCAGGTGGAACGAGTAATCACAATAGGTATTGCCGCTGGCTTTCGCATGCGTATCATCGAGAACCTTCAACAGCGAAGGTTGGGTTTTCTCCTGGGGCGCAAATGTCACCATGGTCGTAGTCCCTCCAGCAATCGCAGATCTCGACCCTGTCGTTCAAGGAGAACATCAGTAACGCTTATGTTTCAGTCCAGGTGTGCAGCGGTGGCAAATATCTAGTACCAGATTCGTATGTGTCTGAAGTCCTTCCATCGCCGCCAAAAAGCGCCGGTTCGTCCAGATGAACGTGAGCGTCGATGCCACCGGGCTGGAGCAACCCTCACAGATCAGTAACCACATTTCCAGAGATGCAGAACGAGGCAGTCCGAAGGAACTTACCATTACATACGCCCCTTGAGCATCAATTGTCCTCTTTGCAGGGACATTTGAGAAATGGCCAGACGGGGCCAACAAGGCAATTTTTCCGTCTTTCACCGCAATATCGTAACGGCCAATATCAACAGCGGTAACGACGGTACCATTCAGTACGAAAAGGTCATATGTTGAATCCATAGTTCGATAAAGGAATGGGATGCCTGGAATGCGATGGTATCAGATAGTCCTAGCGACAGCTCTTTAACAATAATCCTCATGAAGAGGCAGTCTGCATCTTTCCTTGACATCATGACGTATTTTATCTCTGTCTGCCCGATAAAGCTAAGTAAGCTTTCCGTTCGGTTTGCTGCACACCGCTCGGTTATCTATCGCCGTTGGATTCTTATCAGACGGGCCACCCCGCCCTCAAGGTCATTGGAGACGTGCATTAGCCAATCCAGGCGGGGTTGGGGGGATTCGAATGAACATTTAGCGCAAATATCGGCAGCCGGCTGGATGATACATACAGTCACCATGAATCTGACGAAATACGTCGGAAAAATCTATTTGCTAGCTGACCGAAATCGCTGGTTTCCCTACTATTCATCATGGTGAAATGTCATGGTTATTTTTGTAGCCCATTCCGAGATAATAAACTGGCTCTAAACCGCTAATAAATATCACCCACAAGCAGTTTGATTCAGCAAGACAGCTCACCATGCCACAGAGGCCTGTAGCAGGGATCTACTGCACAAACAAAGAGGAGAAATTTCCTGGGTATGCCATGAGGATTAAGACTACTGTTGCGAAGGAGAAAGAAATGGGGAGAAATAAATATACATAATTAAGCGAATTATGGCTATATAGTATAGTTCATAGGAATTCCTACTGAGATGCGAGCTCAGCCTTGCGGGAAAATATAATCCAGCAGTAACATGCTGAACATTAATTATGCAAGCCGACTCGGGCAAAGACAGCGCTGCACTATGAGTGGGAAAGAAAATCATGGGTGCCCCTAACCAACCAAGATTGGTTTAGAACAGTGCGTAATAGACGCGTTTCCACATAGGGGCCGCCCGTCTATATTCTTGAACCCGGTTGTGCTCCTCCCAGTCAATCTCTCGCCGGCCAGAGTCGACGTCTACCTGGCTCAACTTAAGCCAGCCTTCACGCTTCCAGAAATAGCCGCATATCCAGAAGAAAATAACAATCGGGGCAGCAAGATAGGACTTGAAAAAGCCCTCCGCACTGGGTTCTCCCTTAAGAGGAGAAACGGCGACGTAGAACTAGCGACAAGTTAGGACTCAGGTTAGAAGTTAAGCAAAAGAGACAAAAGGCGACAAACCTGCGCGATAAGGACAATGACCACAAGTCCTAGGCCGATCCAGGATCCCACCACGCCAAATTGAGCCTTGAATGGGAGCTCGTCAGTAGAGTGGCCGTGGTAAGCCCATGCTGCTCGGAAACGAATGTGGGCCAGACAAATCTAACATAACCGTTAATCGCTCGTGCTCAAGGTATCTGCACCATAAGGATATTCAAATAAAACTTACACTCCCCCAAGTAAACAATGCAGCGAGGCCAGAAAGAGCCATCAGCCAGTCAAACACCGTTTGGCCATCGGCAGATAGGTTGACATAAGCCAAACAGCCAAGGAGGATAATCGCAAGGGTCGACGTCAAAGGTCTACCGGCACGGTCGACGTAGGCGAAAATGCGAGGGGCATATCCCTGTTCTGCAAGAGCCGTAAGGGTTCGGGATCCACCATAGACGGCTGAGTTTCCAATTGACAACACAGAGATCAAGATGACCACATTCATAAAACTGTCGAATCCATCCAGCCCAGCGTCCTTGGCAGCGATGACGAATGGCGAGGCTTTGACGTCAATATAACCACCGCTTCCAATCAGGCGCTCATCAGTATGTTTGACCAGGAGTCCAACGAAGAATAGTGCCAGAATGTAGAAAAGGGTGATACGCCAGAACACCTGCTTCACTGCCGCAGGGAGGGACTTGAGGGGGGTTTTAGATTCAGCAGCAGCGAGGCCGACCAACTCCGTTCCCGAGAAAGCAAAAGCGGCGGTGACAAAAACAGAGCAGAAACCCTTGAAACCATTTGCAAATGCACCAGGGTCATACCACAATCTGGCGCCCCAATACTCGTGATACAATCCTCCCTTTGGACCACCTCCCAAGACACAAACCAAAGCGATGATCATGAAGATGACAATGGCAGCAAGCTTCAAGCAGCTACTCCAGAATTCTTCCTCGCCGTATCCGAGAACTCCGAAGATGTTGATTATAATGATTGCCACCAGAAAGACGGTGATCCAAACCGCAATGCTCACGTCCACCTGCCAGTATTCGATAGTCATGGCCGCGACTGTAAGTTCAAGTGGTAAGACGATTGCCCACTAGAAGGCATTCCCCCCAAGTTTTCAAAATTAGCCAGTATTTCTATGGCCCTTGATGGGTTGTACAATATCATCAAACACACCTGGAAGACATAATTCCAGCCCATCGCGAAGCCCCAGGATGGGTCGATAAACCGAGTGGAGAAAGTATAAAAACCACCAGAGATAGGATACATGATAGCAAGCTCGCCCAGGGCGTAGACAACGTTAAACATCATCTATTCGATTACAAGTTAGTAAAGATCCGAATATTTATTCAGGTAAGGGAAGAAGAACTCACCACTCCAATAATTGCGAAGTCAATCAAAACAGATGCAGGCCCGCCGGTTGACAACGATCCTCCGGATCCCACAAACAGACCAGCACCAATACTGCCACCAATAGCGATCATGTGCAGATGTCGAGATTTCAAAGTCTGGTTCAACTGGTTATGCTTATCGGCGAGCGTCCGCCTCTTGAAAGACTCCGGAGTACAACCCATACGAGTCCAGAATGGCAGCTGGGCCTGGTCCGCAGGTTCTGCCTCACTTATCACCGCCGTTTCATTGTAGCCAGGAGGGGGGGCGACGGGAGCCTCCCCTTTGATCTCGCCATCCTTCTTCTCCATAGTCAAGGGAGCACTGTCTGCGACAGGATAGGTGGCCGGTAGAACAGAAGACGTGGTCAGGTAGTTATGTCAGGGCAGCGCGAAGGATGTCAGAACAGTGAAGTTGACTTTGAGGAGAACAAAAACCCCACCTCCGGGCAGCAAGGAGACAGGAGATCACCGGGCTCAACGTGTCGAAAGTTAGGAGGATGTGCAAGGGCCTGATCTCGGGGGGATCGAAGAGAGGAACATGGCTCCCTTAATAAAGACAGCATGCCAAGCAGACCCCCCCCCCTATTTCACTGCAATTCGCCTCCCGCCGGATACTCCGCAGTCCTATCAGTGCCAATGCTGCGGGACGGATGCCAAGTGACGGAATTGGGGTGACAGGTTCCATCCGACGAGGCATAAATAAAAATTAAAATCTCAGTCCGTCTGGGTCCGCGTGGTCGAACCGAGGGGATCTGACCCCCTTATCCTGCACGCGGAAATCATCTGCAGCAAGTAATAAGAATCAACAGGTCACTCTCGAGTCTCAAGCAACCATCTATGTCCTTGAAGGCCACAGGGTACAGATCGGCCCACGATGCTCGACAAAGAACAACGGCGGAACCATCCCAGAGTACATGCTGCCAACCCCACGGCGTCCGGCTCTCGCCTGAGGTCCGAGGACCAGGCGGAGAACATACCATTCTTGGCTATTCTACCAATCCTCCAATGACCATGTCGCACAGCAAGCGGCCGTCACGCGGGGTAAACTATGTTTATATTCTGCCGGGTTGATTGGCTTTGTGTGGTCCTCTCCGACGAGACGACAACCATGTTTCCAACAGCAATCATTGCATCAGAATCGCAAGATGGGAGACATATGATGGGTGATGCCATCATGCCGTGATCCTTCCAGTTCTCAACATTAGGATTTTCCGGTCGTGCTGCTTGATATGGCCTAGCGAGTGGACGGAGACCATGGGCGGGTCGTGCCCAGAAAACAAGAGACGGCTTGGGTTACATGGAGCCAAGCTCCGCACATCGTTACAACTTGAACCAGAGTCCCAAGCTGTGGGGTGCGGAAGTTTGTTTCTGTTTCGCAGGCTGAGGATGCGTTGTGAGAGACGATAGAAACAGAGGATACAGTTCATGAGTCAAAAGTTGGCGGAGAGCATTATAATTAACTAACCAGTGTAGTTAACCGGGCCCTTAACCTTACATCAGCTACTGCTTTCCTCCATCTTTGGACGGACCCTCGCATATGCGTTGTTGGAGTGTAAGGGCCCCGTTAAGCCATCTGATATCTGCTTCAAACAAGGCAGCCGAATATTATCAACCCGAAGAGGAGATTATTTCTGGGCATACGACCCAAGAAAATCCTCCCCGGCTGGCCCAGAAAGCTAGTTCACGCCGACACAGGAGCCAGACCTGGTTCCTTTAACTTTTGTCGTTATCAAGATTTGCCATCTAGAAACTTGGATAACGGAGCAGATATGCCCCATTCAGGACAAGATTACGTACGGAGTACATACATCTATTTACGCACATGTTTACATGGCTTGCGCCACAGAGGAGAGCGACGTTGCCGCGGCAGAGTAACAATCATCACATACATCTTCCACGTACTCGTGCCGCGAGATCTCTCTTCCGCTGCCCTTGCAAGGTTGATTGATGGTGGTTACTTTGTGCCAGTTCTATCGCCCGTTTCTGCCCAGGACGAAAAACCACAATGCTCCTACAATGGAATCGCCCCAGCATCCATTTTGTGAGGCGAAAGAGTATGCGTTGCCTGCTTGGCAATCCCGCATCGCGATCCAGATGCTTCTCATCCCAGTCCCGCTGCATCTCTGACACTGACAGAGCACTGTGCGCCGTGTGCGACTCGGAACCCATGCAGCAAGGGATATTCCTCCCACGTGGTCTACTGATCAGGGTTCAAATATCTCAACGAGAGACCTATAGAGAGGGAGGGGTTTATCCGGTCATTATTCCCGCTCTCTCTACGGCGTAGACTGCTATTACTCTTCCCGTGGACGTCGTGTTCGTGAAGCCCGATGCTTCTAAAACCCACCCACAGCCAGGATGTTGAAAATCATTACTCTCCAATCCACTATATGTTTTTGCAAGAAGCCTATTTGTGACGTTCGCCAGTCCATCTGGAATTCAAGTCCGCCTATTCCCCTGTCCATCTGGATTGTCCGTTGAAGCCTAATATAAGCGCCGACCGCAAACCTCCCCCCGGTACCCCACGCCAGAGGCGCCTTACGCATTTCCCCTGATCGGGCTGATGGTGATAGTTATTCGTTTTAAATGGTTAGATAAACCCTTTACAGCTCCCCTCACCCTTGACAGAGCTGCAGGCAATACCATCCGGGAAATATCAACACCCTTTGACCTCTCTCGATGCTTCCACAGAAAACATTCGAGCCCGTTTCCTGCCAAACTTAGATCGTATGCCGCCTGAGTAAATTATGCCACGGTATTTTGATGCCATGTTTATTCCCTGTGTGGTGATGAAACTCTTTGCTCAACCGATACCCACAAACCAATTGAAAGGAGCACTGTTGGGCAATCTTTGACCAATTTCGTGCGGGAATGTCACAAATTTCTCCTTTGCTTCCCTCTCGCAGGTGCCTCGTCCACCGCTGGCCGGCTTCATTTTCTTCGTTTTACGCTCAACCATGCCGCCATAACCCAGTGGACGAGTAAACCGAGGATTCCTAATCGCTGGTTTGGACATGTAAATAGACGTGATGACCAGCACTGGCGCAAGGATGGCCGACCATCCTATACAAGGTGATTCCGCTCTTTGACGGGGTGGCATCCACAGCTGTTATTCTGTGGCCAGGTCTCTCATGCGTACCTCTTCCCATGCTGTTGGGGAAGGCAACTGATAAACAGTTCCCCAAATCCCCTTTCACTTTTAAACTTTTATAAACACAGCGAGGACAGCCAAGCATCCATGGACGGCTGTCAGTACGGCAGCCCAACCCACTTTTACCTGATGATGGAACGGCAGCCAACCAATCGTGTTCTAGACTGCCACCTAATCAGTCGTGCTATGGGTTTCTTGGAAAGAAACAAGAAGCACAACTGCCTGGACAAAAGTTGAAAAAACCCACAAAACCCCAGATTGGTGAATTTGTTACTAACTTTTTACCGAATTTCTCCAACACGCATGCACAAAGGAGAAAGAAGGAATTGTTAGCAAAGAAGATGGTAAAATGACAAAATAAGGGATTCCAACATCCTAACATTGCTATCCGGACCCTGGCGGGCCTCCCGGCCCATCAATGGGTCTAAGATAGATAATGTCTCACGCCATCATGCTTTGTGCGCAGTGTTTTTGCAACCCACCAGGGACAAAAAGGAATGGCCGGAAAATGTTCAGCATTAAATGCAAATTAATGCTCGTCTCTTGAATTGCCGGCTTTTCCTCTTTATTTCCCCCCTCTCTCTTTTTTTCCCTTTTTTTTTTCTTTTTGCGCTTGCCAGAAGGTTTCCGTCTCCAACATCGTCATCGACCACGGCTTCCGCGCGCTTCCTAACCCTCACTTTGCTGGAGGCAAATTTGGCCGTCCATTCGTTTCATTCGATGCGTCTGATTTTAATCATGCCTTTATACTGAAATCCTCTGCCATCCCAACCCTTGGCGGGTTGCACTATCCGCCCACCATCTTCCATACCAAACCAACTCTGACGCTACACAGACACCGCGCGCGAACTCTACCAGGGCAATTTCTACATCCCTCTCAGCCAGCAGCCTACCATCATTCCAATCTTCAACCCAGTCCCTCGGGCGCTATCAAGGGAATTGTGCGATGGCCAAATTTCTCGTTCTCCTCGCGCTGTCTGTTTCGTCAGTGGTATCTCAGACTCTGGTACCAGCGGCTGGCTCGGCGACTTTTCCAGCATGCGCCGTGGAGTGTCCTCTTCTAAAGGAGGCTCAGGTCAACTGTGTCCCTCCAGCCGCGCCCGTGACAAACCAAGCTACCTACACATCATGCTTTTGCCAATCGGCATTGCTGCAAGTCCTTCACGGGTCGCCTAACGGCATTTGTGATGCCGTCTGCCCCTCGCCGGCGGATCTGGTTACGCTGCAGCAGTGGTATGCAGGGCTCTGCTCAGTGGGAAAACCCACACCCACCAAGTCGACTTCAAAGTCGGACCCGAATTCGAAACAAACAGCAACTTCTGGTGCCGGTTCAGCTAGCACCGTCGGATCTTCCAGGATTACCTATGATCCTCCCCAAAATTGGTACGTCTAACCCTTGGTTTGCATTCGTCCCGATATCTTCCCACTGGAAGTGGTCTGCCCTTGCATGGATCAATTCCCCCATGCCCGAAGAAGAACAAATTACCTCAAAACTAAACCCATCTTAGGTTTTCGACTCACTGGAGATGGGTGGTGATGATAATTGCCCTGGTTATTGGATTCGCCGCCTTGACTCTTCTCCTAATATATCTAAAACGTCGATATGGTCGTACTCAATCGAACCAACCGCCCATTCCACCCATCCAACCACCCGTAACTAACTCAAACGGCGGCGGCCCACACAGCCGCGGACCAACATCAACCAATCTAGTGGCTCAAGCACTAGGAGATGATAAATGGGGTCCACAACAACATCTAGCCCACACGCGCGGGTGGGATCTTGGAGACCGTCACGATCCTGTACCAATAGCCGGTACACCAAGTCGGGTTGAATCAGGCCAATTTACACCTCCCCCCCATACCAGCAGGGACTTACGAGGAGCCAGGCAAGGAACCGAGCCGATATGATTTTGAACAAGGGGAAAAAGAGAGAGAGTGTGTGTGTGAGTGTGTGGCGTCAAACCCATAATGAGCGTACTTTCAGGCTAGGAGTTGGCGTGCAACAGACCGTTGTCGGAGCTCCCTTCCCCTCCCGCACTACAGGACGCAAAAGATTGGATTCCAATTTTATCCCATACCTTCCATCTCCCAACGAATTACAGAAACATATACAACCGCATACTCGTGGCGGATTTCATTTCGCTTGGAGAGGATCCATTGAAAAATCATATCATGATCCCATATTGAATAGCCTGTCGGCCGATTGTAGCCAGCATGCAAGGGCATGGCCGATTCAAGTACGGATATGCATCCACACGATAAGTTTAACCAAAAGACTGAGCTTGGACATTCATTTTTTTTTTTTTTTCCTGTGGAGTTTCTACTTCGAGAAGAGCACTATCAGGAAGCCCATAGATTTCACTAAACACTAATACTAACGATCTTCACGTCCTCTTCTGGTTTTTCCTTGTATGTCTTAACATTTTCGATTTTGTGAACCACATCCAGTCCCTTGACAGCCCGTCCAAATATTGTGTGACGACCGTCAAGCCATGGTGTCTTCTCCGTTGTGATAAAAAACTGGCTTCCATTCGTGTTTGGTCCTGCGTTCGCCATGGATAACGTATACGGCTTGTCGTGACGGAGCGTCGAAAATTCGTCTTCGAACTCGCCGCCCCAAATTGATTCACCACCTGTGCCATCTCCAAGCGGGTCGCCAGCTTGGATCATGAATTTTCGAATTACTCGATGGAATATGGTGTTGTTGTAGTAGCCATTGCGTGCGTGCGTGACAAAATTCTCGACAGTCTTAGGCGCCGCTGATGGGAAAAGTCTTAGGTGGATATCACCCAGAGTGGTATGGAGGACAGCTGAGGTGCCTGTTTCAGCAGACTTTGCCGCTGCTGCGGCAGCGTCTTCACGCGTTCCCACGGGCTTTTCATTTTGGACATCTCGGCTCGACTTTGACACTTCGGTTTCATTCGTAAAAAGGTAGAAGCGGACCTTGGCGAAGCCAGTGCTAATCAGCATTGGATCGCGTTCTTCGGCCTCTTGTAGCAACGGGTTGGAACTGGCGGCCATAGAAACCGTCACAACGCCCTTTTTCTGCGGTTGGCCTTGGTAGACGGCAAGGTTAAGAGCACGAAATGGTTCATCTTTGCCAAATACTCGAACAACTCGATTGGTAAATGTGTTGATGCATTTTATACCCATCACGGATCCGTACATCACGAAATGCCCTGACTCGTCGAATATTACGTTGACTTTAGGAATGGTGGCGTCGTTCTCAAGTCCTCGTTCGACTGCTATCCTGCGGCCAAACTCGACTTCCTCAAGCTTGTAAAGTGCGGTGCCCGCCTGCTGCATTTCCGTAAGCGTCGTAATTGATTCATCGTAGGACCGATATAATTTGCCTGTAGGAAAATCAAATATTCTAACTTGTCGGTCTGGAAACGAAAAAGTAGCGAACTGGTGGCCCGACGGAGATAGCGTGATAGAGGACGGCGTGGATTTAGATTTTTTGAAAATGAAAAGGTTAGTTGAAGACTTTAGCTCGAAGACGCTCGCGGGCTTTTCAAAGGAGCCGCTTGGTCGCCAGTATTCGAGCATGCCAGTCTCGTCAGCAGAGATGACACAGTCGTATGGGTCGTTGAATGCCATCGCAACTACCGGAAAGCGATGGATGGAGGTCAGGGTGTGCAGCGGTTGTTGATTTTCTCCCCGTCCGTCATAGATGAATATTTTATTGTCGGACTCGCTTGTTACAGCCAACAGCGGTAATGATGCACCGCGACGATGCACCCAGCACACGCATCTTGGAACATAGTTCAAGGTGAGTATGGCCAACAGGTCTAAGACGCATTAGGTTCCAGAAGTCCACTATTCGTTCAACAACCGAAAAGGGATGGAACTCGTACCAAACGTAATAACATCGAATATTTTAACCGTATTGTCCGCCCCGACCGTTGCGAAACTCCTCCCATCCGAGCTCACACTCACCCCCTTCAACTCTCCAGAATGGGCGCGGAATTCCTTGACAAACTCCACGCCCACAGGCATCTTTTTCCAAAATTTGACCACTCCATCGACAGAGCTTGTTATCAGGAAATCGGTGTGGGGGGTTATGGTAACGAAAGAAAGCTGGTCCTTGTGCATCAAGGACTTCGAATATCGCGGAGAAACGGGCAGAGCATTGACATAGACCTTCTCGTAAGGAAGCTTTCGCCGCTTCTTTTTCGGGACAGCGGACGGCAGAGCAGGTCCAAAGTCGTCTTCTGAAGACGACTCTTCATCTATCGATTAGAACCATTAGCTATTCGCCCATGATACACACAGCCAGGGAGATGGGATATGGCAAACCGAGTCCTTGTGCATCCGCAAGCTGCGAGTGGGACCGTTTATTTGAAGCTGGTCTTCTAACTTGTTCTTCTTCTTCTCTGTCCGCCATATTACCGCGTTATATGTCCAATGCAAACGTTGTTGGTGGAGAGTTGCTCGGAGCCGGCGCGGTGAGGTTGGACGTTGGATGTTGGGGTCGCTGCGAGAGAAGCTCGGACCACCTGACTTGCCTTTTGGGAATAGGGCCATCCGCCCTCGTGGAACTTTTGATATCAAAACCCACTCCCACTCCGTTGTTGCAGCCCCCTTGCAACCCCTCCAACCCTCCAGCCCAGCAGCCCAGAGCACTTGAGTCTGCTGTTCTTCCCCCCCATCATGGTATGTTCCGCTATTCTTCTGCTTTCGTTCTTGGTTTCGCTGCTGACGGTGATAGGCGTCGAATAATCCCACTCAGATTTTCGCCGACGATGTCACAGAGGAGAAAGGCGAAAATGCCCGGTTGTCCGCCTTTGTCGGCGCGATTGCAGTTGGTGACCTTGTGAAGAGCACGCTTGGGCCCAAGGGAATGGACAAAATCTTGCAGTCAGCGTAGGTCACCAGCCCATTCCGCCCATCTGCGGGGCATGTCAACAAAGGCGATGTCTAACAACCAAGCAGCTCCACGGGTGAAATAATGGTTACAAATGACGGTGCCACCATCCTCAAAGCCATAGCTCTCGACAACGCGGCCGCCAAGGTCCTCGTCAATATCTCGAAGGTACAGGACGACGAGGTTGGAGATGGAACAACGTCAGTTACTGTTCTGGCTGCGGAGCTGTTGAGAGAGGCGGAGAAGCTTGTCGAGCGGAAAATACACCCCCAAACCATCATCGAAGGCTATAGAATCGCCAGTCGTGCTGCCCTAGAGGCCTTGGAAAAGACTGCAGTCAACAACAGCAAAGACCCTGTCGCTTTTCGAAAGGACCTACACGCGATCGCCCGGACAACCCTGAGTTCCAAAGTCCTCAGCCAGGACAGAGACCAGTTCGCAAACCTAGCTTGCGATGCTGTTCTACGACTAAAAGGCTCGACCGATCTAAGTCATATCCAAATTATCAAGAAGGCCGGCGGCAAATTAAGCGACTCATACCTAGACGAGGGATTCATTCTCGACAAAAAGATCGGCGTGAACCAGCCCAAGCGGCTCGAAAACGCCAAAATCCTCGTTGCGAATACTGCCATGGATACCGACAAGATCAAAATTTTCGGTGCTCGTGTCAAGGTAGAGAGCACAGGAAAATTGGCAGAGCTAGAGAAGGCAGAAAGAGAGAAGATGCGGGCAAAGGTCGAAAAGATCAAGGCACATGGGATCAACTGCTTTGTCAATCGACAGCTCATTTACAACTGGCCAGAACAGCTTTTTACCGATGCCGGTATTGTTTCCATTGAGCACGCCGATTTCGATGGAATTGAGCGACTTGCGCTGGTGACTGGGGGAGAGATCGCGTCTACATTTGACCACCCGGACCAGGTGAAGTTAGGGCATTGTGATGTTATTGAGGAGGTTATTATTGGCGAAGACACTCTGATCAAATTCTCTGGTGTTGCAGCTGGTCAAGCCTGTACTATCGTGCTTCGCGGCGCTACCGAACAGCTGCTGGATGAAGCCGAGCGGTCTCTACATGATGCCCTGGCTGTCCTTTCCCAGACGGTTCGAGAACCAAAGGTAACATTAGGTGGCGGAAGTGCCGAAATGGTGATGGCAAAGGCGGTGGAACAGACTGCGCAGAATACCACGGGAAAGAAACAAATTGCCGTGGATTCGTTTGCTCAGGCTCTCAAACAGCTACCAACCATTCTTGCGGATAATGCAGGCCTAGACTCGAGCGATCTTGTCACGAGATTGAGACAAGCCATCAACAATGGCATGACGAGCTCAGGTCTGGATCTACTCACACCCGGCGGCGGTATCGCGGATATGCGTGAGCTAGGCGTGGTGGAGAGCTATAAGTTGAAGCGTGCAGTGGTGTCGTCGGCATCCGAGGCAGCAGAGGTACGAACCCCTATTCATTCTTCCATCCTACACTTCCTGCACAGCTTACTGATATGCATAACTCTTGCAGCTTCTCCTTCGGGTAGACAACATCATCCGCAGTGCTCCACGGAAGCGCGAGCGCATGTAAACAGCGAATACCCCTCTACCCCATATTTTTCTCTCCGTCTAGAATACGAATAAAAGCATACTGTTGTCTTTTCCAATAGAGGAATAGTTAATATGATGACATTGATCTCAGATTGGGCCCGGTCCGCTCTTTGCAGTTCTGCTAGGTAGATCAGCAAGCGGGACCAGGAGCCGTAAAAAGCCGACCGCAAATGGAATTCCTTTCGAAGGAGGGGGCACCTCCTCAAATTAACTATTTAGTTTCAATTGAAACTCCAGTAACTCCTTGATTTTTCTATCCCAACGTTGCACGGCAATCCCTGTTTCAACTTTCTTGTCTCCCCCAACACCAGCCCGAACCTCTAAGATTTGGCGCATAAAATAATCAAGTGATATCAATTCTGCCTACCGACTTGTTAGGGGGTCACCGGGAAACCACTCTGTGTCGAGTTGGATCGAGTTGCATGGCTAGCTGGCTAGTGGGGTGCCACAGGATACATGCATCGACTGGCACTGGGAATGCAAGTATCGAATCACTCCCTCATTTTTTGGGCCGGTACGGTGTCGATAAAATCTCAGGCAATTTAGATTCCCACCTGGCAACGCTGTCTCCTGACGAAGGTGCACTTGGGTGAAAAAGGATTTCGTTATTGCCCGGCCCAATATATATATTGGGAGAACTGCAACATAGCAGCCGCTGTCTCGTCCAGTTTCATAGTAAAATAGGGACCTCTCAGATTGAAGCCATGGCCATTAAATGGTGTATGTAAGTAGGTCACCACTGGCCGGGCACAGCGCCTGAATATATGCTCCGAATCTAGATCTACCATCCATCATCCATCATCTCCGCCTTGATCTTTCGACGAGAAGCAGCAGAAATCGGAGGCTCAGGGCGGTGAGCGACAGCCGTTTCTAAATAAAACCGTCCAAGGCTTGGCGCTGTAACAGTCAGACGGCAATATTACCTGACCGGTATGAAACGAGTCGCACAAGCCGCGCAGCTGTGACAGCTGGCGTTTCGGCGGTGGTCCAGAACACGTACGCACTAGTAAGGGCCGTACGTTACAGCTGAGTCAGCACCCACAACATCCCCATTGTTCCAGCTGGCGTCGACATCGCCAACCTCTCCACGCCCTTCTTCTCCCTGTCTTCCGCTCATTCTCCGCCCTTCCTTGCGCGCTCGCTTCCTTGCCCTCCCGGAACGTCTCTCTCCCTATCAATCCTGTCATTTTGTCTGTTTTTGCTTGTCCTTGCCCTCTCTCTCGGGAGTAGGAAGCGGAGGGTGTCCTCTAATGTCGCTTGCGGGCCCGCAATCGCTGCTACGTCCGTCATCATCGCAGGAGAATATTGGCCGCCGGTTGCCCGCATTGTAGGCCTCCACCATGCTCTGGCGGCTGCCTGGTGCCCGCTCCCCCCTTCCGACCAGTGTCGCCCTTCTCCTTCTCCCTCTTCTGGCCGCTCCGCAGCAGCAGCCCCTCGCCCATCCCGATGCCTCCCCTTCCGCCCGCAACATCGATACTCCGCACGCATATTTCCGAGACACGCATTCTCGACAACACCCTGTCCCCCCACTCGCAAACTCCAACGATGCGAGCGCCGTAGCAACTTTGGCTCTGGCGGCCTCTGGTCCCGCCGTTCGAGCACATCCTGCCCAGGCCAACATCCATGATGGTCCGGTCCCGCAGCTCCAAGCGCGGTCCTTGCAGGATTGGGAGGTTGAGGACTTTGTCCTCCTGGCGACCGTCGATGGAACTATCCACGCGAGGGATCGAAAGACGGGAGCTGCTCGCTGGGCCCTCGAGGTTCCCAGCAGCCCCATGGTGGAAACAATTTACCACGAACCCAACCGCTCTGGCTTTGCTGATACACAGCCAGAGGATGATTTTCTTTGGATTGTAGAACCCAGTCGCGACGGAAGCTTATACATCTACAATCAGGCACCGAATGGAGGATTGCAAAAACTAGGGTTGACCGTCAAGGCCCTCGTCGATGAGACTCCCTATTCGGGAATTGACCCCCCAGTCACATACACCGCGAGAAAGGAGACCACTCTTTATACTGTTGACGCTCGTACGGGTGCAATTTTACGTGTCTTTAGCTCTCGCGGTTCAGCTGCGACAGGACAAGGTTGCCGGCGGGTCAATGATTTGGAGGTTCTAGACGACAATGACTGTGAAACCAATGGTAGTCTTACTCTCGGCCGTGTCGAGTATATGGTGACCATCCAAAACACCGAGACAGGTAATCCGATATGTACTATAAAATACTCGGAGTGGGGCCCTAATAACCGCGATGTTGACCTTCAAAGCCAATATTTTCGCACAATGGACGACCGTCATATCTACAGTATGCATGATGGGGTCATATTCGGGTTTGACCATTCGAAAGTTGACGGGCGGCGATATACTCAGAAGTTTACTTCGCCAGTAGCACGTGTTTTCGATGTTGCTCGCCCTGTGAACGTCGAATCCCCTGATACATCCCTCGTTCTGCTTGCCCAACCTCTCAACCCGCCGGATCCCAACTTTGGCTCATCCAGTTCAAATGACCGGGATTCGCGTGTTTTCGTCAACTGTACCGAGACCGGTGGTTGGTATGCCATGTCAGAATTGACCTACCCACTCGTGACCGGAAGAGCTAGACAGGCGGAATGCTATGAGAAGGACTATCTAGCGACCGAAAAGCCTTTGATGAGCCACAGCCTTGCTCAACAACGTGCTGCCCTGGCTGGCGTCCACTCCCTCAACGAGCCTTCTGGCAAGTATCAACGTACCATTCCTAGCATTTCTGGCCCGCCAGCGGATTGGTCGAATGACACCCCTCGGGATATTGCGAGAGTTCCACCAAAGTCGCCGCCCCAACCAAGCATAAGGCCTGGTGTTCTTATCCGAAAAGGATGGGATAATGTGGTTGATGTCATTGTCACCTTTGTCCTTCTTGCCATTGGCACCTTCCTGTACTTCAATTCCAACAACCTCCAGGAACTTGCTAAACAGAAACTCGACCTCAAGAATATCATTTCTATTAACGGCAAACCTATCTCTTCGACGCCATCTACCCCGATAGTTACCTCAACTCCTCCCATCGCTGCCGATCTTGAGGATGACAAGTCTCCACTGTCTCAGGGTGTCGATATCAATTTTGCTCCAGAGCGTGCTGTTGACATCACTATTCCACCTCCTGGGGAGGGTGGGTATACCACGCCGCGACCAAAAGCCCGTGGTTCAAATGAAGACACCTCTACTCCTAGGGTCAGGATACAAGAGCCTCCTCGTAACAATGAGGATGATGACGATGTCGAAGAAATCTCTCTACTCCAAACCCCAGAAAAAACGAAGAAAAAAACTCGTCGCGGCCGAAGGGGTGGCGTGGCGCATAAACGCGGTAAGAGGAACCAGCCAGATGACGCGGAAGGGAAAAAGCCAACAGATCAGGCATCTGACCATGGGAGCTACAATCAACCCCCTGCGAGGCTGGAGCCCGAGAATCAGCTTGTGAGAACTGTTTCCACCGAGAAGATGGAGATGGATGGGTCCATTCGGATTGGTCAATTGAAAGTCCATACCGACAAAGTTCTCGGACACGGCAGCCATGGGACAGTTGTTTACAAGGGGTCTTTCGATGGCCGGGATGTCGCCGTTAAGAGGATGCTGGTGGAGTTTTACGACATTGCGTCTCATGAGGTCGGTTTGCTGCAGGAAAGCGATGACCACAACAACGTGATTCGATATTTCTGTCGGGAACAAACTGCAGGCTTTCTATACATCGGACTCGAGCTGTGCCCTGCATCGTTACAAGAGCTCGTGGAAAAGCCATTTGACTACCCTGCCCTCGTCAATGGGGGATTAGATGTCCCAGACATTTTGAGACAGATAACTGCAGGAGTGCGATACCTCCATTCGCTGAAGATTGTCCATCGAGACTTGAAACCCCAAAATATCCTTGTCGCCGCGCCTAAACTTCGAACGAACGCCAACGCCCTACGCATGCTCATTTCGGATTTCGGATTGTGCAAGAAATTGGAAGACAACCAAAGTTCATTTAGGGCCACCACAGCGCATGCTGCTGGGACATCTGGCTGGCGTGCTCCAGAACTCTTGGTTGACGATGACCAAACCGCCTCGAATCCCGGAACGTGGGACAACCAGAGTGCTGATTCTTCCGAACCGGCGGTTGTTGACCCTCAAACAAACCGAAGGGCGACACGGGCCATTGATATATTCTCTCTCGGATGCGTATTTTACTATGTTTTGACTAGAGGAGGCCACCCGTTCGATAAGGATGGGAAATTTATGCGCGAGGCGAATATAGTAAAAGGATACCACAATTTAGACGATTTACAAAAGCTTGGGGATTATGCATTTGAGGCCGACGATTTGATCAGACAAATGTTGTCTCTGGACCCTCGACGTCGGTAAGTACTGACCTTCTATAGCCCGTGTTGCACTTAGCATCCCTTGCCCAAACTAACACCGCACCAGCCCTGACGCCACCTCTGTTATGCTGCACCCCTTCTTTTGGTCACCCGCAGAGCGTCTGGGCTTTCTATGCGATGTTTCGGATCATTTCGAATTTGAACCCCGCGACCCTCCGTCATCGGCGCTTCTCTGCCTGGAATCTGTTGCTCCGGATGTTTTGGGGTTGGATATGGACTTTCTCAAGTTATTGCCAAAGGATTTTAAAGACAGCCTGGGTAAGCAGCGGAAGTATACCGGATCCAAGATGCTAGACCTTTTGCGGGCGCTTCGAAACAAGCGCAACCATTATAACGACATGCCGGAGCACCTCAAAGCACATATTGGCGGGTTGCCTGTAGGATACCTCCAGTTCTGGGCAGTGCGATTCCCAAGCTTGCTGATCAATTGCCACTGGGTGATCGTGCAGCTTGCCCTGACGCAGACGGAAAGATTCAAGCGATATTTTACGCCCCCCGAATAAGGGCAAGCGGCGGCTTGACATGACTGTTACGAAACTTGCATATTTTTTTTTTTATTCTCGCCTTATTAATTGGGAACCCACTATGAGATATGACGACGAAGTTACTATGTTCTTGCTACTTGCCTTATATCTCCTATTTATGAGCGCCTTTTTGTGTATATACCCACGAGAGTACTGTTCTCCATGTACAGTAGTCTCGCTTTGTCTTATTTTCTCGAGGGTCTCCTCGTGCTTGCTGGTAATAATAATCACTGGATATTTTACATTCTCGCTTCCGTGTTTCTGTGTTGTGCGGTGAATGGCATATTTCTTTTTCCCTAGCTGCCAGCCGCAGTCGCTAGTGAATTGGACCTGTCTGATCCGGAGCCAAAGCGGGAATGGAGGCAATTCACCGCGTCTCGAGGAATTCGGCGGCGCACCGCTTTGTAGTGAATCTTTTCGCAGAGGGGATGGACTGCAGCGTGGCAACTATGGGTAGACAGCGCTGGGTGTGCGGTGCAGTGCTGCAGTGCTGCAGTGTTGGAGTTTTCTCCTGATCTCGCGGTGGCTGGTCCCTCAGGGCTCAGGGGCAGCAGACAGCCGAACCACGCGGCGGTGGCGTCTCCCAGCCCGAGTTGAAAGTTCGCTAGTCAAGCTCTCAGCTGGGAGCTCCCGAAAAAGCAATAAGAGCCGCTCAACCGCACCCCGGCAACAACACAACACAACAACAACAACACTTCGCTTATTCACTTCACTTCTTCTCCTCTTCACCTCTTCACCTCTCTTCTTCTCCTCTCCTCTTCTCCTCTTCTCCTCTTCTCCTCCCATCCCTCACACTCTTTACATCCGACTCTCGTCCGTCCTTTACCTTCTCTCTTCTCTTTCCTATCATCTTATTACCCTCTCTCAGATCCTTTGCCCCTGAAAATCCTTCGTTCTTTTCAAGCACCTTTTCTTTTCACTCCTATCTGGCTGGCCATAAAGCCCCCCCCCGTCTTCCATTTTGTCAACCCCTATACAGCACGCAGCAGTGTGGAGGGGGCAAACTTGCCACAATGATCAGACTCAAACTGCACGTCAAGGTTTATTCCCCCGGTCTTCGTGGCCAAGACGATGAGAACCCCGGAGCGATCCAATTCCTCTGCATCGTGGAAGACCCGGAGAATATGACCTTAGCCCAGCTAAGTTGCCTTATTGCGGAGCAGTGGAAGATACTTATGCCCACTTATCCGTCAGTCAGTCTATATTTTATTCTGCGTGTATCTGGCTAATAATACTGTAGTGAACTCAACATCAAAAAAATTGTCGACGATCTTTTTCCAGCAGTCAATCTATGCGTGTCAACGAGCGTCGCGGAAACCTTTCTCGACGTTGGGAAAGCTGCAGTCGATCCCTCAGACCAGAGAGCTGTGGCCCGGGTCCTGCAAAATCCAGGAACTCCGTGGCCGTCTCGTTGTGCCTCTGTTGTGCAAGAATGGAGCCCCCAAAGCTACAAGGGTGTGCCATCGAAGCCCATGAAAACAAAACCGCCAGTGCCGTTGTTTAACTTGCCAGTGACACACGGGGAGGCTTCTGCTCGGAATGGCGTACCTCGAGCCGGTGCTGTCAGCCCCCCTAATGGCGACCACCCAATCCCATCAACCGAACGCGATGCAGAGGAGCACCGTACGGTTTTGGTTGAGGATTCCCAAAAGGGGAAAGCTGTTTCTAAGCGCAAACGTCCAGGTAGATATATGGCTTTTTTATTCCATCCTTCATTACCCTATCCACATCTAATGTAAGTGCTCATAGTGGTACCTAACGATGGTTTTGATGCCGAGCCATCCGCCTCATCTCGGCTGAACCGCAAAGCGACAAGAGATACTCTCGGAGACGCTATTATCGACAAGATTAACATCAGTACTATCCCCCCCATTCGCCCCCTCTTGTCGCAATTGGGTACTTACTAATGCACCATATGAACTTCTAGTGGAGGAAGCTAGGCGCCGAGCCGATCAGCATGCACGATCTCCTGGACAAACCGGGTCAACCATACCTTGCCTGTTCGAGAAGCAGAATGCTATGAATCCAACATCTGGCAAGAAACGCCTTGTTGATAGCGATGATGTTTTCAGCATTCCATCTAGCAGCCGTGAGTCGCAAGAGGGGAGTAAAACTCAGCCACCCAAGCGCGGCAAGCTCAGTCGAACTGAAACATACGTGATGGAGAGGAATATGAAGGCTGTTCTTGCAGCATCCAAGGGCCAGGCTTCGAAAGGGAACCCAATTGCTGTTGATCCTGAGCTATGCGGAATGGCAACACAAGACGATGATGAGGTGATGATTGTTGATGCCCCCGCTCTGCGCCGCGGCACCAGACGATCAAGCATTCGTGGTCCGGCTCGAGCTTCGATGAATATCCAGCAAAATCTTGCTGCTTTGGCCAAGGGCGCACCAGTGGCTGTCGTAGACTCGGATGTTGAAATATTGAGTCAAGCTCCCGCAGCTACCTCTTTTGCGAAGAAAACTCCAACCCCGAGAAAGAACAACCCGATCCCCGCGGGAGAGAGCAAGGCTTCATCGAGCAATACTCCCACAATTTCAAGCCGTGCCTCAAAGCAACCGCCAAAACCATCTGCCTCTGCTGGCAAACGGAAGGCTGCAACAACGCCAAATGAGCCGCGAAGCAATACTTCGGTCACTAAGGTCAGTCCTAACAAACCCAAGTTGAGAGAACCAAAACCTGGACCAGGACCTGTGCAGATTGGATTAGGTTTCGCCCAGTCACCCGCTAAGTTCAAACAGGACGATGACAAGGGCAACGAGGCCACCCCAAAAACTGGCGCTTCTTCGACGATGTTCCCTCGTACTAGGAGTCGATCCCAAACGAATCGGGGCTCTTTGCAGGTACCTGAAAAGGACACGCCCGCTGCTAATCCTGCCGCTACTCCTGCTCCCCTCCGACCAAGCCAGAAGTCCTCGCCAAACGCAGGGTCCAACCAGCAGCCTGTTTCGTGTGCGGAAGCCTTGAAAGCGGTACGTAGGTCCGCGAGCACTTTGCCGAACGGGCAACTTAAAATTGGTGATAATGTTTATCCACCCGGAACCACCATCGACGACGTTGAGATGATGGTGACTCAGAATCGCCTGGAAAACAAAATTACTGCGGCCATGGAGCAACGGATGGATGTGGAGTATGTTCTGTGCTTAAAAAGAAATCTCGACGCGGAAAAGGAACTTTACATGATAAAAAAAGGCGGCTTTTCGACGGGCAAGATTAAGAGGGTGAGAAAGAAGCTCACCAAGATTCGCAATGAACTCAGCGCATATCCTCAGCCGAAGGGAAATGAGGACAACAACGCCAAAACCCACAAAGCAGATGGCACTGTTAGATCGAGTGCGACTTCCCCCGATGGTAACGGCCATAAAGATGGCGAAAGCGGTCCCTCTTTTTCAGAGAAAAAGACCAGGTTGTCCCAAGATATCCCTTTTAAAGCTAACCCTGGAACTGAGATCCGTTATTCAAGCACGTCCTCCGCCTCAAGCAACAAAGGAAAACATTTGCAGCAAAAGAAACTAGACTTTTCAAAAGCTGGTTCGAAACGCAAACGCCCCAACTTGCCTGAAGTGTCTGAAGAGTCCGAATCCGAAGCCGAATCTTCGGAATCTGAGACGGCCGCAAAGAAACAGAAGCTCAACACTGCGAAGAACCAACCTGTGGACAAGGGGAAAGGCCGGGCAATCACCGAATCAGACTCGGACTCTGATTCCTCTGACTCCGACGAATCTGAGCCTATGCCCAGATGTGATCACCGTAAGAGTACAGCCGCCATTCCTCAAACTCATAGGCGCCCAAGTACTTATATTCCCACTTTTGCAGCTACCGCCGCGAATATCCGCCGAAATAAAAATCATTGGTCTGGCGACGGCGCATCTGCAAATGAATTCGGAATGCAGTCGTCTCCTACCTACCGTTTTGGTGTTGACGGCTCATCCGCAGACGCGTTCCCATTCCCCGTATTTTCGTCTTTAGGACAATGCCCTGATCCATATTCTCCCACGACGGGTAACGCACGCCCGATGTTTAACACGCTTCGCGGCATGGTGACTGGCAAGAATAGTGGAGAGTACGGTCGCCTTTGTGATCCCCATAGTGGGATGGATTACGAGCTGCTCAAACGGGCCGGGGCATATGTGACCCGTAGAGTCTAACTGCATTTTCTTTTGTTATTTCTCCCTTCTTTCTTTCCCAAGGTGTTGGTGGCGTTGCAGGATTCTTCACACTTTGTCCCTCGGTGGTGTCTGGTGCCGCGAATGGCCATCTGACAGTTTATACCTGAACCATGGACTGTCTTGTTTCCTTTTTCTTGTCTGTTTCGCCGTGTATCCCTTGACCCCCCCTCCCATTTTATTTTCAACACCACGTCGAAATCAATGGGGGCTGTGGTTAAGTTGATCAAATTCCTTGCGACTGTATTTTGATTTGTAATATTGTGGGTTTCTTTCTGTTCTTCATTTACTCGGTGGATACGGCAGAGTCGATGCTGTACGATATTCTGTGGGTGATGGCCGATTTGCGGTGGTTCGATGGCGGAGTGATAGGATGACGAACAGTGGGTGGGTAAGGAAGAGGTTAAGATGCTGGAGGATGGGAGTTGGAGGATAAGTTATTCAAGATCGAGGAGCTACACGGCGGATGTGGCTGTGTTTGTTGTGTGTTGGAGGACTGGTGGATGCAGGGTATGATGGGCATGGTGGCCGGAAACAAAAGTTGTTTTGCATTTCCCCCCTTTCTTTTATCACAGTGCTGTTTACACGTTTTCTTTTCTTTACCCCCCACAGAGATGAGCCGGTACGGTACGTCTAGGAAAGCCATCTGCCTATTCCCTTTTGTTACAAACTGTTTTCACAGGTCTCCTGTTTTCGTGTGATTTCCTAATCCATTGTCTCCCTTTTAAGTGTGTTTTCTTTCTTTTTTTTCTCTCTCTCGCACGGACATTTCGACAATGTTGGAAGTGTCAGGAGGTGCTCAAGTCGGTCTATTCGTTGGCCTCTTTCCCTTTTTTTTTCGCTTCCCCCCTTGTTTTTCCCTTTTTGTTTTGACCCAACCAGCGGAAGTGGTGAAAATGGATTGAAAAAAAAAAAAAAAAAATTTGCGACAAGTTGTTTAGTAGTTATGTAGCTAGTTCAAATGGCAATGCGATAATAGTTTTCAATATTGATTTTCCTCGATCAAGGTCCCTAGATAACGACGACCATAAGGGTTTTGAAAAAAATAAGCCAACCACACTTTTGTATATCGGCCCCAAGAAAAAAAAATTCCCCACGCGCCTGATGCAGAGGTTAGTGGGGAGAAATAATAACAGACGGCCAACTCGCCACCCTATATGTGAGCCTGCAAGAGAAGAAACATGGCACCTTCATGGGAGATTGGCCTCGTTGGTGGGAACGTCCTTACCCCCCGCCCCATCTATCCACCCCTGGGGAACGGGTTCGATATCTACCAACCAGCCAAAGTCGTCCAAAACCTCACCGGTCTGGATACCCTGCAGCGTCTTGAGCAGTTTCCTGCAAACCTCGCCGCCCTCATCACCCTCACCAGCATCATACGAGAACTTGTCGTTCTGCGACTTCATCGTGATGCTCTTGATAGGAACTAGCGCCGCCGCCGTGCCGGCCGCCATAACCTCGCTGAACTCCGCTAGCTCATCGTACGCTACGCGGCGTCGCTCGACCTTATAGCCGAACATCTTGCTCGCGATCTCGCACACAGACGCGGCTGTCACGGAGTCGATGACGTTCTTGCTATCGGGGACAACGATCGTGGTGGTGCCGGACGCCTTGTCCTTGCGCACGCCGAGGAAGGCCGAAGTTGAGAATTCGTCGATCTCCGAGCGAGTCTTGCTGTCCAGATGCAGCGTGATTCCGTAGCCCTCGGCGCGGGCGCGGTCGCTATGGCGCAGGACAGGGGCGTAATTACCTCCCACCTTTGCGGAGCCAGTTCCATCGGGAGCTGAGCGATCAAAGTCTTCCAGGATCAGGGCGTCCACGGCGTGAACGCCGTGGTACACGCCAGTCGGCATGACGAAGACTACAAAGGTATATTCATCGGGCGGGCTGAGGCCTAGCTGGGCTGAGGAGCCGAAGATGAGCGGCCTGATGTACATGGCGGCCCCGGTGGAGTGTGGGGGGACGAATTCAGCGTTGGCGGAGACAGCGAGACGGACGCATTCGATGAAGTGGGATTCCGGGATGGGTGGGATGGAGATGAACTCAGCGGAGCGCTGCATGCGGACGGCATTTTTCTGGGGGCGGAAGATGGTGATGCGGCCGTGGGCGGAGGGGGAGGAAGCGGAGGGGGCATGGCGGAAAGCTTTCATGCCTTCGTATGCTTGTTGGCCGTAGTTGAGGCCGGGGGCCATGCCGTGAATTGGAATGAAGGGAGAGGCGACGAAGCGGGGTGCGGACCATTGCGGGTTCGCAGAGTAGGAAAAGTGCGATTCGACATGGCCGTTAACTGTAGTAGACGTGTTAGAGGGGAGGGTAGAAGGACGCTAGTATATGCGCTGGAGGGGGAGGCGGTGGAGGGGTGGCGGGGGAATGCGCACCTTCGCGGACTTTGAAGCCCACATTGTTCCAGTCTGGGTCGAATGAGGTGATATATTAGTATACAAAAGCTCCCAACATGGTATATACGATGGGTAGAAGGGGAATTGGAATGTCCTGACATACCAATGGAGTCAACTGGTGGAGGGGGGAATGACGCAGTCATGATGGCGGTACGACGTTGCTGGACTGGGAGGGCAATTCAATGGAGAGACCAGCGGCAACAATGCGAGGAGCAAAACTGTCTCTAGACGGAGCGGACCGTGGGAGTAAGCAGTATGAAATCCAGAACTGGCTGCCAGCTGTGGAGGAAGATGGAAGCATAAAGTATGGGTGGTGGTCTATAGTCGTCGCTCGCCTGCGCGCTGTGTTTGTCATACTGTGGACAGCCACATTCGTTCCGCGCGCCAGAATTGCTGTTGTCTGCCTCAACGGCTGCCACTCCACAGGGTCTCTGCCGGCATACTGCACCCAGCGCCGCTCTCTCTTCTCGCTCTGACAGATATCTGGAATTCTATATTGTGAAGTTGAACGTTGCAATTGAATTTCCACTTTAGGACTAAAGCGCTTAGGGCACAGCAGATCAGCTGACTCGGCCCTTTTCATCCATCCAGGAACAAGCCGAAGAAAGAAAACAAAATAGAACTTGAAACTATGAAATATTGAACAGTTGAGAATTTCACAGCAATATTTGCCTCCGTGACCATTATGACTGCAGACTACCTACTTTGCCTCGGGAACAGCCTTGAACAGCGCCACCAGCTTGTCATTGAGCCACTTCACATCGTCTTCGCTGCCTCCAGGGCCTCCCGCCCAGTCTGGATAGCGAACGGTTAGCAGAAATCCTCGTATTCGTGGTGGCGATGACTTACGGCCCCATACAGATGGGAAGATGTCCAGTTCTCCAATCCCAGGTTGCAGATGTGCAGCTTCGTACTCTGAATCCTCGGGCCTGATGGGTGTCAGTCTGGGGTAAAGTCCATATCGGGCTGGGGTTACTTACGGGAAGTATAGGTCGGTCTTCGCTGGCAGAATCAACGTCCTTGCCTTGATGGCTCGCAGAGCAGCCTCAAAGTCGCCGTTAAACGGTTCCTGTTTGGAGATATCCCCGTTTTGCCAGGTTTGCATCATTACAATCAGATTTTCGGGATCTAAACATGCATGGCCAGCGCTGTCAGTTATCGGCTCCCTGGGACCGCGAAAACCTCTGATTTGGCATACCTTTAGTAAGGAAGAAGGACTCCCAAAAGTTCACCATGAAATCCTCCAGGTCTTTGGATCCAAGGACGCTTTCATACAGTCGGTGGCGATAAAAAGTTTGGCTGAAACCCCTACACAGAACAGCCAAACGTTTGTTAGTGATGGCTGCGGAGCACCATAGTTCGGGTTAGCCTACCAGCCGGCGTAGACCCTCGCAAACGCCCTCAGACCAGCCTCTCTTTCGTCCTTGCTCCAAGTTCGGTATTGTCCCTTGTCAATTGCCGCTCCAGTGCTGCCCACTCCCGCCGAACAGAATCCCTTGGCTGATAGTAGGGCGCTCTTGATACCCTCAATGAAGACCTGGTTGTGCAAGGAAGTCTTCGCGGAGCCGCAGAATGGAACGATCAAATCCATAAAGTCCGGAAACTGTGTTGCCCACTGGAACGTCTGTGCCGCCGCCATGGACCAACCGACGACCGCGCGTAGATGCGTGATCTTCAAGTGCTTGGTGACAAGCTCATGCTGGGCTCTCACATTGTCGTAAAATGTGACACGGGGGAATTCTTTGCCAAAAGCAGTATTTGAAGGTGACGAGGATTGGCCGTTGCCAAATAGTGCGGGGATGATGATAAAGTACTTCTCGGGACTAAGTTCCTTGTCTTTGCCCACCAGCCAGAGATTATCGGATATTACTATCGAGAGATGAGGTGAGTACAAAACGGGACCCCTCTGAAACCGGCCAGAACGCCGTATATGTTTATGTGGGATGAGTTGTGTGTGAATGTGGTGATGTCACTTACATCCCGAAAACCATGTTGGATACACAACTGCGGGGAGCTTGGGATCACCGAAAGTCTTGAAGGCGATGTGGGCGTTTGGGATGGTGTCTCCGCTCTGCAGCTTCCAGTCACCCAGAGCGAACGTTTCGAAATCGGGTTGCGCGGCCATCTTTGTACTGGGGGTGGTTTGGGATTTGCGTTTGTTATTTCGTTGATGTTTTGTTGATGTTTTGTTGATCAAGCCTGTCCATAGTCTGGTGTTTATATAGTTACGAATACCCTCGGCGAGAGAAAACCGTGGGTTGGTGGCCGGCTTGAGTCGCACAGCTTACACAATCATGGCATGAAATAGACTGCTCGAGATTTACGCTGAGGAATCTATTGCTCCCTCCTATGTAGATTGATCCTAACCGTGATATTTCAACTTGGTTGCTTGTCTCCGCAAAGGCGAGATGTTGGGAGAGAGGAGAGGGGGACCGACAATTAGTAAGAATTTACAAATCAAGCTTATCCGCAGCACCGACCAATGACGGCGGTCTATCCGGGCCCATGACGCAGCGAGTTCGAGGGGAGCTGAGTAAGCGTCAGGGCCTGGCTCCCATGGAGGATCCCAGCAGGAAGCAGAAGATTCACGAAGCAAACTAGACGTAAAAACCACCGTCGCATCTCCACCAGGTAAAATGCAATTCTCTAGCCAATGTCCGCTACGCCCGAAACGGGCGGAGATCGTGCGCGCAGAATGCCCAACTCTCGGAATTTACCCGCTGCGCCAGGCTATCCCCGAATACGGCTCGTGCGAGATGGAAATATTAAGCCCACCAGTGCCCCGCGAAGACAGTGCCTACAGATCCTAAATAATACACAGAGAAGAAGTGCTCCCTTGGAACACGCGGACCAAAAATGGCAGAATCCCCCGTCTGGTTCATAACCGGCGCGTCGTCTGGGTTTGGCACTGCCCTTGTAGAAGCCGCTCTCAAGGCCGGTAATCGAGTCATCGCGACTGCGCGAAATCCCGAAAAGGCGGCTCGGGAACATCCCCAGATCGAGGCTCTTGGTGGCAAATGGCTACAGCTGGACGTCACCGCCGCTGATGTGCGGGAGAAGGTCGAGAAAGTCGTGCACGAGCACGGGAAGATTGATGTAGCTATCAATAACGCTGGTTATTCGTTGCTCGGCGCCATCGAGGATATGAGGTGGTTATCTAAAATCTGCACATGCTCGAACTACAAACTAACGCCCAAAATAGCGAATCGGAGATACATCAGGAATTCAACACCAATGTTTACGGCCCGATCCGTGTAATCCAGGCGGTTATTCCGTCGATGAGAACTCGCAAAGCTGGCACAATTGTGAATGTAGGTAGCATTGCTGGCCTCCACGGGCGGCCTGCTTGCGCCCTGTATGCAGGGACCAAATTTGCTCTCGAGGGTATGTTACTAAGACATTCTTGTGCTTTCATATGGGACGCGTAGTAGCTAACCACAATAACAGGCATCTCAGAGTGTCTCGCGGCGGACGTTGCGCCATTCAATATCCGCATCCTACTCGTTGAACCAGGCGCATTCCACACGGGGTTTGCCGCAGCAGTGCAAAAACCCGCAGCAGGGCTAACGAAGGACTACGAAGGGACTCCTCTTCAAACCGTTGTTGAGAGTTTAAATCCTACTGGGCCGAGGCCACGAGGTGATCCCGTCAAGGCCGCTGCTCGAATCATTGATGTAATTAATGGGACAGGGGTGGGCGAGGGGAAGACTGATTTGCTGCGGTTGCCTCTTGGGCCTGATTGTATGCAAAGGGCGCGGACGAAGGTTGAGTCGCTGAGGACGAATTTGGATGCTATGGAAGCAATAGCGCTGAGCACAGATTACGATTGAGTTGTAATTATCCACAATTTGAGTCAGTGCGAGTTCAAGAAGCCAATCTTTTAAACTGGCGGTATGTTATGCGGAATCAACAACAATAGTTAGTCCTAGATAAGCTTTCCACCTCCTTTTCGATCAGCTTCCCCTCCACGGCAGCCTCACGATCATGATGTCCGTCCTGGTCAGCTAGCCAGCCAAGATTCCAAGAAAGCCAAGCATTTTGCCAACGGTGTGTATCAAACTTCCCCAAAATAGCCAAAATAGTCAACTAACTTCCGAGCTAACACGATGGGTCCCTGCAATGTCGTCTCCGGTCTCACCAGGTGGCTCTCAGCCCGCCCAATGCCGTCAGCCATCATGGTGGAGAGGCTCTGCTTCGGCCGCACAGCTGTGTTCGATTTCTATTTTGACTCTCGGTCTGCAGAACAATAAGAGCGCTGTATTCATCTAACCCTGAACATCTGCCGTCCTCCTTATCGGCCGCCTCCCCAGGCCAGTTTTCTTCCTCGACGAGCTGGCAGAGACTGGGCTCAGAGACCTAAAGACCTAAAGGACTTGACTGATAGCGCTGACACTATCCGACTCGCATCGCCATGGACGAGTACATCAACTTCGTACAGCCAGCCCCTCCTGGCTTAGAGACCCAAACCCCACTTGTCCTCATTCATGATGGCGGCGGAACTCCCGTGTCCTACTACTTTCTTGAGTCTCTGGACCGAGAAGTATACGGCATACAAAATCCGCGATTCTATACCTGTGAGCCCTGGGAACATGGGCTCCCTGAGATGGCTCGACTATATGCCAATTTGATCTTGTCAGTGGTGCCCTCAGGGCCGCTTTTGCTAGGCGGTGAGTCAATCGTAATACTTGTTACAAAGTCGAAACAGGCCTAGGCGAGAGCATGAACCTTGTTGTGATGGCTATTCTGAGCAATGATGAAGGATTTGCTGTGCTGACGACGTGTGCAGGCTGGTCTCTGGGCGGGCTTCTCTCACTAGAAGTTGCCAGCATCCTGATGAAAAACCCTGCTGTCCGTGTCGTGGGGATTGTCATGATCGATTCAATCTACCCGCTTGTAGCACCGCAGCGCAAGCTGAACGTCGTCCCCACCCAGCCAAATTTCAGCCCAGAGACAAAAGCACAAACCCGCAGGCTTGTGTTGGAAAGTTTTAAGCTCTCCATGTCCATGGTCGAACGCTGGATCGCTCCTGTCTGGGCCGGGTGCAAGGACCCAGAAATGATTAGGAAGAGAGCCGAACTAGAGAAGAAGCTGTTTCCGCTGGGCCCGAGAGCATCGTATTCAGGCGCTCACTCCGAAGTAAGCAATGCGGAGAACCTCCAGCCTTTGCCAAAGACTATTCTTCTCCGTTGCAGCGAGTACGTCCCCGTAGCGCTACCAGACGTGCCGGATGCAATTTCTAGAGTCGACACGGTGCGGGATCTGCGGAGGTTGGGCTGGGAGAAATACCCGCACGATTTTACGCCTACAGTGATGGGTATACCAGGCCACCATTTCAGCATATTTGACGAGGAGCACGTAAGTTCTGTCTGCATCATATGTCTACCAGGAAGAGCCACCAAAAACATTGAATCGGCAGAAAAGCTGACTGATTTGCGTCTAGGTTTTCGAGGTTTCTACCCGGATCAAATTAGCATGCAAAATGCTGGAGCACGGTAGTGTTTAGTTAAATAGACCTACCTACGCGTCCAACTTGAATGCAGACCACGAAGATATGCGGAAGGGATCTATCGATATGGCGGTATGCCCTATTATGTGTATTGCGGGAGAATGGTTTGAATTTGATTTGCTCACTCTCTAGATCTATGCGCGATAGAAGGATTTACGTTTTGTTTTAGGATGCAATGTCGCTGCGTTTTAGATATTTGAATGAAGAAATTGAACCTTTGGATATACCGCTTTGATGCTGGTAGGCGCCTAGCCAGTCGATAACGAACTCCTCCACTTAGAGCCACAAGTATGTCAACCATTGCTGGCTCTACTTCCTGCGCTTCAACCTTTGGTGGTTAATTTCATTTCTTGTATTGGAGGATCAATGGCATATATGTATATGCGGTTAAATTTCTATGTCTGCTGGGTTTAATAGAGAGCCACCGTTGAATTGAGTAATTGGTGCCGTTATAGCATCTGGCCCATCATCAGCCTCCTTTCCCGAATACTCTAACAACTGCATCCGCACTCAGCAGGGTTGTGGCAGTTCTTCCCACACGCCTGATCTATGTTACACTGTCCCCAGTTGCTGCATCCGATCCAGTCTCCAGATCCGTCACCGGCAGCAGTCCAGCACCACTGCCCGCCATCACCACAGACTTTCCAGCAGCGGCCCCCGTCTTTGCTGAGATCACATCCATAGGGAGCGGTGGAGACGCAACCCCGGGCGGTGAGGGGATTCTACGACATGGAGGTGTTAGTAATGGCCGACGTGTCGCACTTGGGATGAGGGAGGGCAAAATAAGGAAATCCAATTTCACATACGAATTTAACGGAGGAACGAGCCCATGCTGTGCCTGGGGGTGGGATGGAGGAGTTGGAGAGGTCGGGGGCGTCGCCTGTGTTGCCGGCATAGGGGGCTGAGAGGACGCCAGCAGCTTGGATAGCGAGGAAGAGAATGCTGGCGAGTTGCATTGTCACGGTTGCTTGGATCAACGGAGGGTTTGAGGAGTTAAGTGGTTGACGTTGAGAGGACTGGCGAAAGTGAGTTTTGTATTGGTGAAATGATAAGAAACAGTAAAGAGAGATGCTCAGTTATATAGCTATTTCTCTCACTGACTTGACTCTTCCTCCCTGGCGACACCTGCAAGCCTGTCTCGGAGAGAAAAGCAACCTGCTTACAAGATGACATAGTTGAGGCTGTATAACGGCGGAATAACGGACACTTTCAGGAGCCACATAGATCCTCGATCTGTAGACCCGGCAGATCAACTGTGCCGGGAATCTTAACCTGGGTTAGCATCTCATTTTTTAGTTTCCATAAGGAAACACCGCCATTCTATCTGCCTTGGCTGTGCAGTGTGTATGGCGGTCCCAAGGTCTATACAGGTTCTAAAGGGAGATGGAACTACAGATTACATAATCCCTAACCAAACCTCCCTTCGGAGCTTATTCTTCAAGACTCGAACATAGCACGATCAACTCTCTAATAATAACACTGCTTCAGTTATCTCCCGCCCCTTCGAGCCTCCTTGTCCATGGCCCTGAAACCACTCGCCAGCTCCCCTGCCGGTCGAATATTCAGCTCGCTGGCCGATTCGCGACCCTGGACCCTGACGCGGACGCTGCGGAGCGAGAATCCAGCTGATATCAATGGGGTGCTTAGAGGGACCGCCTCGTTCACAGGGATTACTGGCAATACCGACAGTAATGGGATAAATGAGATACTGTATAGGGAGGAAGGGGAGATGCCAGGTGCCGGCGGCAGCATGGCAGGACTACGGTGGTCGAGGAAATACATATGGCGACTTTCTACAGCCCCTTCGGTTGCCTCGACGGTCGAGGATGGGGACGAAGTTATCGGCGTCTGGTTTGTGAAGCTCCAGAAACCACCAACCGATACCAAGGGGGCCAATGGCTCCCCGGTCGGGGATCGCGATGAGGCAGATTATGTTTTTCATGAGCTCGAGTTCCGGGGTGAAATTGGCTCGGACGAGGGAGTTGCCGCGTTGGAGTTAAAGGCTGCGATCCCGCCGCCTGTCAGTGAGGCAGATACTAGAATCATGATTGCGCATGGCCAGCATCTTTGCGTCAAGGACGACTATGAGACGATCTATGCTTTTCGGGTCGCAAATGATCCTCCGGGTCAGGTGCTAAGTTGGTCCAGTCGGCATATAGTAATAGGCCCGCGGAAACACCAGGATATCATGAATTTATACTCGAGGGATGTGATAGATGAGCGATGAGGTTGGGACTCGCGGCTTTGTTATTATTTGGTCATTCCCCACCTTACTCTGATATTTTCACCAGCCACGATTATGACGTGATGGCTTCATGTTTCCTATACCCCCACGTTTTTGGATTTTTGTTGGAAAGATATTGCTTGCTGCATGTGGAATTTTCCTTGAAGAAGTGACATGGATGAAATCAACAGTTTGTTTTGAGGCCGCTTAAAGGTGGTTGGATGGGAGGACATCTACTCGAAGATGGATAATATGAACCACTCCGAATCAGCAAGCAAAGCAACTATCGCGAGAGTGAAACCAGCTGCGACGGAGATACAGAAAGCCACTAGAAGTAGTTAGTTCCTCCGCAGAGGACTCAAGTCTGAAGAGTATTCCAGGGCCCTTTTACACGCGCTTAAATATTGCACAATTCTCCCCCTGCAGCCCACAACCCGCCCATTTCACAGTGGCATGATGTTGGCTGGGCTATCTCCAAAGTTAAGCAAATTTAAGAACTGTTCCCGGAGTCTTGGCTTGCCACCTCCACAAAAATGATTCCCCCATCTTTGCCGAGTCGATCCCTTGGGATAAATAACCGACCACGACAAGATCAATGCAACCCTGTGCCATTAGAACACTTTAGCGGCCACTCCTCTGCCTTTTGTTTCCCTTCGACCGCAGCCCGCTGACAAACGGAGAGACGGGCTTGCCTCCTACTCCGTATTCCGCTGCAGCTCGCTGATATCGAACCTCGAATGGTGCTCGGGATTGGCATTTCAATATCCCTGGACAAATCTACTCTGCATCCGGCTGCATGGTCATCAATTGGGAGTCACACAACCCGCCCTCTGCCGACCAGTGATCGCACCCCCGGACTGATGGACGTTCGATTTTCTTCCCTGCCAGCAGCGGGTTTTTGTGTGGGGAAGCGCGGAATCGAGCTATCTTCCTTCACCACTGGGAGCCCGCGGGGTTTGATGCGCGACCAGACCACAGGGGGGTCATTAGCTAGCGGGAGGTGACGGATGCAATGGATGCGGGAGAGCCGTGGGGATCTTAGCGTGGGGAACCAACAGGTATTTCCCCAGGAGGAGGATAAGCAAGCGCATGGATTCCTGTATATAGGAGAGCATATCCTTGCGCGTCCTGGTGCAACCTCGCAGAGACAGAGCTGCAGCTCAGTTTCCCCGCGGCTGATACCCCAGAGGTTTTTATTTTTATTTTTATTTTTTTCCCTCACGTCTCTAGTTTATTCACCCTCTCTCTCATAACAAATCTATCCTATCGCAATGGAAAAGAAAGACGAAGAGATTCGCGAGAGAATCTCCGACCGAAAAGGGTCGGGCTCCGAAGAAAACGTCGAGTATAACGTCCATAAGGCTGATTCCGACCTTGACGACCCCGATGCCGGACTCTCTGAGGAAGAGAAGGCGGAAATTGTATGTTTTCTTGCTGCAATCCAGACCGAACGTCTTTTGTCTGTATCCGGCTGACACGGTAATCCAATGGCAGGATAAGAAATTGGTGCGAAAGCTGGATCTCAGATTGATTCCCTGGCTCTGCTTGCTCTATCTCGTCAGGTATGCTACGAGTGTCTGGTCGAGGATGTTAATTGAAGCTGGGCATATCTAGCTGACACTCCCAACAGCTTTCTAGACAGAACCAACATCGGGAATGCCAAAATCGATGGATTGCAGGAAGATCTCGGCATGACGAATGGCCAGTACAATGCTACTCTGACCATCTTCTTCGTATCTTATTCCCTCCTCGAACCTCTCACCAACGTCCTGCTCAAGAAGCTGCGTCCTAGCATTTTCATTCCGATAATAATGGTCGGCTGGGTTCGTCTATCTTACCGCATACCGACAAGATATAAAAACTTTACTGACAGGCTGGTGTTCAGGGTATCTGTATGACATGTATGGGTCTCGTCCACAACTTCTCCGGCCTCATGGCAGCACGCTGGTTCTTGGGCGTTGCCGAAGCTGGGCTGTTCCCCGGTGTTTCTTATTACCTCTCATGCTGGTATAGAAGAATGGAATTTGGTATTCGCATGGCCATTTTCTTCTCCGCCGCGGCTGTTGCGGGCTCGTTTGGCGGTCTGCTTGCTGCAGCCATCGCAAAGATGGACGATATTGGCGGGAAAGACGGTTGGGCATGGATTTTCATCCTGGAGGGACTAGCCACAGTTGTCATTGGAGCTGCTTCATTTTGGATGGTTTACGATTTCCCTGACGAGGCCAAGTTTTTGTCGGTGGACGATCGCAAGCGCGTTATCCGTCGTCTGGCGGCAGACCAACAATCCAGCGCGGAGCATGAGGAATTTAAAATGGATTATTTCTGGGCGAGCGTGAAGGACTGGAAGACCTATACATCTGCAGTTATTTACATGGGCTGCGACGGCTCGCTTTATGCGTTCTCCCTGTTCGTTCCTACAATCATTAATGAACTAGTGAGTAACGCATAAATACCCCTATGCGGGCCGTTTTCGAATTATGCTAACCATTTACTTTAGGGTAAATCCAAGTCTCTACTGTCGTTGCTTTGATGGTTTATTGACCAAGTACTTGTCTAACATACGGGGTACAGGTTACTCATCCACCAGAGCCCAGCTTCTGAGCGTTCCGCCCTATGCGGTCGCCGCAGTTTTGACCATCGCAGTGGGTTACATTGCCGACCGCACTCATCAGCGCGGTATCTGCAACATGGTAGTCTCACTGTTTGGTATCGTGGGGTTCAGCATGCTCCTTGGCTCCCAGAGCCCCGGTGTCAAATACGCCGGTACATTCTTGGGAGCAATGGGAATTTACCCGGCCATTTCCAACACGATTTCTTGGGCCAGTAATAATACTGAAGGTAGGGAACATTTGTTATATCCCGACAGCCGTCCAATTTTCTCCAATGCATGTCCGTTCAAGTTGAAATTGGCTAAGCAAAACCCAGGTGTCTACAAACGCGGCGTCACCCTCGGAATCGTCATTGGTTGGGGAAACCTCCAAGGGTGTGTAACCTCAAACATCTACCGAGGGGATGACAAGCCAGAGTTCTACCCTGGCCACGGCACCGTGCTTGCGTATCTAGTCCTATTCCAGCTTGGCGGGAGCGTTGTCCAGTATATTATGTTGCGGAGGGAGAATGCACGGCGTTTGCGTGGGGACAGAGATGGCTGGGTAGAAGGGCTCGATGCTAAGCAGATTGAGATGAGGGGAGATATGCGGCCAGATTTTATATATACTCTTTGATCTGGCGGGTGTAGATAGACTGGACGGGGGTGGAGCTTGTATATGTACGTTGTATGGCCCTCCTAGTGGCTGGTTGCTTACCTTGGATGTTGCTGATGGCTATTTTGGCATTACATAGGCATGGGACCTATCACTTCCGACGAAAGAGGGCTATTGATGAAATATATTAAATATATGCTGCACATAATATGGGAGTCTCCTGAATAACATGCCATGGTGGAATTTGACATATCCTCAGTTACTCAGGGGTTGGGATTGGAATCCTGCGGTTATTGCTTGCTCTGAAATATTCATAAAGTTTTGAAAGTAATCAACCGTCTGAAAGTTCTCCTATTCTGAGCTCGAGATGATTTCTCACTGATGCGTCTTCTCCCACGTGTTGTCGAGGCAGTGACGCCCTGCATTCACCTTCTTTGAGCTCCAACCTCCAACCTCCAACCTCCATCCAAGCTTCACTTCATCTTCTTCTCTACTCCAGTTTGTCTCTGTTCTTCTGCTCTTGGCCTGAACTCATCCTCACTGCATTTACTACCTGCCTACCCGTCTTCGCGGTTTGTTTTCTCATTCAATCGAACCCAGCTTTCTCAACCACGCGCAGTATGGAACGCCCCTCTGGCTTGTCCACCCTCTCTCCTGCGCAATTAGAGAGAGCCTCGTTTACCCCTCGTGCCGCGTGTGAATCTGCAATGGTGGCTCCGGTCTCAGAATCCTCCTCAGAGAGCATGCTTCAAGCCATGCAGAAGCTTCTAGCGATCCAGGAAGCACGTATTGCATCACTCGAGAACCAGATGAGAAACAGCTCTGGTGTACAGAGCCCGGCTCGGCAGGATGGGTACAAAGACTGCTCATCTCACCGTACGATGAGTACAGAGCTTCGCCAACAACTGCAACACGACCTACATGCAGCTCTGCGCCAGGAGAACACCTCACCTGCCAATTCATTCTTATATACCAAGCAGACTTCTCCCCCATCACTGCTAGATGACCTGCCGACACCAACAGAGGGGCCGTTACACTTGCATGGAAGATCCTCCTCGAATCTACTCGACGACCTTACTTCCTTTGAGCCCCCCTTCGAGTCAGCTGCAGGACTCACGGTTGAGAAGCAAGCCAACGTCGCAAGCGACGATCCATTTGAGACGTTGGTAGACCTTATCTCCTGCTTAGAGGTTACCAACCCTCAAAAATCAGACACCAAGCCGACCGTAAGCCGTGTTGACCCCCTATTCCCAAATTATGGGTATATGCTAATTCTTGTTATCAGGGGATAATCGATCAGCCTTCCCTGTTGGACGTCTACAACAGTAACAGACGCCAGGTACCATGGGATGGCACTATCAATTATACACTATGCAGTTCTCCTTTTAGCAGCTCTGATGAAGAATCGGCCGCCGTTTATGGCCAGCCTCGTGGATGCTGGTCCAGCGGGTTTTTCCAACACGGGCTTTTCTTCAAGCCTCACAAAACAGACGACAATGCGTATCGGACCGTGGCCCTGACAAACCTCCCTCTAAATTCATTCCTGCGACATCTGATCAGCGCAGTACGTGGGGGACCTATTTACTCCGCTCACCTGATGAATATGAAAAAAGTCGCTGGCTTTCACATGGGCGTGGTAAAGTTCCTCTACGAAAAGGATGCGCGAGCGTATGTGGAATTTGCAAAGGAGTATGGCGTGTTCTTTGATGGCCAACGGGCCAATGTCATGTTGTATAAAACCGCGACATACCCCATCTCAACGCAGATGGAGGAAAAAATTGCCAAGGGCCACACTCGGTGCGTGTCAATCAAGGGCCCGCGGGATCCAGGACGGTACACAGCAGTGGCGGCTTTTGTCGAGAAGAGGCTCCCTGTATATTTTGATATGGGGGATGACATTATCGAGAACGATGACCAGACCGAGCTTCAGATGAGTTTCAATTCCATCGAAGCGGCCAGCGCTGCGATGGAGGCATTCCGGCATAGTTTCCGTCGACTGGACAATTGCGATCTAAGCTTCGCACCGGACCCATGCGCCAGGCCATTTCCCACTCGCCAGGAAGAATAAGCTTGGGTTCTATCCGATATCATTCCATTTCATTCATCTTGATATGAAGACCGCTTGTTATTTTATACTCTTTTTCAGCTCATTTTTTCTCTCAGTGTTGCTGGTAGCAGCTAAATTTGCGGTGCATTTTATTTACCCCTTTGGTTTCAAGCTGCAAAATTCACTCGATCCAGTCCCGTTTTCGTTTCCTTGCTTGGCTGCTCCCTTGTTCCCCATGCAGACTTCTCACCATCAGCGCTGCTTAACGTGTTCCCAGATTTCTCCCAGTTAGGTATGAACTAGGTACTTTTTAGACTGAGAATACAACAAAATGCATGCATTCTCGATGATATACAAAGCCCTACATGGTTGCGTAGACGAAGTAGAGACAACACCAGGAGTGGGAGAGCAAGCGAACACAGGAGCAGACTATAAAAAAGCATCTTGTTGAGAGAAGGGCAGGGAGAAGTTATAAACTAGGGCGCCATGATGATACATATTGATATCGAGGGGAACAGAGAAAAGAACAAAAGAAAAGCCACAGTGCGGTGGTGTCAGAGTATGCCATACGCACACCAATATGCAGATGGCAGCAAAACACGACGAAACGGATTTCCTCGCCAATCCGACCCGCCAAGCCAGCAAACAGAACTCAACTGGTTAAAAAGAAAGAAAGACAGACAGACAGATAGATCAACCCGGACTCCAAATGCGATTTCAAAATACGATCCACCGTTGATTTTAAATGAAGCTTCTCCGTTTCCTGTTAAAGGCACGCTGGTCCTTCAGCCACTGGCGGTAGCCCTGGATGCTGCCGATCTTCTCGCCGTAGTAGTCGGGGACGGGGTTGGAGTAGGAGTTGACAGAGGGGTCGACGCGGAAGCGCTTTATTCTGCTGTAGAATTCTTTTTCCTTCTGTGTTGTGGGAAGGGTGGTTAGTAGTTTGGACATGAAAATGAAAGGGGGGAGACAGCACATATAACGAGAAGGGAAAAAATGGAGCGAAAACAACATACGATTGCAAAAGACTCCTTATGCTTCCAGTGCCGGAGATTCCACATCGCGCTGCCCACCACAGGCCCAAGCAGCCATCCCAACGCCGCACAAGCCGCTGTCCCCAACCCAAGCGTAATCAGCGGGTCCAGTCCTAGCATCTGTGCAATTGTCGCATCTAGATTGTGCATCGAGAGCCGCTGCACGCCTCCCATGGTGAAGCCTACGGAGCCAATAATAGACGTGATGAGCGAAAATCTGCGGCGGGAACGGCGGAGACGGAAAAACGAGTTCCAATCCAGCTGGGCGTTTTGGTTAGGAGAGGAGCCGGCTTGTGTTGAAGCTTCACGGAGAGAAGAGGGAGCGGTGCGGAGGGCGGTGGCGGGGATGAGGGCGGAGGTGGTGCGGGTGGCTTGTGCGGAGCAGGGCGTCGTCGAGGAGGCCAAGGGTTGAATTTTGAAGAGAGATTGGCTGGCGCGCGTGGTGCTTGCGTGACGTTTCTGCTGGAACCGTTGGTATTTGCATTGCTGGTGCACGGCGGGGAGCGATGGGCTGGGATTCGGGGTGTTGGCGGAGCTCGAGAAGACGAATGGGCTCAGGCCGCAGGAGATTCCCCGGCTGCCCAGGATCGCGGAGCGGAGGGGGGTGTTCATGACTGTGAGATGCATGGTGCAATTGTATGCAATGATCTCGCGTCCTGTGTTGCCCAAGTGTGGTGATGTTGTTTCTATCGAAGGTTGGAGTCGTTCTTGGGCAGACGTTGAGCTTTTGGATATCTGATTACATAAGCGAGCCAGTACCGCCAGAGGCACATCGTCAAGGACCGTTCAGTTCGTGGAATAGGTTAATTTCTATAACCTCTAGTTGCCTTTTGTTGTTTTAGTCTATCACAAAGTCTAGCCGTCATGGGATGATTTTTCGCGCCACTATTCTGGCAGAACAGGCATCCAGGGGCAAGAGAGTATGAAGCACACGGAGCTTGCGTTGTCTAAAGTGTTCGATAGATTCGATCTAGCTGAGCAAGTCTACTATCCTTCCCATAATGCAAAATACTAGTATGAAGTTTCGAAGTTCCCCGAGATTTCCTCCACACAACAATCCCAATTAGCACCACTCCCTGACACTGAATCCGATGTTGCTTGCTTCAAGTTGGTTAGAGGTCGAGTTCGGACGGATTTTTAATATCGTTTCACTGCACCTGGCCGTGTGCCGAAGGTAGGATGGACAAATCCATTCATGCGTCCGTACAAGTACTTCAGTAAGACGGTATTCGTAGCCATCAAGACAGCACTGAACAAGAAAAGAACGATTCGCCAGCCGGTGCTGAGCTTTCCAAAAATCGGATACGGGTACCTGCAGGATACACGTCAGCCCAACTGAGAGTTGAATGCAATGTAGACATATGTACCATCCGTTATATTCGTAGCATTTCTCAACCCAGAACCAGTAGCCACAGGCAATGGCAGTGGATAGCCCCATGGACCGTAGAGCTCCAATGGACCACGGGGGTGATAAATAGAGGAGATCAACGGCCAATATTATGGCCGGAATGGCGTGAAAATTAATATCTAACAGAAAGATTTTAGTAACACATCTCAGTGGTATATCACAGCAAAAAGGCAAATCCACTCACCCGCTTTTAACGGCAGCTCTACCCAGTCTGGTTTGACAAGGCGCGTATCGATCTGCGAGGCAATATTAGGGACAAAATGTCATAATTCAAGAGTAAAGCCAACCCACAATCCTTAAGCCCCAGTAGAGAATACTGATTAGCACCTCCATCGGGGCACTGCACACCAACAAGGTGTTCTTGATGATGAACAGGCGGGAGGACATGAATATATCAGCAGCCAGGCCGACTAGGCATGTCAGAGTCGACAGAGAGAGGCCGATGATGGTCAGATATTGGAAATGCCAGCCATAAGCCTCATTTCTACGTATTGTTAGCGCAAATGACCAGCAGTAAGGCAACCAACCGTAGGTTCCTGGGGCTTCGTATACGCACGCTAGATGCGGATGATCTATCAAGCTGTAAAACTGGTGAGTTTGCTGGGAATATGCTCAGGATTTCAAGACTCCTGAAGGGAGCAAAGGGTTCATAGCAAACTTCCATACGAACAACTTACTATTTAAATGACAGCGCAAAGCTCGAGAGAGCAGCCAACTAAAGACAACACATAACAGAGTCAATACGTTGCTCGGCTGCAATATAGGCATGCAGCTGGAAACTAAGAGCGCCAACTATCATGAAAAACATCACTGACATGGACAATGGCAGATATACCGCGCGACGGGGAGTGTAGCCGCTGGAGAGGGTGTTTTGCTATAAATAGAGACGAGAGAGGGAGCGCAGCGGTCCTCATCTCGACGGAGATCAAAGGAGGATTGACGAGACAGGAGAGATGATTAGAGGATGTTTGATGTATTGATTTTCTCTTTGTTTCTTGCCGTCTACAGATGATATGTTTTTGAAGATGATACACGGCGAAACAACGAGGATGCCGGTAGATGACGGATGTCAAGATGACAAAAATAACCAGCCAATGCAAGGGGACCTCCGAAGGATTTCCGAACTGCAGAACTTCTAAGCAGCGGATTAATAAAAATAATACATCGCCCTCGGAAACCATGGGATTGAAAATGCTTAATTATTTCTATTTGGGCGTTATGTTATCCTCTATGGTATTTGAGATGTTCCTGTTACCCCGTTCCAGGCCAAGTAGCATTCAAAAACCTTACAATGGTGTCAAATCCTTCTGGTTCCTTTACCCAGTGCCCTTCATTCTCAGCTCCTGAATACTCCACCCAATCCACGTGCATCCCTATCTTGGTCAGACATCGACAAGCATGCCGACCTAGTTCCACATCAATCCAAGCATCATCAGTTCCATGCAGCAAGAGTACGGGTGTTGAGACCATCGTTTCAGTTTCTGCTTTGCTGGCTTGAGGCTCTTTGCACCCGATGATATCAAGAAGAAGGTTTGATGTATCTCCAGGCGACTGCAAACTTTCTATCTTGTTCGTGAATGGAAGCCACCCACACATTCCAATAAATCCGCCAATCTTGCCTTTAACCCTTCCTGGTGAGCAGAGCAATGCCCACAGAGCTGTTGCCATGCCCTGGCTTATGCCACCAAGAACAACTCTTTCAGATCTTCCACCAAGAAGGTCAATCTCCCCTCTCAAAACATCCAGAATATACAGTGTAGATTCTTGAAGGCCATCCACTTGAACCTCTTGCTTTTCACAAGGCCTTGACAGAGAATAGATGTCAAACCAAGTGGTTAAGTCCTCCCTGAAAACCGAACTCCACCGATCCTGGGAGGTAGGAAACACCCAGCGACAGCCAGGAAAATGAGTGGCAAGACTTTTGCCCTCAGAAGACATTGAGTCCATAAGCTCTTCAGCGAGTTCATCTCCGTCACTTGAACGTCCGTGCAATAGGATAATAGTATGCGTGTGGTGGGCTGTGGCGTTGATAATATGCGGCGCTGGAAACCCCATTGCTTCAGGGTTCTTGACGGCCGACAGAAGGCGGCAGATCGGGATGGCAAGTGGTGGATAGAAGAAGCCGGGTTGCTCGCCAAATGAGAATCAGAGCGCGTTTGGTGGTGTCCGGACTAATATTTCTCCCGCCTCCGATGGTCCCTCAAATCCGACATCGTCATCCAAACTCCAGATCACCCCTCGTCTTCCCTCTGATGAGAGGTCACGGTGTTTCCTGAATATCCTGTTTATATACAGTGTATATATGAATCCATTATTTTCCTCCTCGCAGCTGGGAATTTACGTCATTCCTCCTTGCTGTCTACTAGCAACCAGCACACTCCGTGTCCAACCGCGCCAATTACCATCCATCTGCGCATCTCTACTAGTTAAGTTAGATGAAGGCGTTGTCGATAATCTTTCCAACAGGCGGTCCCCAACGCTCAGGGCCCTCTGCGTTCGTCAGAAGGGCCACTGGCCTATGCAATGAGCTCCGCTTAAACAGGGGCATATCCTCGAGCATATCCTCCGCTACTATATTCAGATCATGCCATTGAATTTCCCGTCGTGTTTTCTTGCTCCATCCGAGCACCTGTTGGATCCGCAAGATGCCGCGCCCAAAGAAGGACGGTGCTCCTGAACCCAAGCGAAGAAGTCGAAACGGCTGTTGGTATGTGTTTGAATTCCCCAAGGCAGCCCCAGGCCATCAACTAATCGATTTAAAGGCCGTGCAAAGCTCGGAAAGTTAAATGGTGCGTTTGCGTTCAACGAATGATTTCGATATGAGGCTGACCCCCAATAGTGGCGAGGAAAAGCCCTTTTGTCTCAATTGCCATCGCCAGGGGGAAACATGCGATTATAGTATCAGGCTTCACTGGGAAGGCAGAGTTAAAAGGAGATCTGCAAGTATTACTACGGGCTATGGAGGAGATGCAGTATCTTCGATGTTTACCTTTGCTAGCGACCGCCCGCATCAAAATTCCCCCTCCGTTGGTCCCGCTGCCCCTTCGCGATCTGGCATTAGTGGGCCACATTTAACCCCAAATGACTCGCAGTTGGATCCAATCGCGTATTCAAAGAACGAAGCACAGACTCAGATTCGTCGGCAACCACCATCACCAGGACCTCCTCTACAGAACACTGAACAGTCAAATCCCGCTTCGCCCTTCTCACCAGGGGAGGATTGGACACCGCGGCGGGCGCTAGGGGCATTTCCGCCGCCCACGGAGGGCTTGGTTAAGAAACAGCCGCATCACGTCCTGCAGACTTCTCTCAGTGATGTGGACCATTTCGGTCAAAGATCCATACCTGTCCAGCCAAACTCCTTTTCGTACCCATCACCGTCGGATTCATCTATAACAAGCCCTCCTACAACCTCTCCTCTAAATTTCAGCCCTGGCTCTTACCCCCAACCTCTCTCATATCTACGGCAAACAAACTCTTCTCAACCTCCTAATCAAGCGAATGACATGGAAGCTCTATCCGATCATCCTGTCAAGAGAAGGAAGTCGAACCCCTATCATTCGGGAGCTAAGACGACATCTTGTATTCCCTTAAACGAACGCAATAACAACCGTCGTTTCTCTCTGGAAGCTAGCTTACGCCATTCTATCCCGGTTTCTTCCTCGAAAAGTTCTTCAGACGGCGCAGCTGCCATTTCACCAGATTACCAGCGCGTTTCCGTGACTTCGTTGCTATCCAGGTCGACTGCAACGGCAAGCAGCGAGGATGGACTCTCTCGTTATGCAACTAATATTTCTATGGCATATCCGTCGGACGATTCGATAAATTATGGGATCGATTGTGGCAATCCCGACTTGGATTTGAACAGAAACAACGACTCAATTGCGATGGAGCATAGGTCATCGCTGGATCGGCTTAACCCGCCGTGGAACAATGATTCTGGCGCAAACACTCCAGATTCCGATACGGATAACCAGAGAAAGCTGGTGACAGCCTTCTCCAAAGGCGGTTACTACTCACGTCCCGTTTCCGTAAATATCCCACGGTACCTGACGCCCCTGCCCTCAACCCTCCTGCAAAATCCCATAAACCTTCTCTATTTCCACCATTTTATCAACCACACGGGGAGGATCTTAGTACCACATGCCTGTCCACGAAACCCTTTTATATGTGTCCTACCAGCAAGTGAGTTGCCCGCATCAAGGCTACCCTACATCTACTAACAGCTTTCTAGTGGCCGTCGAGGACACGAACTTATTGAATCTTCTGTTAGCTTACTCTGCCAGCCATCGTGCACGTCTTCTAGGCCATGCGGAACCTTCAAATCGGATTGCGCACTGGGCACGACATGTGTTCCCCACTCTTCGACACGCATTGGACGACCCTCAGGAGAAGGCGTCTGACACGAGCCTGGCAACGGCAATCATGCTTGTATCGCTCAAGATTATCTGCCCAAGCACCTTCGAGGTTCCAATTCCATGGCAGGCGCATTTGCAATTAGCTCGCGAACTTTTCATTTCCCGCAAATCGACGCCCCAAGGCTCACAGGTCAACGCCGTGAACAGTTTCCTCGGCCGATGGCTCGGATACCTGGATATCCTGGGTAGTCTTTCTTGTCAACAAACCGAGCCAGCGTTATATGGGGGTAGATATTGGATCACAGACGGAGTTGAGGATGGGGACCAGGAGTTCGAAATAGACTGCCTTTCCGGCTTCACGCCGATCTGCGGCTCACTTCTCGCTCGATTATCTGAATTAACACACACGTGTGACCAGGAACGGATGGGTGCGGAGTACCGTCTTTCTAAATGGCAGCCGTCGTCGGAGACTCTCGTCAAGGCGGAGCAACTGCTGCAAGACATGAACAACACGCGGATCCAAGGCTACAAATACTGCACTCACCACAGTGCTGAAGACTCGAAAGAGATGGCGGCCACGGACGAAGCTTATCAGCTGGCTGGGATAATTCATCTGTACCGACGGGTTCTAGGAAAGCCTGCCTCAGACCCAGCGGTGCAAGAAGCCGTTACCAGCCTGATACAGACACTAAACCAAGTTAGCCGTGGCGGCACAGCAGAAGTATGTATTTTGTTTCCGCTGTTTACGGCAGGATGTGAGACGCAGGACTTGGTGCAGCGGCAGGAAATCAGGGATAGGGTGAAGCAGTTTGAGGGGGTTGGGATGAAGCAGGTGAGACTACTCCCTGCACTACTAATATTGCTTGGCTAACAATTGTATGACAGATTTTAAAAGCGCGCAAGCTCATGCAGCGTGTATGGGAGGAGAACCGGCCGTGGACAGAACTTGCCAACGGCGAGTTTTTGGGATGATTTCTGACTGACTGAGAGAGGTTCACATCCGAAACCGTTATATTGCGGCTATTCCCAGGCCGTCATTATTTCCACGCGTAATACCCTCCCTCACTACACATCTAAAATCCAGCCTCCCAACGTCCTAAACTCTGGCAAGCCAACAACGGCCATACACATGCAGTATCATCCCCCAGCGCAAAATCTTTCCAAACGAGCCAAACATCACCACGCAATTACTCACCAACACCTCTTACCCCCTCTCGCCATGGGAGGCTAGTTATTCTTACTTACCCTTACCATCTTCTCCCCACCCCGCCTCCACCCCCACGTCCCGGCCCTGCACCATCTCGATTCGCCCACCCTACATAGACCGCGTATAGAATTACTTGCTATACCGCCCACCAGAACCACAGCCGACTCCTATAGGAGAAAATGGAGGAATAGAACATAACATAATAATAATCCATCCATAAATGCATGCATACATACATAATATAATACAAACCCGGCAATTCAGCCGGCGCAGACGAGCAACAACCAAGATAGATAGGTAAAGAGATAAGCCAGTCAGCAGTGCATAAGTAGCTACTATTATCCGGACTTGGTTGATTAATCGCGTTGTATTGAATTGCATTACATTGCATTGTCCGTGTAGTTATCTATCTGCATAGATGCGTAGATGCATACATACATACGTAGACTCGTCGCCTTACACGGCGTGGCGTCGCATGGGGGTTAGATAGATGCAGTTTGTAAGGATTAGAAGAAGGGGAAGTATATAAAAGTCCGTGCGGTCTAGGACTCGTGGGCTTGGTTAAGTTAGGTTATAGGGTGTATACACAGACAGAGAGAGAGAGAGAGGCATGAAGAAAGGTAGCTATTAAAAGGTATTATGGAGAAGAGGAGAGGAGAAGAGAAAAGAGACATAACGCCCGGCCTGACACACACACACACACACACACAGACGTACCGTCGAATCAAAGGGAAATGAAACAGAGCGAACTAGATATGTGTACGAAATGGCAAACGCCAAACGAAATAGCCAGGCAGACAAAAAGCAGAATCCCACCCATACATACATACATACATCCAAAAGTATCAGCCCAAACAGATCCCCGAAGACACGCATGGGGGATAAATAATGAATAACGAAAAGGATAGGGCCCGGGGACAAGACGGGGTGAGCATCGCATCGCGGGGTCTCATTGCATTGAGTCGAGTCGAGTCGCAGAGGGAAGGAAGGGGAAGCGCACAGCAACCAACCCATCCAGGTCATTCTCGATCGCCTCCGGACATTCCAACAGACATCAGGGGTACCTCCTCATTTACATACCCATGGCAGCAATCCCTCCACTCCGCTCCGCCCCAATGATCCCCCATATTAATAACAATCATATCCAACCAACCAACCCCCTCCCTCGCTGGCTACCTACCGCCTCGCACCCCCCTGACCGTCCACCCCTCTATCCCTCCCTCTGCCTCCGGGACAACACCTTCTGCAACGGCGTAAGATTCGCATCCCCATTCCAATCACTCTTGACGCCCTTTTCCACATCCTCCTCACCGACACCAGCACCAGCGACCTCCCCAACGGCCGTGCCCGTCTCAGGATCATACATATTCGCCGCGCCGCCTAAAAACAACAACAACAACAACAACAACAACAAGTCAGTAAACACGCAACACGCAAAGCCAAAAGAAAAAGAAACGGGAGGTGGAAACGAAAAGAGAAGAGAAGAAAAGAAAAGAAAAGAAAATACTGCACTCACCCCGCCCCACAAACATCCTCCTCCCCTCGCCGCCCATCTGCACATCCCTAACGAGGGCGGGCGGGACATCGACGTCCTGCGCGCGGCGGGCGATCTGCGGGTCGTCGTTGGTGACCATATTGCCCGACCCGCCGCGGCCGGTGGTGTAGATGTCTGATTTTATAGTTGGGGTGGAGAGGTCGTCTGGGGTTGGGGGGGGCGGGTGGGAGTGCGGATCGGGGTTTGCGGCGGTGGTGGTGGTGGGGTGTGAGGAGGCGGAGGGGGAGGGGGATGTGGTGGTGGTGTTGGAGCTGGTGTGGGCGGTGGTGGGTTGGTGGGTTGGGCGCATGTTGCCTGTTTAGATATGGCTGGTTAGAGGGGGGTGTGGATGAGAAGGGGGGTGAGAGGGTGGGTGAGGGGCGGGGGTTGCTCACCTGCCCCGCCGCGGCCGTAGGAGATTTGGCGGTCGGTCATTGTGTGTGTGTTTCCCACGTAGGGGGTATATTTATGCCGTATACTGCTAGGTTGGAGGGTAGAGTAGATAGTAACGGTGCGGTGGGCGATGGGCGATGGTGTATATTGCGAGTGGGGAGATAATCCAGCTGGTGTGGGCGGAGGAGGGGCAACAGCAGGACAAATGGGACACAAATGGGACAAATGCGCAAAAAGACGAGTGCCGCTGAGAATGCGCAATAGGGCGGCCGCAGTGGAAGAGGAGGTTGGTAGAAGAAGAGGAGGTGTTGAAGATGGATATCTGGTGTTGAGTTTGCGGCGGGGAGCCATGGGCCAGCCAAGCCATAAAATATTTACCCCGGATAAGATAGATATGTCGGTATAAGAGAGCGGTTATTATTATTATAATTATTACTATGATAAATAAAATAAATATATCCGTCATCCTCCAGATAAATATCACAACCTCCCAAGCTTTTATTTTCCGTCCACACAATGGGAAAGAAAAATCATGAACGAACCCCTTTTATTAAATATCTCCCGCCATCCAAACAAGACGACGAAGGCAGGGCGCCGTCTCATCTATTCACGCCGGTAACCATACATCCTATAGACATATATATACCCATCAATCCCTTGCTTTTTTTGCTTTGCATTTTCTCTCCTCCTTCCGCGCCACCGCACCGATATCAAATTTCATAGAGGACCAACGAAAGGAATAAAAAAGCCCCGTCAAAGTAAAGGAATAACAGAAAAAGACAAAAGGAGCCCAAAAAAGCACATTCAACCCAGCACCAAGCCAAGCCAAGCCAAACCAACAAAAATTATAAAAAAAAACGACGACGAAGCCGAATAGCAAACAAACCCCAACCGTCCCAATTTCGAGTCAAAAAATAAAAAAAGTAAAAACTGAAACCGACTCAATAACGCACGAGAACCACGAGTAATTTGATTTCCGCTCTGGAACGCCGTTTCCGCAACCCACCAAGCGACACGACCCAAGCATCCGTCAGTCTCAGTCTACCCGTCAAAATCCAAGTCATCGCCCTCGGCATCATGTCCCTTGGCATGGCCACGGGGGCCCTTCACGCCGTCCTTGCGGATGGGGATCTTGATCCCCTGCATGGCAAAACACTTGCTCAGCGGCGTGCTCTCGATGACACCGGGGAACTTCTTGGCGGAGAAGACCTGGAAGGTCTCCGAGAAGACAGAGGCGAGGACGGGCGCGGAGCCGTGGTTGATCACGGGACTGCTTGGGGTGCCGCCGGGGGACTGGTCTTGGGACTGCAGGTGGGTGCCCACGTTGACAAAGTTCATTTTCAGCCTGGGGAAGACTAGTTAGCGGTGGTGGTGTGTAAAATGCCAAAAAAAAAAAAAAAAAAAAAAAAACTATATCATACCGGAAGGTACCCTCAGTCCGTACGCTGAGATCCTGTAGGACAAACCATATGCCAATCTTCCCGTTTGGATCCGTCAAGCGAAAGGCGCTGGCGCTGAGGCTTCCAATGAGATTGCGCGTAAACATGCCCGTGGCTGACGAGAGATGCGACGGAATAGCCGACTGCGGCGCGAGGGGATGCGTCGGGGTTCCGGGTGGATAGTAGCCACCTGCAGCACCCATGGGTTGGTAGTAGGAGTCTGGAGCGCCCTGGGGGTAGGGATAGCCAGGATGCGGGTTGTATCCGCCTTGTCCGCCGTAATATGGGGGGTATGCGGGAGCGTAGGCAAGCGCGGGGCCATACGGATGGGCGACGGCGGGAGGCGGCGGAAAGGCGGACGCGCTGGCGGTGGAGATGGAAGGCGACGTGGCGGAATGCTTGACGAGGTTGACTTCGTGCTGGCAGTCTGCGCGCCACAGGTCGACGGTGAGGACGTAGAACGAGGTGTCGATTTCACTGGGGACGGGGAATTAGCAGACCGCGCGAACTGTCGGGGGGGGGGGGGGGGGGGGGGGGGGGCAGCGCACTTGATGTCCACTTCCTTCTGGGTGGCGGCATCGCGGACGATCAGTCTGATACACGGCGGGGGGGTGATGGGTCTCCGGTCCTGGGAACGGTAAGCAGGCTGGCCATAGCTGTAGGGGGGAGGGAGCACACACCTTGTCACCAAAGCCGCACATGCGGGCGCGGACGGGCTGCTGCTGGACATCCAGGCTGTAGATGCGGCCCTCGTGGACGGTGGAGGTGGAGGGCGGGAAGTCGGGCATGGCGGGCAGCGCGGGCGGGTTGGCGGAGTAGCCGTGCGGCAGATGGTCCATGGCGAGCGGTGGCGGCGGCGGAACGGGCTGTGGGCGGTCCTGTTTGAGAGCGTACATGCCCTGGGGCTCGCGGATAGGGGCGCGTCTCGGGGCCAGAGAGCGGCGGGCGGCACTCTGGGGAGACAGACAGCGGGATGATGGATGATGGGCGACAATGCGGAGGGGAGCTGTACGTAGCTGTGCACCAGGCGAGGTTAGACGAGCCAGCACGTAGGATGTAACCCAAGTAGAGGACAGGATGGACAATGGGGAGAGAGGACAACGGACCTCGCGCGCCCACGTACGGGTCGAGGGCTGGGCAGAGGATATTTGCTGGAGAGGTTGTTGAGATGAGGTTGAGGTTGAGGGTGGTGAGGTTGAGTCTGGCAGAACAAGAGGGGCAGACGATGAGAAAAACGAGGAGCAGCCAGCAACAGCAGCAGGATATCTGTATACCAACAAGGAATATTTAGATGGATGTTCTGGAGGCAAAGTATTTAAATAAATAGACCCGCAGATTGGGACGGCCAAGAGAGATCAGACAAACAAATCGAAACAATCCAGAAATCAAACAAAGAGAAAATAACATTCAATGAGAATGCGAGTACAATGAGATACATACATAATAGCCTGATCTTCTCTCTGCTGTTTCTGTCCTGTCTGCCATTTGGATATACAGGACAATAACTAATACATCCAGTTACATTTTACATTTTACATTTTACATTTTATTTGCTATATTTTATATTTCTATGTTTCTATTGCTTTTTATGTTCATTTTATTTTCTTTCATCCTCCGCCAAACAGCCAAGTCAACCCTGGATTATATACGTCATACCGCCGCCTCCCGCAGCCTCTGAGAGTGAAATACTACTAGAGTATTCAGATCACTGCCGTGCGGCATCATAGTTCTGATGCCACGTATAACCCCCCTTCTCCCGCCCCTCGCTCACCAACTGCGCAATCACCTCCATCCCATCCCGCGGCCTCCTCCCCAACACCTCCGCCATCAACGGGTCAACCACCGCCGCCTCCCCCTGCCCAACCGCATCCAACAGGCTGGCCCACACCTCAAAGAACCCCTCCGACTTGCCCCCATGCCCGACCCGCGCATCCTCCGCCGCCACCGTGCGCGCATACTGGGTGCGCGGGATCCGCTCGAGCCTGACCTGCGCGCCCGTAGCCGTCGAGAGCGTCGCGACGAGGTCGTCAAACGAGTACGCGGCGGGGCCCGTGAGCAGGGCGATGTTGTCCTTGAAGTGCAGCGTGGATGGGTCGCGCAGCATGAGGAGGGCGTTTGCCTCGCCGAGCTCCGCGCGCGAGGTCCAGGCGATGGCGCCGTCGGCGGTGCCGGGGAGGTAGATGGTTGTGGTGTCCGGGTACCAGGCGGCGAAGACGGGGAAGGCGTCTGCGTAGATGCCCTCGCGGATGGAGGTGTAGGGGATTCCGGCGCTGGGTGTGAGTGTGAGTGTGAGTGTGAATGCCATTTAAATATTTAATTATGATAAGATTACCGCACCTTTTGAGCTTCTCCTCTGTCATCAGATGCGAAATCTGCACCACCGCTTTCGAGTCCGAGCCGTAGCCGCCAAACGCCAGGCTGGAATAATATACCTGGTTATGGATGCCTATCAGCACCACTCCGCGCCAGCCAGAAAACAAAAACAAAAACGTACATGGCCAACCTGCGCCTGTTTGGCCGCCTCAATGACATTCAGATGCTGTCTGGCCCTCCGATCCACACCGACAACGGGCGTCGACACAAAAAACAGGCGGTCCACGCCCTCTAGTGCTTTCACCAGCGCCTGCGCATCGTCGTAGTCAAACACCCGGAATTCCGTGCCCGGGTAGTCCTGCTGGAGCTTTGCGGCGGCCTCTGTGCGCGACGAGGCGGCTATGATGTCGGCCGGGTTGGAGACGGTCTTGTAGAGGGTGGCCAGCACAGAGGCGCCCAGGCCGCTGGTTGCGCCTGTGATGAGGAATTTGGGGGCCATCGAGATGGAGATGTGGATTCTGGAGGTGGACAAGAGAGAAGACTTGATTCAGATGGAGAGATAGATATCCATGGTAAGGGGGAATGGTCAGGGGTTTATATCTAGCAGACCATCGCCCGGCTTGTATTTCTGATAGCATCCCATCTCATATTCTCGCCACCAGCACGATGCCACAGTGATGTAATTGGGATTGATCCATCCGGACATTAGTCATTATCCTCCGAATCGAAGCGGCATGGTTGTCCCGTGTATCCCAAGCAGACAGAATCGCCAGCTCTGCTCGGGGGGTGTTGGCTGCTTTTTAACCGACGGCCGGAGACTTTTTCGTGAGCGGCTGGCTGGTTGAATATTGGAGTGCGGAGTTAACCGCGGACATAGGCAATCGGGGACATTTGTCAACGATAGAATCGAATCCTTGAAGACGTGGAGAGAATACATAGTTGATGTCGCAAAGCTAAGGGGGAAAAGGGGGGAAGATACAAGTACCTGCTATGTGCGGACTATGGGCGCGTGGCGGGGGAATGCCGCCAGTCGCCCACAGGCCACGCACAGTCGGTACCTGCGCTGCCCCGCATTGCGTGCCTTCACTGCCTTGGGCCTAGGAAACAAATATTGTCAGTGGGGGATATATTTAAAGAGGAACACATTCTCTCTCTCACTGTGTCTCTGGCTTCATCTTGATCTATTCCTCTCCCACTCTCATTCTCATCTCTCATTTTCTCGTTCATCCCACCCACAATGGCCTCCAACCCCCCCGCTGCCTGCTGCACCCGCGGCTTCAAGCACGAAGGCACTGCCACCGGCGAGATCAAGAAGATTGGCGACAGTATGCGCTCCCCCTCCTCTGCTGGCCTATACAGAAGCCAATTGCTAACCATCCCCGCCAGCCGACGCCTACTTCGCCTATCCCAGCAATGCCAACCCCGACAAGGCCATCATCATCCTCACCGACGTCATGGGCATCTACCCCAACGCCCAGTTCGTCGCCGACGACTATGCTGCCCGCGGCTATCTGGTCGTCATCCCCGACCTCTTCCACGGCAAGGCCCTCACCCTCAACCAGTTCGCCTCCGGCCAGGTCGACATCATGGCCTGGCTCAAGGACCACACCCCCGAGACCGTCGACCCTGTCACCCTTGCCACCATCAAGTATGTGCGTGAGACTCTGGGGATCAAGAGGATTGGTGCGGCTGGATACTGCTTTGGTGCAAAGGTGCGTCAATTCTTCCTTTGTTTCTTTCCCCCCCCTCACCAATCACGCTAACATGAATGCTGTCACAGTATGTCACCCGCTTCCTGAAAGATGGCAACATTGATGTCGGCTATGTTGCCCACCCCTCCTTCGTCTCCCCCGAGGAGCTCTCCGCCATCACCGGTCCCTACGCCATCTCCGCAGCCGGTACGTCACGTCACCCCCCAATAGTTACCCATCTAACAATCTCCCAGAAACCGACACCATCTTCCCCGCCAACCTGCGCCACCAATCCGAGGAAATCCTCGCCAAATCCGGCCTCCCCTACCAGATCAACCTGTTCAGCGGCGTCGAGCACGGCTTCGCCGTCCGCGGCGACCTCACCAACAAGTCTATCAAGTTCGCCAAGGAGCAGGCGTTCGTCCAGGCCGTCACTTGGTTCGGGGAGCATCTGTAGACTTCTGGCTGTTAGACCAGGGGCGTTTGCCGCATGATTCATGATACCATTATACGAACTATCGATTGCGAGGTAGTTAGTCTAGTTAGTTAGAAGGCAGAAGCAATGAGGAGAATGAATGATTCGAAAATAGAACACACCCCACTTATCTCTCCCGTCGCAATTGAAATTCAATGTAGCTATCATTGGCTAAGTAACTCAGGAACCGCCACAGCTGTACCTTAAACCTTATTTATGCAACATGCAGCTCTCAACAACCAACCCCTACACCTCCCTACCTCACAATTCCCTGCCCCGTGGATCCTGAATGCTACTAAAAATACACAGGTATCGCCTCGTGTCGTGCTGTCCTGGATACATTATTAACCGTAGGATAGGATAATCATGCTCTATTTACGTGTCGAACATGCGGGAGGGAAAGGGGGGAGGGAAGAAAGCACCAGCAAAGAAAAAGGAGAAGAAGCGACAGAAAGGACAAAAAAGAAATGTATTACTTGTACATACAAATAGAGAGACTCCAGAAAAGAGAGTAGGATGGCAAGGGAATGGGAAGGGAAAAAAGAAAAAGTCAAAAGAAGGAAAATTCGCTTCACTCCCGCGGGTACAAAAGGCTTCAATAACTAATTACCCAATGCAGTCCGAATTACCAGCCAAAGTTGTCCTTGGTTTCAATTCCACAACCCCAGATCGATGTCGGTTGGTCTGTTATTTCGCCTGGTAGGCTCCCCGTCCTCCCCCGAGCGCTCGCCGTCGGTAGTCTCCTCATCCTCGTCCTGCTGATTTTGCTCCTGGTCCTCCTTCTGCTTCATTCTAACCTCCATCCTCTTCTTCTTCTCCTGATAAATCTGCTCTTTCCCCTCCCCAGTGACTTCCACGGGGCTTTCCATCTCAGAATCCCACGATTCAAAATTAGCCAACCCAAGCACTGCCCCAGGCCCTGTCTGAGTCCCATTGGCGTCCCTCGGGGCTGTGCGAAGTTCAATCGACCGCAGTACATCAGACATACACATGGCAAGGCCGGCACCGATATAGGGATATCCGTCCTCCGGGGCCCCGGTAAACGAGGTCAATTCCCCGTAGAGGAGTCCACATATCTCGCTGTTGGCTGAAACGAGAAAAGACCCTGAATCTCCAGGTTCAGCGAATGATTTCTGAGTGACACTCTTGGATAAAGTGTCCTTTGTGAATATGACATGTTCTTTGGTGTGGCCTGTCTCCGCTTTCACCTGTTTGTCGTATCGCGGCCGGTCCCTTTCTTGCCAGTTGCAGTTGACCAACACACCGTTGCTTTGCCCGCCAATAAGACCTGTTGACCGTCCGCGTTTTGCATAGAAGTCACCTTTGGTCAATGTGCCGAAGGAGGTAAAAGGGAGTTCGTCAGAGATCATTTCGGGGATCTGAAGACCATAATCTAGGGGGCGGTGCCCTGACGGCAGCTCGGAGAGATGATTGCCCTGGAAGATGTTTCTCAGGGAGGTATTTGCGAATTCAACAAACGCCCAATCATGGATTTTGTCCTCGTACAATAGTTTGCCAGACGAGGCCACAACTCTCCCGAGGGGAAGTGGCATTTGCTCAAGAAATGATGTGGTTCGCGTGGCTACCGCGCAGGAGCGTCTCGCCTTTCTCATTGCCTTTCTCACATTTGGGTTGTGAGTGCCTCTCATTTCCCTTTGGTTCTTTCTCCTGACTCGAAAATCCTCCAACTTTGCTTCGTCCAGAGTTAGTGCCCCATCAAGGGCCTCCTTGGTGCGATCGACGTCCTGGGGCGCGAAAAACTCAATCGCGACCCCGTCGACATTGGCTGGCGAAGAGCCATCGGCGTCCGCTCTTGCCACTGCCTCTGATGGTGTAGCAGGCCGCACGACATGGTAACTTGTGAGGATGCCAGTGCGGGTGGTCCCATCTTGAGTCAGTGTGACAAATCCGCCGGCTGTCCCGGCCCCCATATCTCCCCGAATTTCGATCGAGAAGCCCATCCCAACCCTCTGGTCGTCTGTCACAACAGGAAGCTGTGACACGCCATTTCGCCCCTTCCCAACCCCCGACGATTCTGCGGTGTCTTCCGAGGGCCGGCTAGTATATGCACCGATCGTACCAGGCATAAATTCGATAACCAGGTTGTTTTGGGCTGTGTCGGGACAATGAGCGGCGATAATTCCATGCATCTTGGCTTCCAATAAGGACCAATCATGGAATGCCACCGGAGGCACAAATACAACAACCGTTGGAGCCGCCTTTTCTTCTGTTCGGCCAACCAGGAATAGACCTAACATCCGCCACGAAGAACCAAGACTAGCTGTCAGCAGATGGAGGAGTTCTTCCTCGGCCTTTTCATAGATGGGCACGGCCTCGTGGCTGGGAGGGATGGGGAAGATGGACGGCTGGAAGCAGACGGACAAATTCACAATCTCGACATGAACATCATGGAAGCCATGCTGGATAAGGAACCGCTTGATGTCATCACGTGCTCCCTTAAAGTCGGCCGATTGGGAGGATGGATCGTAGAACATGATCCGGAGGATGTTCGTGGCTATGTTACCAGCGGGATAACCCATTTTTTTGACTTTCTCTAGACGAATATGAGGATATGCAGGAAATCCTTTGGAGGCAAGGATGTCACGGATTTCCTGCTGATGACCCAAAATGCCGCCGCTGTCGGGTAGCGCCTCTGTCTGGAAGGGGTAGGGAAAGGGATTTGGGTGGCTCGTAGCACGATATGGATCGGCCCGGCTGAGATAGGTTTCAATTCTCATCTCCCCATTGGTATCGTCCGACATGGCTAGGTAGGTAGGTGACTTCGAATATCTGTTTGCTTGTTAGAGATGGAGCGGAATATGGCAGGATTCAAGGACTCAAGGACTTACGCCTTGAGTGAGCAGGGTGTCCCGGTTGCTGCGGAAAGTATATAGAAGCTTTGCGAGATAACTCGCTTAACCAACTACATCTCACAAAACAAGCTTTGCCAAGCCAGCTATTGGGGAAATGCCGCCCAGGGGCAAGGCAGAGCTAAATAGGGAATCCTTCCAATAATTCGGAAACAGTCAGGTAATAGAAGAAGGATACCTTGTCGTTGACATTCAGATGCTCCGCGGTGGAACTGGCTGAGACCCAGCTAGGAAGAAAAGGAATAGTATGTATATGCACCGAGGGTAGGGCACCAAGCATGAATTCGATAAAAGAACCGGGGTATTTCGTGCGTGTCAGGACGATGGGTGGTGATAATCCCATACATCTGGGCTTTTTTCCAATGAGGACCAATCATGGAATGCAATGCCATCGGATGTAGAAATACAATACCCATTGGTGCGGTCTTTTCCTGTTTTAACAAATCTAACATTTGCCATGAAGAGCCCAGACTGGTTGTCATTAGATGGAGGAGGTCTTCCCCAGGCGTCGCATAGATAGGCACGGGTACAGTAGCAGCCATGTTAGACAAGGAACTGCATGACGTCATCCCGTGATCCTTTAAAGTCGCCCGATTGGCAAGATAGATCGTAGAAGATGATGCAGAGGAATTTACTGGGTATGTCAATATCACCAGCAGGATACCACACTTTGGCAACATTCTCCAGCCAGAAGAATATGACAATGCCCCGCAAGCCAGCCCTTTGGAAGCTAGGATGCCACGGATTGCCTGCTGATGGCCCAGTATACCACCGCTATCAGATACCGGCTCTGTCTGGATGGGATACGGAAACGGATTCGGCTAGTTGATAGGTAGCACGAAATGGGTCCGTCCTGTGGAGATAAACAGGCTTCGATTGTCATTTCTCCTGTTACATCATCTAATCTTCGCAGGGTGCAGCGTCCTCTGCTCGGGAAAGCTGGTGGATGGTATCCGACATGGCGCAAAAGGGGTTGTCCGGTATCCGTTTGATTGTTAGAGGAACATAGTTGAACATGCATATGGTGAGCTTGAGTACGGGGGACTTACGTATGGTAAGGGTGTTTGGGAGGGTATATCCATGATGATGACGATGCTCAGCTAGATCCATATCTGAAGCTCAGAGACTGCGGACAAGAACAGGCTGGACAAATGTTGACAACTCCGCGCTCTATAGGAGAAAAAAAGGATAGACGGGGCGGAAGCAACGAACACAGTATAGGCTGGTCGAAGCCAGCTTGCCGTGGATATTGGCAGGTAGATTTTTAGTAACCGGATGAACTTTATCCAACTCTATGAAACCTTAACCTAGACAATATCAGTCAGTACAAGTGAAATGGACCGGGCCCGGGATGAATGGTGAAAGGTGAAAGTTGTAGGAATCACCTACCTAATGTAATTCATCTATTCGATCCGTGACATCCATCTATAAACGGCAACAGGTGAATGAACAAATGAAACCGCCCGAAAATGTAAACCGGACGATTGGAAAAATCTGCCATTTTGGAAAACCGTACAGGGGCATGTCAGTTAAATAGTTTAAGTAAACGTGAGAAAAAAGAGACCCAGCTTAAAAAAAGAAAAGGAGAACCATAACGCATTAAAAGAAGAATAAAGAGCACATTTTCTTCAATTAACCACAAGATCGTTTAAAAAAAAGAGAGAAAAGGCCAAAATCACGAAACAATCTCTTCTGTCTCCTCGATAATCTCCTCCACAATCTCCTCAACCACCGTTCCCTGCTCCTCTGCCTCATTCTTAGCAGCGGCAGCCACGTCCTCCTCCCGTTCCAATCCCAGCACCTCAATCTCCTCATCGAGCAGCTCCTTCTCCCGGCGCATCCAGGCGGTCCACTCGTTAAGAACACGCTTGCGCATCTCGACGATAGCGGTGTTGGCGATGTCGACGGCATATTTGTCCTCCTCTTCGAACTCGCGCGAGTACTCGCGCAGGTTCTTGCGGACTTGTTTCTGCTCCTCCTTGGAGAGGAAGGTGGGTGGGCGTGGGCGCCAGAGGAACTGCTTGAATTTTTCGGTTGGGTGTTCGGCCAGCGTGGTGCCGGAGAAGGTGTGGATGTTGAAGCCGTTTTCCATCTGTATTGGTTGTTAGTAATTGTGCAGATCTTTGCATGGGGATTTAAAGAATACATACCGAGTGGGTCCAGGAGCTGGCGCTGCTGACGACGTAGCGGCCGGTGGGGTCCCAGTCGATGTCGGTGACGCCGTAATGGTCGGCCGACTTCATGAGCTGCAGGTTGGCGGAGAGGTCCTTTTCGTTTTCTTGCTTTTCGCCCTCGTAATCCATATCCCAAAAGTCCAGGTCGAAATTTTGCTGCGAGTGGACAGTTGCGACGACTACGAATCGGCCCTTGGGCGACCAGTAGATGCCGTTGCTGGTCTTCTTGTCGATCGTGCGGACGAGCTTGAAGTTGCCAACGCCAGGACCCTTGACCTTCTCCGGGCAGAAGAAGGAGACGGCGGTCTTGGGGGCAACGCCGGCGCCACCGGTGGCTTCGCCGGTCGTAATGAGAACGAAGCGGTCGCCCTTGGGCTCCCAGGCAAAGTTGATGACGGGGTCCTTGATGGAGTCAACCACCTCAACTGGGACGCCCTTCTCCTTGACACGGAAGATTTCGAGGTTTGTGGCGAGGGACTTCTTGGACTTGGAGTGGCGGTCAACCTTGACGCAGACATAGGCGCCTAGCGATTGCCAGTGGAGCTTGACATCGGAGACGTTGAAAAGATTTCTCGTCCGGACGATTTCCTTGGATGGGATGCTCATCAGACCGACCTTGGCTGGGTTGCTGCCGATTTCAGGCGTCCAGAAGGCAAAGAGCTGTTCGTACTGTTTGGTTCCGTCGCGTTGGGGGGTAGCGGGGGCCCACTCGAAATCTGTGACGCCTTCGATTTTGATAGAGGTCTTGTCGAGGAGGTTCATGCGGGGCAGCTCGTAGACAGAGATAGATTGGCCTTGGAGCATCCGGGCAACGTATTTCTCATCCGCAGACCACTTGAACGCGGGCCATTGTACCTTCTTCTTGCCAATTTCCCCATCAGCACCAGCAGGAGCAGCAATGTCATGGTTGGCAAACGACCGCAGAGGCTTGCCCGTTGTGATGTCCCAGATGATAATGTGTTTGCCCTCCTCTTCGTAAGAAAGGACGGAGCTGGGGCCTTCGAGTTGGATGGGGCGGGAAGACCAGGTGGTCAGGTAGCTTTCGCCGGGCGAGAATTCGATAAGTTGGACAAAGGGATGGGGAAATTGCTTTTGCTTGCTGAATTGTGGGCCACCCCAAAGCTGTACGCCCTGGGGGTGGACGGAGGCGAGGTAAGTTCCTTGAGGAGACCATTGGACAAAAAGCTGCGTCCAGTGATCCCGGTCTACGATGTTCTCAGGCGGGTCCTTCTTCATATTCCAGAACACTCCCACTTTATCTCCCCGGTACATGGCAAACTGGTCGCGCGCGCTGGCATCGCCCAACCACGATCGCAGGTGGTCCTTCTCTTTGAATTGTTCAATGGTGGGTGGTTTGTACTCCTCATCAACACGGCCCTCACGTCCATATCGGTCGATATCTGTAAGCTTGTTAACAGCCAGGGTGTGTTTTTTATCTAGAGGCGTGCCGTGGAGATGTTTTGTGGCCTCGATGGCTTGTTCGGGAGATTCATATTCGACGAAGGCGAATCTAAACCGAACATATAAATCAGCATTCTAGTCCTCCTCCCTACTCCCGAATATTTCCAGCGGCTCGACGCACCCTTCAGACATGTTATTCTCGTTCATAGGCATGAAAATGGCATCGTCGCTCGTCCGTCCAACGGTGTTCAGCTTTTTCAGCAAGAACTTGATAAGTCTGGGTTTGTTCTCTTCGGGGACGATGGGCAAGCCGTCGATGACGACAAAGGCATCCAATCCCTCTTCCAGCCGGACTTCATATTGCGCTTTGAGATCTGTTGGGCAGCCGCGAAAAATGAGTTGTTAGCGGGGGAACCAGCCGGACAGGCGGCATGGGAGACGGCGAAACGCACCTGAAAAGTCGATATCGAGTTCCTCCTCGTGGAGATCTTGCTCGGAGAGCGTGTCGAAACTGGGCGCCATGGTGAAGAGAGCAGCAGAGGGGCGGGCGGGATGATATCAAAAGGAGTCCAGGCGACGGCGAGGTTCGAATGGCCGAAGTTCTCTTCGCCTCGATTAGGGCAAAATGTGTGTGTGCCAGACCGCGCTAGCCGGGTGTGGACTAGCGGCAAATCTGGTGGTCAATGCAGCTGACTCAGCGACCGGATCACGTGGAGATATTGATGACTAACCCCTGACTCAGCATCAGCCTCCCCAGACTTCCTCTCACGAACCTCACTCAACGACCTCAGCTTCAACGCAACAATTAACCCTGCTCGACGCTCTCTTGCTGGGACCGGCAGAGCTCCACGCCAGCTTCTACACCCTCGTCAATCCCTATACCCCGCCCGCACCGTGCTGGTGGGCGGCCCATTCCCATCTCTACGTCTCGCGTCCGTCTGGCTATGCGCCTCCACTAACCTTTGGGCCCAGCTTAACTACCCGCCCCCAGCCTCAGGGCTCACCACCGCGTTTCTTTCTTCTCCGCCGCCCCCAACGTCTGTTCCTGGGCCAATTCATTCATTCTCTGTTTCACCTGCTCTCCCCCTCCCTGTTTATATACCTCGCCCTTTTCTTTTTTCTTTTCTTTTGTTTTTCCTCCTCTGCTCGGTCCACGTCAAGCTGGCCACACCCGACAATTGGCCAGCGCTGCTCCATTCGCTGCTCCAATACCCCGCCAGCCCCAGCAACCGCCAGCAAATCACACTAACGCTTTCTGGTGCAACATCGCTGCCAGCTTTGCCGCGCACCATCTGCCACCTGTAATTCCGCTTTCTTCGGCTTCTGTCGACCACCTGCAGCTGTGCCGGCATCTCTTCTACGTCTCGCGTCTTCCAGCCGGCATCAGCTTACACCAATATCCCGCTTGCTGGGCCCGGAAAAATGGATTGTGAGAGATCCCGAATTGCCGTCGCGTGAACTCGGTTTATGACATCAAGCTAACCTGTCCGGTGATCTAGTGCCCAAGGACGTCCAGGCGTCCTACATCAAGATAATCGATTCCATTCTCGCGTCCAGTGATCTGAATACTATCTCCGAGAAACGCATACGGCGTGGTTTGCAAGATGCCGTCGATTACGATATCACTCCGCAGAAGGTAAGACTCCCGATCCCGCCATTTCCGCCCTCCGCGCACCATCTAACTCGTCATGTGGTAGGCTGCAATCAAAGAATTGATCATGCAACGTTTCGATATATTTGCCGAACAGAATCAGCAAGAAAAAGAGCCTTCGCCTGCCGTCAACGGCCACTCGAGCAACAGTCATGTTCCCATTCCGACGGTGGAGCCCATTTCCCCCGCCCTCTCGACCTCCCCCCAGAAACGCAGTGCTGAACCGGAAGGCCCTACGGATACGCGCGATAAATCCCCGCCGAAGAAAAAGAGAAAATCTGATTTGGTAGATGCCGACGCCATATTCGCCGCGAAACTACAAGCCGAGGAGAATCTGCGCGCTCGACCAACCAGAGGAGCAAATACGAGGAAGGCGGCCCCGGTCAAGAAAAAGAAGCCGGCCGCGAAATCAAAGACATCAAAGAAGGTTAAGGCGGAGGACGATTCCGATCTAGACGAGCGCGATTCGGAAACCAAAAAAGAGGTGACAAGAACCGGGGGTTTTCACGTAAGTCGACTGTTGGTACATCTAGCTATAGGGTTATCAAGTTTAACGCGCTACACCTTCAGAAACCGCTCAATCTCTCACCTACGCTGTCTGCACTTCTCGGTGGTGAACTTTCTGTCAGTACACCTTCATTCATCCCTCACTCTACGATGGACTAATACCCTCCAGCTTTCTCGGCCCCAAACAGTGAAGAAGGTGTGGCAGTATATCCGAGAAAATGATCTGCAAGACCCAGCAGATCGACGCCAGATCCGTTGCGATGACCTTATGCGGGCCGTCTTCAAACAGGATCGCGTGCACATGTTCACGATGACCAAAATCCTCAACCAAAACCTCTACAACCCTGACGAGTAAATCCGCTGACCATGACGAACCTTTCCTTCGACCTTCATGAACCGGAGTTCTATGACTAATACAAGCGCCCAGTGTGCTTTCTTTCGCATCATTTGATAATGCCTTGAAGATGACTTCATTGCTTCCTTCGATTCATTTGCAATCATCGACCGTGGAATTTTGTTTGCATTGCGCAGGTATCTCTACCTCCTCGAATATCTGGAACCCCAGAAAAGGACGTTTTCCATCGTTTTCGCTTCCGTTTTCTTTTGTTCTTATTCCCCTCACCATACACCGTGGTGTTCCTTTGTCTTTATTGGCCCCCTGGGAACATAAACTCCGTACACCTTGCCCAGGATTACATTTCCGCTCCAGCCATTCATGCTTTCTTGCCATTTCCGTTCTTGCTCCAGCGGGTGGAGTTGGTGGATTTATTCTTTTGTTTCTTTAAGTTATTGTGCGGAATGACCTTGCTGTTTATTCTGGTTGCGATCTGATTTTTGTTCGTCCGGATAGTTGCTCCTCTTAGCTTGATATTTTTAAATATCGTTGGTTTTTTCTGCGTTTGCACTGTTTCTAAAAACGCGACCTGTCTTTGTTCCTTTGTTGACATCTACCTCTGCCACTTATGTGCCATTTAGCTACTTTTTTTGTTTACCATTTACCCTGGGATGCAGGTTGCTTTTCTTATGAGAACCAGAGAATCACATTAAATATTACTACTATACAAATCGTTAACATAGCGTACCTCCTAGCCCTCCGATCGCTATGCCTAGTCTATTCATGCAGGTGTCAAGTTGATGATTGGGATATCCACTTTATAAACCCTGTGCTGTCTAGAGTTTTCAAACACGAATTCATTGACGGACCAGATCTATTTCGCGGCCCACCAAGGCTTGTGGATGGCAAGGCGGCCATATAGTCCTATTTACATTCATTTACATACCCAGAACCACGGACCCGCATCGGAATGAAGAAAGCCCAAAAAGGCGAATTGCAAACATACCTCCTCTCCCCCACAATATCCCTCTCCCATTCTCCAAACTACATGCACCTATCTACCTCTCCTTATCCCCCCCTTCGCACCCCCAACTTAGTACTCTCCCTCAATCGCAAAATGCGGCCAAATCCCCTTCGACCCCACCTCCCCCACATGCCCATCAGGATCAACAAAATACACGCTCCGCCCGCCACCCTCCCAGCGCATGCGCCCACTAATCGGCACCCCAAGAGCCACCAAATGGTCGTCCCAGCGCTGGACGTCTTCGGGCCGCGCGACGGCGAAGCAGAAGTGTTGGCCCAGGTGTTCACGCGGGGTAGAGGCTGATGCTGAGAGGAGGGAGTCGGTGATGGGGGCGGTTGGTCCGTGGGCGGGGATTGTGCCGGTGGGGGTGTGGACGTCGGCGGTGGTGGCACCGAGTTGGAAGAGGAGGAGGGTTGTGGTGCCGAGGGAGATGGCGGCGAGGTTGGGCTGGTTTGGGTTTGTTAATGGGGGTGGTTGTTGTGAAAGGGATTGGTTGGGGAAGAGATGATGGATGGATGTATGTATGTATGTATCTATGTATGTGTGTGTGTGGGGATAAAACAGACCAATTCACGGAAAGGAGAGATGTTGAATGCCTCCTTGTAGAATTTTACGGAGGCCGCGAGGTCCCGGACGTACAGGGCGGTTTCGAGGACGTGGGTGATGGGGGGGAGGGGGGTCTCTGGGGGTGGGTTGGTGCTGGCCATTTAGGAAATTTGGGGGGGGGTATTTCTCGAGAATCCTCAAGGGGTTTATTTTGTCTCTTTGGGGAGGGCAGGACAGATGATCTTGGATAGATGTTATATTCTAAATCGCAAGTTGGGATGGGGAACAGGAGGGGTTTATACACACCACATCGCCCTCTAGAACAGGACAGAACAGTGAGTACGTTTGATAGCAGCCATTCCCCAGTCCATTGGACATTGCAGCATTCGGTTCCTCAGTACGCAATGCCACTGTCATACTTCAAACGCCAACATCCTGAAGAACGAGGCTCTATTTCCCCGCATCAGGAACCCCGGAGTCTAGAAAGTCAAACATTAGTAATGAGTTTGTCTGGACCATAGTCGCAGTTAGTAATCAGTTGGGTGGTTCCAGTTTATCATTGGATTGCTGGCGTGAAGGTATCCTGCGAGCGTCTTATCTCTTTAAACGCTGCCAATGTTGATGGTGAACTGTAACCCGTGTTGTTGACTGAAGTATGAGGTTGACGGTTCTATTTTTATCTCCAGCTAAATTCCCCGATCCAAACCGAGACACGTGATCCGGGATTCAGGGGGAAACTGCTGGTTAATATATTTCATTCTTACTACTACAGAGTACCATGCGTTATTGTGGTTATCTTTGGCGGGCAGGTAAGTGTCCGTAACTGAAATTTTATCCTATTCATAGTTGTGGATTGGGGCATGAAAATGAACTTGAATATAGGGGTCTCAAGCAACTAAAGCAGTAAACCAGCATATCAGTAGACTTATTCTGCTGAATGATAAAATTCTCTAGCTAAAAACTTGATACAGTAACTCTCTGTGCTCGAGAATGGAAAATTTTGCTCGAAACACCACTATGGCAATACAAAAGCAATGCGGCGAAACAAAATTTCACTATCGCAAACGTGGCTACGTCGGCCGCAAAGCGAGAATGAAGGCAGCTCCTCAGAATTACATCCTATAGTTTCCACATGTCTAACCGTCTCCCACCTCAACATTTATCATGGGTCTATCACATAGGACCCCGTTAGCTTCGTTTCAGAAAAGGAGAAGGGACATCGCAAAACCAACTGAACCCACCGATTTATGCGTTCAGCTTAACCGCCCGACGAGCCGGCGGTGCTTCGGTCTCGGTTGGGTCTGCGGGGGCGGTGCCAGTCGTGGTTGGGTCTGTGGGGGTTGTGCCACTGGCGCAAGCAAGATCATTGAAGTTGTAAGGGCTGGTATCCATAGGGACGACGTTATCGGCAACGGGCACGTTGTATAGGAGGCAGCTATCGGCGCCGAATGCGAAGCTCTGGCAGGTTTCCGTGGTGGAGCAGAGGTTTCCACATGCCTCGAGGGTAGCTAGGGCAGCGTCTGCGCTCACAAGGAAGGCGGGATTGGCGCCATTGTCATATCCAATGACGCCGCAGGAGGGATCCTGTGCCGTTGCGGTGGAGAGGAAAGCCGCGAAAACGGCAACGATGTATGGGGAGTACATTTTGGCTGTGATGAGGTTGGATTGGATACGGGAGTGGGTATATCTAGCTTCAGCTTCGTTGATGTGAATTGATAGTGAGTGGAAAGTAGGTGCTCAAGTCATTCGAACGACGAGGAGTGCTTGGAGTTAAATATCAATGCGTCAAGGACGGGGTAAAGGGTTCAACAAAGCGAATTCAATCTGCCCCCTCCCCGGCAGTTGAGTTGTTCTATAGGCTTCCAACGTCGCTCTGGGAATTTTCTCGGGAATAGTTCCGGATATTGAGGGCCGCATACGGAACGGGATGAAAATAACGTGTCTCATTCTACCGGATATATTTGAAGTGGATATGTGTTAATCCATCCCAAAAGTTCCTTTATATCGACCTGTCGATCAACCGCGGGGGTGTTCCTTGTTTCGTGGCCGCGGGCTAGGATTCGGGAATATATAGAACATGCTGGCCCTGGACCCTGCTGGAGAGTCGCCAATTAGAAGCGTTTTTGCAGGAGGTTTTCATTTGCATCGAATGTATTTGATACTCGTGCAGGGGCCCCTCGCAGCAATTCTTTGATGGAAACACTGTGGTTTAATTTAAATCACGGTGCTTTGTCCTCATGCCGGCTTTGCTCGCAATGTTGTGCATCGTCCTGGCTTCAGTCGCACGTCTGCAGTTGCAGGCACAGGTTTGGCGGGGAATTGCGCATGGATAAAGCGGCCAGAGCATTGAACATATTGAACATATCTGCCCCCACTAGCCATCAGCTCGTTAAAGGGATCGTCGCCCTGCGGAATGTTAATTAACTGAGGTGATATCCCAGCTTCCGTGACGTTGATGTCTTGACCAGTGGACAAGCATCCCGGAAGAACAATGTCCCGTCCCGCGCGGCTTTACCCCCAACCCAGATCCAACGTCAACCCTCTGTCGTTGTTATGAGTAGATTCTCTGTCGATTACCAGCTTCAGCTTACAGCATATACCTTCTACTATTCCTGGCCACTCGCATGGATTAGTTTCGATCCCTGAGGCTTGCCCCTGGGTCATCTCAAACCCCGCAACTCCCCCTAATCGAGAATGGAATGTCTCCATCACACCGACCGCTGGCTTGCTCGCACGATGGACACTTGAAGCTTGTGTGGATTGCGCGGCCGCAAACCCCATCAGATCCACCCGTTCATTCGAAGCTCTAAATTGAGAGCCATCCTGGATTCTAGACGGCCTCGGACTGGTCTATCAGCGTTTGTTGCCCGAGTCGAATTGCCGAGGATTGAACCTCCCCGTCCCCCCATATTGCACTTGACACACAGTATCTCTTCATATCGGGAGATGGGCCTGGGTTCGTCCAGTGCACCTTATGTCGATTACTCCGACAAGGCCGGGGGAACTGGGCCAATGTTGTTTGAGTATGGATATATACGAATCTCGATAACTGTGCAAAGAACATCGCATTTTTATGAAACAGATGTTACTTTCCGGGTTCCCAGCAGGAGATCCCGTTCCTCCGTGCGTTATCTTTGCTCTTACGAACTCTGTAACAGTTTCGCGAACCCTTAACCCCGATGTTTTGATAGCATATGTCCGCGAAGGCGGAAGTGCATATCCCAGCCATGTTATCGATATCAGAGAAGCACTGTTCAATACTTGCCCTCAATTCCCTTATGATAGCTTACCCGAGGAACGATATTATACCCGAGACTCACATCCACCCCTAGCGATCTCGAAACTAGTTGATGGGCTCTCCATCCACCCTAAAGTGCTGTCGGCATATAATATACTCCTTGTGGCCATGTAGATTGGGTAATATATGTACCTGAGATGCGTATCCATTCCACGAGAGAAGATGTTTGTGTGGAGGGTCTCCACCCCGTCACACCTTGACAAGATCCGGCTCCTATTATATTGTCCTTGATACGTTTCGGCCACAATTCTCCTAGCAGAATGCGTCGCCCGCCCCGCGGCCGAACTGTCTGCATCCCCAGTTTGTATTGTCGCCCCGGGCCATTTCAAGTTGGCCTGAACTATTAAGCTGTCTTTACCCAGCCTTCACAAGTCCCTCCCAAACTCTTCAACATGGGGCAGGGCTATCATGTATCGGCTAATACATACAACGGAAAGACCGACCAAATGGACAGACAGTTCCAATGTTTCCCTGTGATTCTAGTCGCATTTCCGCCCTGTTCTATATTCCTGAGTTGATTGAGACTTTCCACCATAGCCTCCGTACCGCAAGTGATTACCATGTCAATGCATTTATAGCAGACAGAAATACATCTCTTGTAAGAGTCCTAGAAGCTAATCAAAAAATACGGTTACCCCATGAACTCACTGGTTGGTACTAGGCAAGTGGCAGCTGATGCACGTTTCCCCCCTAGATATGGTTTCTCGCTTACGGTGCCTTGCTCACAGTAATAGGGGATAATTTTCCTCGCAGGAAAACACCCCTGTATGGCCACTGAAGATGTCGGCCTTTCAGCATCTTCATCACTATTACACCATCAGCAATAAATGCATTAACAAAGTGGGGACAAAGACATTTCATCTCATTGTATGAAGACAATTAACGCCAACTTGCTTTGTTTATGGAATGTTGACAAGCAAAGAATGAAGTGCACTACCCTCAAGGTTCATATGGTTCCCTCCAGATACCGGAACTCTCGGTTTATTGGCTATTGCACATCCAGTTACTGAGGATTGAAAGCCTGGATGCCTGTGGATATGGAAGCTCGGGTGCCTGCTCCAGGCGCTCCTCAAGAAAGAACTCCGATTTCCAACTAACAGAAAGAAATGGCTAAAGAGACTTGTTGGTTTATTCATGGTGGCTGTTTGGCTTCTACCAAATAAAAACCACTTCCAGTTCATGCAGGCCTCTTTCTATTCCCTTAACAAGCCCTGTGGCAATGGATAGTTATATCCAACTGTACCATCCCCTTTCTCTTTGTCTACCCCAATTGAAACCATCCAGTCTTTCACCTCTTTAAAACATTCCGAGGTATCTTGCTACCAGTTGACCACAAACTACCAACTTTATGAATGAATTGACTCCGTTTCACTTTATGATTATCACCCGAGTGATAGTTTCAAACCTGCCTTCGAAACCCATAGAGTCAATGGTCCTTAACATCCTGTGGAAGCAATATGGGTTATCATGCTCTGACTTGCGGTATAAAAACCATTCCTCTTCGCATGTTTTTCTCATCCCTCACAGCAACTACGCTATCTCAATATACTCCTATCTTTCTTCATCAGTTCCGGTTTACTCCCGATACATATCTCGAACTATCCCAAAAGGCGTTAAATATCCTACCGTCAACGATACACAGTCTACCGACAAGCCTCCGCCTAGAAGCAGCCGGGGATTAAACTTCGATATATAATAGCACATATTTCGACCCATTCCAAAATGCCGCAGGCGAAGTCCAAGGCAAGTTCAAGTTCCGCGTAAGTCTCCTATCCTACCAGTCTTGAAGTTTAATAACATAATATCTTAAGACCGCAGCCGTGTGACTGGGAGTACAAAAAGTGTACAGTATGCAAGCACCCGGAGCCGCTGCTCTGCAAGACGATACACAATGACGAGAACATGATGAATGAACCAGAATGCCGGAGTGCATTAACACGGAAAGTGGTGATAGATGATTATTGTAGAAAGGTGGATTGGGTGTGTTTCGGCTGTAATGATGAAGGCATAAACTGAGCAGCCAGCACTTTTATGTGAAGTGAAGTAAGGGCAATTACAAATTGTTATCTGAACAAAAGATAGCATTTTGGCCAAGTTATGGACTGGTATTTCAGTTGAGCAGCTGGCATGCTTGACCCTGATATCATGGTTGTTCTGTTTCTTGACTATTTCGTTTTCTCTTTTCCCATTATCCTTTTCCCTCACTATAAGCTAATCTGCCATCTCACCCTCATTGCTAGACACCTTTTAACCACTCCATATTAATATCTGCCCACCATGTCATCTGCATTTTATCAGTGTTTGCTTTCCTTTCCCTTTTTTTCAGATATGTTTTGATCTTCAGCACTGTCAGGTGTTATTTCCATTCATTAGACACAATCAATAGACAATCTTTTCTTCATACAACCCTTACTCATCTGAGTCAAGATCTAGTGACCATGACTTTATTTTATCATTCCCCTTGTCATAGAGAGGAGAAAATACATTCATCCGCTTGATAGGAAATTAAAAAGTCTCATAATACCTATCAGGAATAAACAGTAAGTTTCAAAACCTTCTATCACAGACATAATCCTCCCCCCTATCCCATTGCAAGCACAAAAATAAAGGAAACAACACAAGAAACGCACTCAGCAAAACCATCATCATTATTCCTCCCCCTCCTCCTCCTTTTCCCCACACATACATTTTCCCACCTACCCCCTATCCCCTATCCTCTCCGCCTTACACCCCCCATCATCTTACTAACCTAACCCCCCTCCCCAACCACTTCACGCACAGCTTACACAAACTCTCCTCTTCCTTCCGCTCGCTCGTCTTGACACACTCCTTCGCAGACTTGTGACAGGGTTTCGTCGTTGTTTTGCCTAGGTGCCAGCAGAGCTTGTAGCTTTGGATGGTTGTGTAGCACATTTTGCGTTTGTTTTTATGGATGGGTTGGTGGGTGTTGTTTTGTGGATGTGGATATGGGTGGGTAGGTAGATGGACGGATGGGTATATAGAGAAGACAGGCCTTCACAGTTTGTTATTTTCAGTGTTAGGTAGAAAATATCTCGCGGACGGTGATGGGTGGAAACGAAGCGGGGTGGCCGGCCAGCTCGTGTGTACGGCTAACTAGGTAAGTGGTATGTCTATAAGGTAGATTAATTTATATATTATTTGTCTTTTATTTGGAGATATCCATTCCATAAATGGTTGATTTCAAGGGATGTGCCGGGCATTTTTAGGTATGGATTCTGTGTGACACAAGTAACTAAACCATGGCACATTCCCTGGTTCAAAGGCATTGTTAAATGTGTTTGTATGAATGGAGTCATAGTATGACCCACCAGTTGATGGTATTGCTTGATGAATGCGTAACTCTATCCTGATCAATATAAAAGAAAGGGGTAACGAAACAGCCACATATAGCCAAGCAGGGTCCAAACAAGGGCTTCTTCCGTAAAGCAAGCAGATTAAATCCCCAATACCCATCCAATCCTGCATCTCGATAACCCATCCGCCCTCCAACGTAATTCTCTTCCCCGTTAGCTAATCCCCGTTCATTACCCATTCGGTTCGACAGTGAAGACATAGACTTCCTCGCTCTAACCGATCCGTCGCCTCTTTTTCTCTCTAGGATTCAAGGCATCCTCCGCTTCCTTCTGCTCTTCGTTTTGTTCGTCTCCATGAGAAGACTCCCCCCGTTGCGCCGATTCTAACTGCGCCATATATTTCCATCTAATAGTCTCCGCAATAATACGCCCATATTGTTCCATGCAGTTCCAACAAAATCTTCTCTCCGGGCCACGTGGGTTATTCCGCTGCCACTCTAATTGCTCCCTCAGAACCTCATCGGACGGTGGATTGAGTCTGCGGATCCCTTCGGCATATTTCATCCCCTTGATTACCTGGCATGTATGGCAATGGCAATCTTCACCTTGGTGGTGGATCAGGTCTTCGAGGCGATAAGGATCGATGTCTGCCCCCGTACTATCAAACATGCGCTGGCAGTTCTTGCATTGTTTGAGGTTGGACATGGTTTTCCGGGTTCGTTTTCGGTCAGCCTAACTTGGGAACGGATAATGATGTCAGCAAACGGTCCATCGGTACGAGGCAATCCATCTCAAGGATTCCAAGCCAGGGGTATAGCTAATATACGTACCTGTAGGGTTGCGGTAGGAGTTATGCTCCTTGTTGTTGCTTGCAGAGGTGGTATCCCACTAATTGTCTCGGGGAGTTATATGCTTCGGAGGAAACGGGATCAGACTTGAATTCAATCGAGACGAGAGAAAAAATAATATTGCACAATAGTTTCTAGCTCCAAGACAAGACTGGACGATGAACAAATAAGCTCTAGAAGTCAACTCCCTCCCATCCTGTCATGCCATTTATATACTCCATCGTCCGGTGTATCCCACTCAGGGGCCGTTGTTGTATATAGGGACAATGAAATAGTACGGGATAACCCATCCATCGGGTATTGAATTTCATTGTAGTCGGGTATAATCAAATCCCGTCAGTTGGGAAGATTCTTGGGGTGTTTTCCATTTTTCTTGCAGCCGGCGTTCTTCATTTATCCCATCAGGCGAACTGAGAAGATATTTCAGGCCAGTTCCTTGAGAAAGACCGCCTTTTCTCCCTTCTCGAGCAGCGCGGACGTTACCTCGTAGGACGAATCGCGATTCCGACAGAATTATCGGTGGAAATGTGAGTGGGAGGTATCCTCAGCGCTCATTCCCTCAGGGAAGATATCATTTCTATCATGATCTGACCATTCCTCATAAAAATACCATTCCCGAGCATCCCGGAGGTCACCTCGTAGGACGAATCGCGATTCCGACAGAATTATCGGTGGAAACCTGAGTGGGAAGTCTCCTCAGCGCGCATTCCTTCACGGAAGATATCATTTTTATCATGGTCTGGCCATCGGGGGAGATGATATAGATAGCAATATCTATATGTAGCAGGAAACAAACAGGGGGCCTCCCAATTAAGTGTCCTTGCTTGGGCAACAGTCTCCCGGATATCTCCATGTGCCAGACAACCATAACAAGAACCTATGGGTTGGAAAAGCCGGGGAGAAATTGATATTTGCAGAGGCGTGGTGGAAGAATGGTGAACACATGGCTGGTTGCCCAATGCTAGTTTTCCTCGCTTGGAATAATCCCCCAACCGCTTCAAGGAGAACATCCTCTCCTATGTCTCGAAGGCACAATCCAAAGCCAGCCTCCTCAACTTCCTAAACCTCGATTTATAATCACACAGCTTGGTCATCGTCACCCATCTGCTGCCTTGTCGTTCTTGGCAAGCTAGCTTCAGCACGCTAGCTGTCTCCGCATTGCTGGGGTTCTTTGCATTTTCCATCCAGCGGTGCAGCGATACGAGCATGGCACTGAAAAGGCCCTTCGAGAGGCAGGAAAAGTCACAGCTTGAACTTCCACTGTGACGAGATTTTGAAGTTGGGGTAGGAGTCTCGTATTCTTTGAAATCAGCGGCAATATATTTGATTTCAAATCCATTCCACGGGAGGGTGATAACGATTGATATGCTCGAATTGGGATGGGTATATATACCACCCTCAAATCCGAATCGTGGTTGGTTGATAGAGTAACTACCAGAGTAGTACACTCTTCGAACAACAGTCAATTGCCTTCCCAAATCCATATAAAACAGTTCATCATCCCAAAATGTCCAACACGCCAACCCCAATCTCCATCCTCGGCCTGGGCGCCATGGGCACCGTCCTCGCCGCCCAATTCCTCAAAGCCAACTACAAAACAACCGTTTGGAACCGCACTCCCTCGAAAGCCGCCGCCCTAATTGCCCAGGGCGCAATCCACGCGCCAACCGTCACAGCCGCCGCCGCCGCCAGTCCGCTGGTGATAATCTGCCTGCTAGACAACGACTCCGTATCCGCCACGCTGCAACAAGATCCCACAGCATGGCAAGACAAGACAATCGTAAACCTAACGAACGGCACGCCGTTGCAAGCGCGGCAGACGGCCGAATGGGTAGTGGCGAACGGCGCGAAGTATATACACGGTGGCATCATGGCCATCCCGCCGATGATCGGGAAACCGCAGGCCGTGCTGCTCTACAGCGGGGCCTCAGCTGTCTTTAAAAGTGTGGAGCCGACTCTTTCTCTCCTAGGAACGAGCAAGTACGTCGGTGACGACGTGGGCCTCGCCTCACTGCATGACCTCGCACTGCTAAGCGGGATGTACGGGTTATTTTCTGGCTTCGTGCAGGCTGCGGCACTCGGGCGGTCCGCAAAGATCCCCGTGGAAGAGTTTGTGACGGCGGAGTTGGTGCCATGGCTAACGGCGATGATGGGGTCCTTGCCTGTGATGGCGAAGCAGGTGGATGGCGGGAGTTATGAGACCCCGGCGTCTAGTTTGGGGATGCAGGCGCAGGCGGTGCCTAATTTTTTCCTGGTGGGAGAGGAGCAGGGGGTCGGCGGGGAGTTGATTTGGCCGATTTTGAGGATGATTCAGGAGAGGGTTAGTCGTGGGGGTGGTGCGGATGGGATTGCGGCGTTGGTTGAGGTGGTTGGGAGGCGAGAGGCCGACAAGGTATAGAGTTGTCTAATCGTGAGGCTGTGAGAATTCATATATCGACTATCATTGAAAGATAGAATGTTATTACATGGTGGAGGTCCGTACATGTCTTGATATAATGTACGTTAACCCACGGCAATCGTGCAATGTTAAATCGCACACGATGACATGAATATAACCCAATAGAAATGATCCAACGTTCGGGTATATAAATAGTCTAAAGCTAACTGGCTCGTTACTTAATCGCTTCACTGAATATTCGGGCGGGGGCGGCCAGAAAGGTTGCACATCACTTACTTACCTCCATATTTATTATGCCAAACAAGGTCATACAATGCAAAATGCATGGTCAACTTCGCAGAGGTTAAGTTGTATGTTAATATATCTGAACACACCGAAGGCAAGGTTACGTCCTCCCGTATAATGGATGTTGGTCGACTGGATGACCAGACATTATCATCGACAATGAGTTGACTTTCAGGTTTTCGGAGCGCGGCCCCTCCCGGTCACCAAGCGAAGATAGGATTTTACAAGCCTCTTGAGCTTTTCGATATAGTTAGCGGTGCGAATGAGAAGATGGACTCCGTTCGTGGGCAAGTAGATAACCGGAAACTAAAGTAAAAAAGAACTTACAGATCTCCCATGTTCTCTCCCCGAGCCGGTGACAAACCGTGGCAATCAAGCGGCGCAGGTCATTCTTGATCTTTTGTACTTCTTGCATATCGAGTTTCGAATGTCCCAATTCGCGATCATACATGTTGGCCAGGGTTGCTGCGGCGGTGCTCGACAGAAATGCCGACGGAAGTGGCTGCAGCGATGACATGGAGTTCACGCGCACATTCCCTAGCTTTTCGAGACCAAGGGTATGCGCCCAGAGCACAAGAAGCCCCAGGAATGCGCCGTAGGTCTGCCAAAGCGGGCGGGGTTCGACAGCAAGAGCTTCGCCACTGCCGATGATCGTGTTTTGGTTGCCAAAATCATGTAGGCACAGGCTGACAATCTGTAAGCCATGAAGATATGAGTCATGGCTAACTGGGTCGGACGATACGAGTCGGTTATAGGCTGCTTGGGCACCTTGACGAGTAACGGCTCGTCCCGATGAAAAGGTACTGCCAGCAGCCATTTGTATCTCTGGAAGATTGGTACGAAGGAGGATGGAAGAAAAATAATACATAACAAGGGCGTTCCAGGACTGTCTGCTGGCACGTTCTGGTTCAGTTAGGGTATCAAAACAGATGCGCCACTGACCCAGGGCTTCGTCGAAGTCGGCCATTCTTAAAGTCTGGATTGCTAGGGTGCTTGATGAAGCAACGGATCGATATTTTGCGTCCCCAATAGCAGATGCAATGCCGTGTATGATGATATGTAGGGAGAGCGGGTTGGACAGATTAAACCGCTGAAGGGAATCCCGTTTACTGTCCGAGTCCCGCATAGACAACAGAGCTTCAACGGCAGATTGAAGACTATGAAACCGTGATCTGCCTGGTCTTTTCGCCTGACGCATCTGGGCTTCCCATTCCGAGGCGCTAGATGCCTCCCATAGGGATGGATGGCTTGGGAGCGGCAGCTTCATCATCCCAACAGAGAGTGATGCGTGATGGGAAAAATAGACCATGTACTCGACGTCGTTGACGAATATAGTGTGGGCAATTCTATTAGGCCTGATGAGAAAGTGATTCACAAAAAATACGTTGCACGATGGTACACACCGAATGACCGACTCTCTCTGCGCCCATTCCTTCCATTTGATTTCAAGAGACTGACGGTGGCCGCCTTCTGCACGGTGGTTTTCGGTCATTAGGTTATTTCGCCGGGCGAGCTGAAAGGTGGTTAATATCAGTAGTGTGCTGCTGCAATCCGACCAAGTCCGACCATACATACCGTTACAATCATGCTGTGCACGATTTCCGCCATCTCATGTTCGCGTCGATTCATGGTGTATGTGCAAATATGCTCAATGATAACTCTGGATATAATGTCAGTCATCTTCCTAGAGACAGACGAGGGAAGTACTAACAGCGTTTGGAGAAACCACATGTCCACACGGGGACTAACCAGAGCTTTCTATTACAAAAAAACAAAAATAAATCGGTTAGCTCATGCAAGTATTGTCACTTACAGAACCAAGACACACGTACCTCGACTGTCAAGCCCCAAAGCTGTCTATGTAGCATCCTCCCGATCTCGTAAAAGCCTGGGAGATTATGGACAAAAGATCCCAGGGCAACCAAGGCGGCGATGAGGATTGGCTGGCGAGTAGCAGGCTCAAAGGTGGGACGGTGGAAAAGGGGCAGGTATAGATCGCAGTAATTCAAGGCTAGGTGTAGAACCAGATTGAGTTGGGCAGGGTCATTCAGCGGAGTGCCCACGAGACACTATAAGCCGCAGTCAGTATACAAGGCGGCAGGACTTGTACAATTCCATGCGTGCACTGACAGGAAATTCTCTTATTAGTTTCTCGTGCCCTGTTATGGACATTCCTGTGCCGGGCGGAGGTAGAGTGTGGTGGTCCGTAGATTGACCATAGAAAGCCTATAAAAAGTCAGACGCAGCACATACACCCCCTAGTAGACACTCCTTATTAATATTATTAGACTACGACCAGAACATACTGGAGGAGAAGTTTCAAAATTGCCGCCGAAATGGAGATTCAGGTAATCCTCCGGCGGAAGGTCGAAGAGACTCGCCCCGCGAAACAGCCATGTATAGTCATCCTCAGCCTCTGGGACGGAAATGTACGGTGGTTGCGGCAGGTGGGAAGGGATCGTTCCGGCCGACGATGGGGAGTTTTGCGACACGCCATCATTTGGCGAGGCATGCTGGTACAGGGCGTGGGCGCTATCTGTCCGGGGCGGCGGCAGGGCAACAGGAGACTGGAAAGGTAACATGGGCGGGGGGGGAGGGGGCCCATCGGAGGCCGGGGGCGTGGGCGTGGGATGGGGTAGGGCGATGCCCGAATGCTCGAATCTCGGTCCTCCCATGCCCCAATCGCGGACAGGCGGTGATCGAGCATCAGCATCATGAGCGGCCGGGGGCGGTGGTTTGGATGCGGTCGGGGCAGGCGGGGCGGGCAGAGGTTGAGCGGATGGGGGGTTGGGATTGGGATCCTTGGTGGCACTCTCTTTGCCGTGTCCGCGCTTTTCATGCCGCCGTAGATGTGCGTTCAGGAGATCACTGGCGAGGAGGGGTATCAATATCTAGCCCCCCGTGCGGCATGGTTGGCGGCTTACTTGCGGGTGAACTTTTTGTGGCACAGCGAGCACGCAAAGGCGCCGGCGCCCTTCTTGTCTGCCGATGCGAACAGTGCAACAGTCAGTCAGCGTCCGCGAAAGGGGTATCTGGATTGGCAAAGGGAGCGCACGGATGAGAGCATGGCGGTTCAGATGCTCGCTACGAAGATACGAGCGGTGGCAGCCCGGGAACACGCAGTGGAACTTGGGCCGGCTGGGCTCCATCTCCGTCTCCATCTCCATTGCAGAAGCTCGCCCTCACGCGGGTGGCCGCCGGACAGCGAGGCCGACGCATGAACGGGCAGAGGAGAGAGAAGAGAGAGGGGATAGGGGACGGGCGGAGAATTGCAGGCTGGCGATGTAATTGCAGGGTCCATGGATGCGGAGAGAACTTGAAGCTGTGGCAAGCTAATCGGGATTTATCCTAGCTGCTCGGCGGGGTATTTAGCTATTGAGTGAACTAATTAACTAGTTAGCGAGGTAGTTAGACATTTGAATAACTATGAATCCTCGAAATCTTCTTCATGGGCGTGGGGATGGATTGTCTGGTTATGGATTGTTCAATATGATTGCATTTTCTAGATATTTATATATATTGACCCCCCAATCCCAGCCAGCAGTCTCCATGCATGCATCTATGATCTAGACGATGGGGTTGCACTGCAGCAACGTCGAAGCTTATCCCCATCTCCTGGTAGGGCTAAACGATCCTCATCTGGGGATAGAGTATCACCATTGGATATGCACTTCAATTCCAAACTTCAGCATCGAGTGTCATCTTATCCTCAGCCAGCCACGCTGCCAAGGGTGGACTCTGGCGGGGGAACGGTCGACGGAATATTCTCCTGAAGGCGGCACAGGAAAAGGAATAGTATTAATTACCTATCTCAAAAGTGGCCCGCCTCACAACCCGTGCTCCAACCATACTTGGAGATGGGGATCTCCCCCCAAATACACTCCCTGGCATCTCGTCCCTGACTCCCTGATCAACTGCTCCGATCTCCTCATCCAGGCCCAGCATCTTGGACAAACCCGAGGCTAATCCAATAACCCGCCCTAGCTTCGTCTAGCGTTGAGGATGCAGACAGCCACAGCCAGAACCATTCCACGAGAATACAAAGACATTGCTGCTCAAAGAACCACGATAATTTTCGATAACTGCAGTCTGCCAGGGATATTTCCAGATGTTCGCCCCGAATTAAGCATCCCGACTGGATATAGGCGTTCTCCGCCCAGTCAACGTCGCCGACGGGACGCCACAATGGAGTCCCAAAAAAAAGGAAATATGCCCCCCGATTTTCTTATTTGGTTCCTTTGCGGATCGTCAAGGGGGTCCAGAGTCTAAGAAGCTGCTCCATTGGCCCAAGCAGCCGGTTCCCTCGAGCTGTCGTTTGTGCTGCGACTCCTTGCGAGCTACATATTGTGCCTTGTCCCCCGCGAAGATGGAGTCTTCTTTCTGTCCGACCCAGAGCCTCTGCTTGAGTTGAGGGCTGCCCATTTCGCAGTCGCTGCTTGGCTTCGCAATGGATCTCCGTCCATTTTACCAGTCATTCAGCTTGGTGCCGAGGAATGACTTGTTGGTAAATCCTCCTCTGGCTTTCAAAGCAACGACCTGTTGACGCTGACGATTGCCTCTAGGATCAAAGCAATGACCCAAACATCGGATCATCGCGTGGTGACAACCAGTCCACCACCGCTTCCACGCTCGGGGAGCTCGGCGTGAATACTTCCACCTCTGCTGCCGCCCTGCTTACGACATTCGTCCCCGCGTTCGTCCTTTTCGTCTTCTGGACTGCCCTCTTCATCGTCTGTCGGCGGAGCCAGCGGCATTTTTATGCCCCCAGGTCATATCTAGGGAACATACACGAGCAGTCAGTCATGCTATACCTTGAGTCGCTTCTCATACTGCTACTGACAGCGTACTGTATCATAGCGAACGGAGTCCAGCGCTCCCTTCGGGATTTATCAATTGGATTGGCGCCTTCTTCAATCTGTCAGACACCTACGTGCTTCAGCATTCCTCCTTGGATGGCTACTTTTTCCTCCGCTTCCTGCGCTTAATGTCGATAATTTGTCTGGTGGGATGCTTGGGCATTTGGCCAGTCCTATTCCCAGTTCATGCCGCTGGAGGTGTCGGGAATGTTCAGCTTGACGCCTTGAGTTTTAGTAACGTCAAAGACCCCAATCGATATTACGCCCATGTTTTTGTGTCCTGGCTGTTTTTCGGTGAGTCCCTGGATTCTGTTAGTGGGAGATAAATCTATATATTAACTACTACCCTAGGCTTCGTGTTTTACATGGTCACGCGTGAAAGCATCTTTTACGCTACACTCCGCCAAGCCTACCTTCTATCACCCCTATATGCCAGCCGCATTTCCTCGCGAACCGTTCTGTTCATGTCGGTCCCAGAGGCCATCCTATCAAAGGAGACGCTCATGGGTATCTTCGGCAAGTCTGTGAGGCGAATCTGGATCACAACAGACACCCAGAAACTCGACGGCTTAGTCAAAGAGCGGAATGAACTGGCCATGCGCCTGGAATATATGGAGACCTCCCTTGTCCGATCTGCTCACAAAGCAAGGTCAAAGGCAATGAAGAAACGTAAAAACGATGAAGAATCAGCAATGGACGCGGCAGAAGACCTAGATTCGGCTCCGTGGGCTAGCAAGGTGAAGCGCCCGACACACCGGAGTCATTTCCTCGTCGGGAAGAAAATTGATACCATAGATTGGCTCCGATCTAAGCTTGAGGATATACTGCCTAAAGTTGAAAAACGACAGAGGAAACACCGAGAAGGCAAGGCAAAGGCCGTGCCGGCTGTATTTATCGAATTCGACACTCAATCGTCTGCACAAACCGCCTTTCAAATGCTCTCCCATCACCAGCCGTTCCACATGACACCCCGTCATATTGGTGTCACCCCGGAGCAGATTGTTTGGCCCGCCTTGCAATACAGCTGGTGGGCGAGGATCGTTCGCAAGTTTTTGATCCAGGGTGCAATCACTGCAATTATCATCTTCTGGTCTATCCCGTCTGCGTTCATCGGGACGATATCGAACGTCGCCTATCTGAGCAAGCTGATCCCGCCGCTGGGATTCATCAATAGTCTTCCCCAGATAATCCAGGGGGTGATCAGTGGTCTCCTGCCGGCCGTGGGTCTTGCGTTGCTGATGGCGCTGGCGCCGATTATTTTGAGATGTGAGCTTTCCCATCTCTCCCCCATGTCCATATGTTATAGAAGCTAATTATATGCCACATAGTTCTCGCCAGACAAAGTGGGCTTCCAACGACGGCACGAGTGGAGTTATTTACACAGAACGCGCACTTTTGCTTCCAAGTCGTCCAAGTATTTCTCGTTACAACCATTACCTCAGCGGCTTCAGCGGCCACCAGCCAGATCATCAAGGATCCGCTATCTGCTAAGGACCTACTTGCGAAGAATCTTCCAAAGGCGTCAAATTTTTACATATCATACTTTCTCCTACAGGGTTTGGTCTTGAGTGCTGGCGCCGTGGTGCAAGTGATTGGACTGCTTGTTTTCAAATTATTCGTTGCCTTCTTCGATACCACTCCAAGAAGGCTGTACCAGCGGTGGACTTCAATGACGGGGTTGCAATGGGGAACAGTTTTTCCTGTTTTTACAAACATGGTTGTCATTGGTACGTTACTATACTCCCCTATGTTGATCTCTCTAACATTATATAGCCATTACCTACTCGTGCATCGCCCCTCTAATTCTCGGATTCTCCTCGTTTGGCCTGTACCTGGTCTACCAAGCCTACCGCTACAATCTGCTCTTCGTTTATGACTCTGCAGTGGATACAAAGGGATTGATCTACCCGCGTGCGCTGCAACAGGTATTGACGGGCATATACCTTGCAGCGGTATGCATGATCGGCCTATTTGCCCTCAAGGGCGGCATCGGCCCAGTGATTTTGATGGTCCTATTCACCATCTCCATGATCCTCGCGCACATCTCGCTAAATGAAGCCCTGAGGCCGCTACTAACCGCCCTCCCCCTATCACTCGACCGCGTGGAAACCGCCAACGACAATGAAGACGAAGCAAGCAAGGACCGACAAAATAGCTACGGTAGCTCCTCGCAAGATCAAAACAGCGAAAAATCACCCATCAGCGAAGAAGACCCCGGCAAGGACAAGGAAATCGAAATCGAAATCGGCGGATCCACGCCTACGAAACGACTGTCGAGAATCACCTTGACCGAACTAAGCAAGCACAGCACCGACGAAACCACCGCAATGCCCCACCACAAACCCAGCGCGATGCGCAACCTACTCAACAAATTCGCTTACTTCGTCCACTCCCTCGTCCGCCCGAACATCTACGTCGACTACGCGACGCTGCGCAAGCGGGTGCGCCGTGGTTCCGTGATGAGATACTCGGACCAAGTGTCTGATAATGCATATCTCTCACCGTCGATTTGGAGCCCGACGCCGCTGCTGTGGATTCCGCGGGATGCGGGGGGGATGAGCCGGCGGGAGGTGGAGCTGACGAGCAGGGTGATTCCGATTACGGATGAGGAGGCGCATTTGGATGAGAAGAATAAGGTTGTGTGGGATACGGTGGGGATGAAGCCGCCGATTTGGGAGGAGAAGATATTTTATTAATTGGTATCTTTTCCCCTTGTTTTCAGGAGTTGGGTTGATTTTGCTTGGTTGGTTTCCGGTTCTAGGGGGGTATTAATATGCTGCTCTTACTTTCCTATGCTAGCGGGAGTGCGGTGCTGGGATTTGGTAAAAGCTGGACATGGATAGCTATTGGGATATATAATAATAATAGTAAAGTAATAATAATAATAATGGATAATCATAATCACAGCCATGTTCCTCTCCTCATGGTTGCCGTTGTATAGTTCATGCTTAGTGACTCGACTCAGGCATTTCTGGATACTGTGCTCTGCCTGAAAAAACCGCGATAAACAGGCCACCAGTGCCAGTGACTCTTACATGACATTAAAACAAATGAGACAACTCGCATAGAATAAAAGAAAACAATATTCTCTGCCTGTTGGATACTCAAAAACAGTCATCGATGAGTAATTCTGAGCGATGTGTACCGGTATGGTAATCTGCACCCTCTGCCACCAGTCACCAGCGTATGTACCGTAAGATAAATTACGCCGGCCGAGCAAATTGCCCAACCAGCCTCATCGACGGGAAATCCAGAGACAACATATCGACAACATCTAGATCTCCCTGATATCTCCTCTTTCTCTCCCTCTCCCTCTCAATCCGTTTATAAAGCCGGCCTGCTCTCCCATATCCCATCTCCCTCACAACTCCGCCCCCCCCCAAGCGTATCTAATTCGGGCAAACCTGCCCCGCAACCGCATCTCCTAGCGGCATATTGGAAATATCTATCACTCCCAAAACAATAACACCACCATCCCTCCCAAGCGAAATTGAACGCCACACACAAACACACACACACGCACAAATGGCCGACCAGTCCTCAAACATTCCTCCCACCGGCCCTGCCCACCGAGAACAACCCCCCAATCGCGGCGGTCGACGACGAGGCCGTGGCGGCAGCACTCCCTCCATGCACACAGACACTCACCCGCGCCGCGGACGAGGCGGCGGGGTTCGCGGCGGAGGAGCACAAGCACAAACACAAAAACAAGCACAAACCCAAGGCTCAGGCCCAGGCTCCAGACCCCAGACAGCGCGCGCCCGCCAACTCCCGCTGGGCAGCGGGGAACCTCCCGACCCCCACCATCGAAGCGTAGGCACCTCCGGTGATCGCCTGACCGGAGATGCCAAACGAGCCGAGGGCGACGAAGAGGCGGCGGACGACCGCGAGGAGGAGGAGGAGGAGGAGGATAGCGAGGTGTGCTTCATCTGTGCGTCCGCCATCGACCACACGGCCGTTGCGCCGTGTAACCATCGCACATGCCATATCTGTGCGTTGCGGTTGAGAGCGCTGTATAAGACTAAGGCGTGTGCGCATTGTCGGGTAGGTTTGATATTTTCTTATGCCCCAGTGGTTAAGGAGGGGGTTGCATTGCATTTGCTGATATAATTTTATGATTGGCAGACTGAATGGCCTTCTGTGGCTTTTACGGACGACCATGTCAAGCGGTTTGAGGATTTCAGAGACTCGGACTTTATCCGCTCGGATGAGAATCTGGGGATCAAGTATGAGACCAATGAGATATTCGAGGATACGATTCTACTGCTGCGGTATAATTGTCCGGATAAGGATTGCGACGCTGCTTGCCTGGGCTGGCCGGATCTCCACCGCCATGTGAAGAGTAAGCATCAGAAGGTTATGTGGTGAGTACTGTCTAATCGTCTTATATTGTGAAGTCCTATTAATCGACATACAGCGATTTGTGCACCCGGAATAAAAAAGTGTTTACCCACGAGCACGAACTCTTCACCCCGGCTCAACTCCGCAAGCATGAGAGAACCGGCGACGACAACCCCGGTGCCATTGACCAAAGCGGATTCAAAGGCCATCCAGAGTGTGGCTTTTGCCGTCAGAGATTCTATGGCGACGATGAGCTGTACGCACATTGCCGGGATAAGCATGAGCGCTGCCACATCTGTGACCGACGCGGAGGACCTCGCCAACAGCAGTACTTTGTCAACTACAACGCTCTTGAAGAACATTTCAGCAAGGACCACTTCCTCTGTCTGGATAAGGAGTGTCTGGAGAAAAAATTTGTGGTCTTCGATTCTCAGATGGATTTGAAAGCGCATCAGCTGGAAGCTCATCCCGCCGGGCTGTCCAAGGATGCAAGAAGGGATGCTAGAGTGGTGGACTTGGCGAGTTTCGACTATAGGACACCTTATCAACCACAACGAGGAGGACGAAGAGAGGGACGAGGTGCTGGCAGAGGTCGCGATCCCAACTCTGAGCCCCTCCCGCCATCCAGCGCGCAGCCCTTACGACGCGACGAGCTTGCATATCAGAGACAAATGGCCATCCAGAGCGCTCAATCCGTCACAAGCAGAACCTTTGGCGGCCAACTCACCCAAAGTGAACCCCAAACAGTCCGCGTACCTGCGCATCCTACACCCGCACCCGCGCCGGCACCAACTCTCCCCGCCATCGGCAACCTCGACATTGGCGGCCCCACCACCCCTTCCACTCCGCAAGAACAAGCCCGCCAAATCGCCCACACAGCCGTAATGAACCGCGCCATCTCGCTCCTCCGCAACGACCCCCTAAAAGTAACCGACTTCCGCACCAAAGTCTCCTCCTACCGCGCCTCCCGCATCTCCGCCAACGATCTAATCGAATCCTTCTTCTCCCTCTTCGACACGTCCTCCAGCGAGCTGGGCAAGCTCATCAAAGAACTCGCCGAGCTGTACGAAGAAGAACCAAAACGCACCGCCCTCCTCAAAGCCTGGAACGACTGGCGCGCCATCAACGAAGACTACCCCGCGCTTCCAGGGCCGAACGGCGTCCTCTCAAACACAAGCACAACAGGCGGCGGCAAGCGCGTACTCCGCCTGAAATCATCAACAGCCCAATCCTCCCGCTCCGCCGTAGGCCGCAGCGGAAGCCTCCTCGGCATCTCCGGCGGGCCAGCAAACAGCAACCCGTTCCCCGCCCTCCCTGTCCCCGCGGGCGTCTCCCGCTCGAAACGCCCAGGCACAACCCCCTGGGCCACAACGACCACAACAACAACAGCCACCACAACTACCCCGCCCTCCCTCTCCGGCCGCAACTCGCCCGCAGCCCGCCCCTCGCCATCAGCCAGCATGACGAACCTCGCTTCCCGCGCGCGCCCCGCGAATGCAAACCCCGACGCCTTCCCCGCGCTACCTACGGCGCCGAAGCCGAATACGCTTATGGCAGGGCTAACGCGGGGCACGGTACGGTGGGATGATAGGGGAGGCAGTGCCAGGCCCACAGCGTCACCGTGGGCGGCTGGTGGGGCCAATCCGACGCCGGCGGAGGTGGGGATGGAAGGTGAGGAGGGGAGGGGAGGGAGTGGGAAAGGGAAGGGGAAAGGGAAGGGGAAGAAGGGGCAGTTGTTGTATCATTTCGGATAGAGATGGAGGGGGTGATATGAGTGATGTGAGAAGCGTGGGCGTTTTGATGTATGTATGGAGATGGTTAGGCGTTGATTTCGCTAGCTATTGCATTGCATAGATGGGTGATGCTGTGTGATATTGGTACATATGTTGTTTGCTTTTGATGTGGAGATGTAATTGGGTCCGTTTCGAGAAAGCGATGAGTGTTCATGGTTGAATGTGAATGAATGAATGCCGTTTGAAAGGGGGGATTTGATTCGCAGTACCAGCTGGTCATTAATTAAGTAGAGTACATCAACAGGACGAATCAATTATCAAGAACGCTCCATGGAGCTGTAAGAGTATATTCCTGCGCTTGGAACTGCAGAGTAGAAGACGGTGGAAAATATATAAGTAGCGCGAGAGTTAACATCGTTTGGTGGCCACTTACATGTCTCCCCAGGGAGACGAGATTAAATTGCTAACAAGCCATTGGAATTATGAGGGGACATTAATAAACATATTCGGTAATATAAGCATTGGGCATAGAAAAGGTCTCCCTCCACTAAGCAGGATCCGAGATAGACGAAGTCTGCTCGAACTGCCCAGACCGCCCCGAACCAGACACAGACGGACTGGTAATGCTAGTAGCGGTGTCGAGAAGCATCACTTCCGGATCAAGAGATGCGGACGGCCCAACGCTCGTCGCTTCGTCCATGAGGTCATCCACCGCCATGTCAACCTCTGCATCAATAGCGACCATGCGCAGCGTGAACTCGTCCTGTAACTTCTTCAGCCACTTGCGAAGCGTTTCGCCTTCCATCGCGCCCTCGCTCGCTTGCAACAGTTGTTCCTTGAGTCCGAGAATGAGCTTTCGCCGCTTCGCAATGGCCAGCGTTTTTGAGTTTTTGCGTTGGTTTTCGATCTTCACGCTGAGTGCTTGCGAGACGGTCTGTGCCGTGTCGAGCATTTCCTGGGGGAAAGGGAGGAGTTTGGCGAGTAATAAGCCGTAGTGTTTATCTTGGACGAAGCCGTCTGCGATCTTGTATAGCATGGTCATTTTCGATGTCGGGGCTGACATTTCGACAGAGAGGTGTAAATTGACCACCCCGCTGCGCTCCGCCATGATTCTCGCGAGATCGTGGAAATGGGTCGTAAACCAGACCAGGGCACGGCTTTCGACTAGAGCCTCTGCGATTGCGATGGCGATGGCGAGGCCGTCGCCGGTACTTGTTCCACGGCCTAGTTCGTCGATGATGACCATACTTTTCGCCTCGATGTTGCGCAGAATAAACGACATCTCTCGCATTTCAGCAGAGAATGTGGAGACATTAGCTTCGACATTGTCGTCTGTTGAGACTCGAGCAAAAAGTTGGTGGACGATTGGGAAAGATGCATATTGTGCAGGCACAAAACAGCCTATTTGTGCCATTACGGTCATCAGGGCGAGAGATCGGATATATGTGCTTTTCCCGCTCATGTTGCATCCGGTAATGATCTGAAATCGTGACTGCTGCGTTGCATAGGCATCGTTGGGGACGTACTTGTCAGAATGGATCTTTTCTCGGATAGGGTGTCTCCCAGCTTTGATTGCTAGAGTGTCTGTAAGTTCCGGACGCACGTAATCCTGCATTGTTACCAGTTGTGCAAACGCGGCGAGCATGTCGAGCATTCCGATGCTTTCACTAACTCGGAAAAGGCCTGCTATTTCGGATCGAACGTCTTCGATTAACTCCTGAATGCTGCGATCGCTCATGTTGATCACTTCGTTGTGGGAATCGGTTATCTTTTGGTTCAGCTTGACAAGATCCAGCGTTTGGAACTCGATGTATGTTTTCTTTCTGTAAACGTTGATGAAAATATCAGGCAGTTGGGGGTTTTCCAGGCTGGAAACTTGCAGTCGGAAATAGTAATGGCGGCCCGTTTCAAACCTCAAGTCTAGTGCAAGGTCATATTCCTCTAAACAAAATTAGAAAGACGAGATCAGATAGCGGTTGTAGCCTACCTCCTAGACGAGATGCCAACTCCACTACATCATTGTTTGCCTCCTTGTAAGTTTGCCTTGCGACGTCAAGGAGACTGTTCACTCCCGCCTGCTAATATTAGCGTACTGCTGGGGTTAAACATGGAGAACCCCTACTTTGATCGCATAGGTGCGCTGATTTCGCAAATCTAGTGGACGTGACTGATATGTAACATCTGCATTTATCGTAGAGTCAATCAAATCCACAATCGTCTCGTATTCTTGAGGAGCACAAAGCTATACACCATCAGCGGTATTCTCCTTGTACCAGTAGGCCGTGCTAACATTTCTAATTGCCAAGAGAAGGTTGCTCTGCGCACCAGACAGAGCCTCGTAGATAGGTTTAATCGCAGACACGTAGGTTTTGAGCATAATGACGTTGTTAATCGATTGTTCAGCGTGGTGGAAGGTGGCTTTGGTCGGAACTACGATGAGCTAGATCGGGTTAGTCTCAAAGGAATACCGTAAGCGCAACCACAGCGTACAGAAGTGAGAACTCTATCCGAGTCAACAAACGACTTGAGAGCTAGACTCATGTTAGCCGCGTGCAGTGTCTGGAGACTGGTATACAAACCCTCCCTGACGGAGAAAAACATCTCCTCCTTCGTGCTAAGCTCTTCAACGGCATCGTATCGACCAAGCAGTTTGGCTTGTTCTGTAGATGGTTGTAACACATTACTGCGGAGGAGCCTGGATCCCATTGGCGTGAGAGTTTCATTGAGAACCCCGAAAAGACAGTCTCTCGATTTGGAATTTTGGAGATTTTGAATCAATTCTAGAGAAACAATGGTTGACAAATCAATCAACATAGATCCTTCTGATGGCTCATATTTGATGCGAAGAGAGTGGTGAGTAAATGTTTTGCCCAGCTCTATTTCAACATATGTGAGTGCCTTTCAGAGTTAGTGTATGCGGCGGCCAGCTACTCGACACTGCAGACCTACCGCAGCCAGACAACATGCGGCGAAATAGCTGCCTTCAAGGGACATCTTGATCGACTCAAGATCTTCCCTGAATGCAAACTGCTCGACATATTCATGGCCCGTCTTTTCGGCCCAGAGTCGGCGGTCTGCGGCGGTGATCGTCAACTGGGGGAGATTCTCCTCGACGATCGAGTACAACTTAGAGCGCGGGTCCTTGGCAGTTTTCATGAAAAGAACCTCGGTAGGGTCAAAGACGGCCAGTTTGTGCACAGTCCGGGCATAGGTTTGGCTGTCGCATATCTGGCAGAGAACGGCCTCGGACGTGGATAGATTGACAAAGGCAAGCCCCACGGTAGGGGAGATGCCTCTGGATTCACTGATGGCACAAATAATCTCCTGAGAAGCAACACTGGTAGCAGCAGTGGTGGGCCTCGTTGTCCTGGGGTGTCCAGAGCTCGATTGGGCCGTGGGGGGCGGTCGAGAGCCAGCATTGCTGGGAGCGGGGAAGTAAGAAGGGTTGGTTGAGAAACGCGTTGAAGGCATCTTCAACAAATGGAAATGGATTCCTTTTGAGTGTCTGGCATCACGCTCGAATGATATTCCTGGACAATTGCCCTCGACAGCATAAAAAGTTGGAAAGATGAAGTTGACTTTGAGATAGGGGAAGTGAGTTGCACTAGTCCCTGTTTGGCTTAGCCCGATGTCCCGCTATCAGTGATTAGTCATCCCGCTATCAAAAGATTTCGAAATAATTTCTTCGATTGCTCGACGACACGCAAACATCAGTAACCTCCCCATTCCACACCATGGCGACTGTTCTTCCTCCTCCCAGCAAGCGGCAGAAGTTGGAGACCGCGGAAAAGGCGCGGTTGCAGCAAGAGATCCAGTCCATCCCGGAAAACCTAGGCAGTGTCCGAGTGCAGTTCTTTGACCAGACGACTGGAAAACCCACCGGTCCGCCAGTGGCCGTTCCAATCGCCGATGCGACTGTTAAGAATCTCGAAACGCTTGTAAATACCCTACAGGGAAATGTAGGTACGCCACTCTCTACCGACAATCTCCCCGGAGACGTGCGAATTTAATACCAGGGCGAAAAGCTAACTAAATGGGCGACAGGAAGATGAAAAAGTTCCCTATCGATTCTCATACAAACCCGATGAAGAAGAGGGGCAGGTTGTCGACATCCTATCAGACCTATATCACTCGCTCCTCAAACCAGGACTGAAAACTTCCGAAGACACCGTTCACCTGCAATATACCCCGCAGGCCGTATTCCGCGTCAAGGCAGTGTCGCGTTGTTCGGCATCGATATCCGGGCATGGGGAGGCCATATTAGCAGCCTCGTTCGCACCCGGTTCCTCGTCGCGAATGGTCACGGGAAGCGGAGATGCGACAGCTCGGATATGGGATTGCGATACAGGCACTCCAGTACACACACTGAAAGGTCACAAGGATTGGATCCTCGCAGTCAGTTGGTCGCCGAACGAGCAGATAATAGCAACAGGAAGCATGGACAAGACTGTGCGATTGTGGAATCCGAAAACCGGCGAAGCGCTTGGAGGCCCACTGAAAGGCCATACACAGTGGATCTCGAGTCTGTCGTGGGAACCCTACCATTTGCAAAAACCGGGAGTACCACGACTAGCATCCGCGTCCAAGGATTCCACAGTGCGGATATGGGATGTGGTATCAAAGCGTATTGAGAGTGTGCTGACCGGACACAAAGGGTCCGTTACATGTGTAAAATGGGGCGGTTTGGGGCGCGTATATACATCATCCCATGATAAGACGATCAAAATCTGGAACCCAGAAGATGGAAGTCTGCTCCAAACACTATCCTCGCACGCTCATCGTGTCAACCACCTCGCCCTCTCAACCGACTTCGTCCTCCGTACATCCTTCTTCGAGCACAACGAGAAAGTACCGGAAACCGAGGCGGCCAAGGTCGAAACCGCCAAGCGACGGTTCGAAAAAGCAGCAACGATCAATGGGAAAGTAACCGAACGACTTGTTTCTGCCAGTGACGATTTCACCATGTTCCTCTGGGACCCCGCGGCTTCAAACAAGCCTGTCGCGCGAATGCTGGGGCACCAGAAGGCGGTCAATTACGTCACCTTTTCCCCGGACGGGGCATACATTGCTTCTGCGGGCTTTGACAACCACGTCAAGTTGTGGAATGCGCGGGATGGAAAGTGAGTTTCTTTACATTTCTCCCTTAGCCTTTTTCCCTGCCCCTTGGTATATGACTAACAAAACCCAGGTTCATCGCCTCGCTCCGCGGCCACGTCGGCGCTGTCTACCAATGCTGCTTCTCAGCCGATTCGCGACTCCTCGTCTCATCTTCCAAAGACACGACGCTCAAGGTGTGGGATATGCGGACGAAGAAGCTAGCGATGGATTTGCCAGGGCATCTGGATGAGGTTTATGCTGTTGACTGGAGTCCCGATGGGGAGAAGGTGGGGAGTGGAGGGAAGGATAAGGCGGTTCGGATCTGGAGGCATTGATTGGTTGATATCCCGATAGAGTATTGAATTTTATTTAGTGATTTTGCTGACGGTTGATTTGGCTATTCTATTATAATTTATTACCTCTTGTTCAAAAGAATTCCGTGGACCACGACGAGCAACACGAATGCAACTATCCTATCAGGAGTGTGATGCTCATTGCTTATTCGTCAAGCAAGCAAGAAACCCAGCATATCTCTACTAATCCAAAACACATCCCTGGCCAAGCCCACCAGCCCCAACCAGCAGCGCAATAACCATAACCCCCATCGCCCACATCTCATAAACCCCTTTCTCCCTCCCCGCCACCCAATCAGTCCAATAACGCACAGCACCCCCTCACCCCCCCCTTAACCCTTCTTCTGCACATTCTCCCTATACCCACCCTTTACATTCCCCGCAGGAGAATACTCACAAACAACATACCAGCCATCCGCCTTGCCGCCTTTCGCCTGCGCAACCGCCACCCCCCTCCTTCCCCTCATCCTCCTCGCCCCATTTTTCCTCCCACAATCCACCCGCGCGCACCCCACAGCCTTGGTCGCCTTCCAAACCAGCTGCGTGAAATGGCCCGTCTCCTCGCTGAACCCGCCATTCGCAAAGTCGAATTTGTCCCGCTCATTGCCCCACGATTGGACCACGCTGGACGGGTCCGGGAAGCCTGCTGCTATGTTTTCGCCGCCGGGGTTGCCCTGTGTACGTGTCAGATGTAAGTAAGTTGATGGATTGGGTGGATCATCTAGTTAGCTAGGTAGGGGGTGGGTGTGGGTGTGGGAAGGTGGTTAAGGAAGGGTTTTTTTAGGGGAGTTTTATACAGAATGCTCGAAAATGCATTTCTTAGCATGTTTCAGCGAGGCGTCGGCGAGCGCCTGGTCCCATTTTAGCGGGGGCGCTTTGTGTTCGGCTCTGTATTTGTTTGTGGTGGAGAGGATGGCGTCGCGGAAGTCGGAGTCGGATTTGTAGGCCGCCGGGTTGCCGGCGAGGGCGGGGATGAAGGAGATGGCGGTGAGGTAGCATAAGAGGAGGGGGGTGAGCAGCTTCGCCATGTTGGTTTGGTTGTGTAGAATAGGGGTGGAAATGAAGATTTGCTCCTGGTGGGATAAATGCAGTATCTAAGCAATGTATGAGGGCACGGCACGCTGGGGTGTTCATGGGAGAAGCTGATATATAGTGGGGATCAAGGAGACGTTTTATAATCTAGACAATAGACCGCAGAGGAAGAACTAAACAATGAGTCTGTCTGATATGTGATAGAACTAAGAAAATTCTTTTGTTAAAGAAATCATCATGCCATATGTACATTCATATGCATAAAGGACAAAGTATGTGCATGTACATTCACATATGCATAACGGACAAAGGGGGTATAATATAATATAATTGATGCCCTAATACTGCAATCAATAACGCAACATCAAGTCGCCGTTAAGTGTCTCCTATACCCAAGGATGACTGCCACCAAACTGTGGCTCGCTCCGGAGAGCATCATCATTCAAGCACATCTAAGAGGATTGAATGCCTGGCGCGGATATGGTTATTGAGGTTTTGCAGTGCAAGGTGCGAGAGTAGAGGACGCTTGCTGAATGGCCCGTGGTTGAGCTTCTGAAGTTCTTGTTTGAAATTCGGATGAAGATGTTGGCACTTGGACAAAGGTGGCAGCGACGTCATAGCGAACAGGCTGTGGTTGTTTTATGCTGATATTATCAGGCTTGGCATTGGGCGTCCGTGTAGCGACGATAGAGGAACTGGTAGTCGTTGTGCGATTGTAACTCTATGAGGTCGCTCTTCGTTGTATACCGTCAAAAGTGTGATACGTGTATTCATTCGCCAGCGTGACTCAGGTGTATCTAGCAATGCCAGGTCGCAGAGGCCTGACCGAAACCGAGCAGAACCTGAGGCCAGGCCAGCAAATGTTTTCCGATCCAGAGGCAAGACGGAGACCGCTGCTGTTGGAAGACATGGGGGTTGATGACGCTATCCCACACCGCGGCACGGGCGAGGAATAAACACCATCCCCGAAATATAACGAGGCCAGTCCATCTACATCACCAAGCAACCGATCCCAAACATCGCCCTTTCCACGCTCTTCTTAACCTGATACCAATCCGCGCGTCTGGTCGCAAATTCATACACCTCCTCTGCCCTAAAAATGCCATGAAAGCGGCCGCCATCTGCAATGACGGTGGCCATCTCCTTGGAGTGCGCTGGATCGATGAGGTAGACCTGCGACAACTCCCTCAGGGCAGCAAAGTATTGTAGGAGTTGGTCGTTTCTCATGCTTTTGATGAAGGTAAAATAGTGGTTCATATCACTGTTATCAAGGAGTCAGTGCCTAGAAAACGCATTGGTGGGGATAAAATGAAAATACCTGATTAACTTGATAGAACCATCCACGTTGATCCGCTGCCGCTTGAGGTGTTTGCACAAGGAAGCAAAAAGCCGCAGCCCAATTTCCTGATTGAAAACATCAAGCGTGCTCTTATCGGTGCTTCCCACAAGCATTTGTGTGTGTGATGAAATAACTTGGACGACCGCTTTCGCTGCATCACTGGGGCCAATATCAACCACATTTTGGCCAGAAATATCTGATTCGGAGTTGTAATCAGCGGCTGTTTGTCTTGTTGCTAAGATATGGTCGACCTCCTCCATAAGCACGTCAATACCCTTGTTTAATCCAGCCGCAACTCGTTCGTCCAGCATCTGCTCGAATTTCTTCTTCTCTTTAACAGCAGGTGCAAGAAAATCCGAGCGATCCGCCAATTTCGCACCGATTAATTCCTGCTCATAAAATACATCTACCATTTGCAAGATCAGGTCTCCGACATTGACCAACTCCAGGAAGGTAACCAATGGCTCAACACCACGGGAATCATGTTCACCCTGCTGCCTTGGCCTATAAGCTGAGAGGTGGTCGACAGCCTTGTCAAACCCAGCAATGACATGACGGCGGCCAAGAATCTCCAACAAAGAGACGAAAATCGATTCGCACTGCGATTGTGCAGACTTGCCAGGTTCGTTGCGAAGTTTAACAAACTGCGCGGTTCGCTCGAGACTTGTCTTTGCGGTATGGACCAAATCCAGCGCTACCTCGATACTGAACAAAGATTTGATACCTTCCAGCTTCGAGTTCATGATTGCGGCTTTCGCAGAAAGTTCGGTTGTGGGAATAACTCCAGGTGAAGGGGACGGGACTGACACGGGGGTAGCGAATGTTGGGTTTGGGATGTGGGTTGGGTCATGGGCAGGCTTTTCCTCGTCATCGTCTTCCGCCTTCGTGCCGTTTGACATTATAGACGAGAAGTTAGGTAGAATATTCACTGGTGCCATAAGCACCTTTTTAAATGAAGTCAGAAAGTCTTTTTTATCAGCCTGCCGGTTGACGTTTGCCATGTAGAAGGATTCTGTCGAGGCAGCCTGTTCAGAAAGTTGTCTATCCCACTCTGATACGACAACATCGCAGTGCTTGCGGAAATGATTAAGCTCATCTGAAAGGTATAGGTCGACATGAGAGTCGAATACCTTTTCCGGTATCTGATCTGCAGCTTCATAAAACTCGTCACCAGACTTCTGGATGGGCTCAAGCTCCTGGACGAAATGCAGAGTCTGGACAAATGCACCAGATACAGCCTTGAGGTAAGATTCAATGTTCTCGGAGCGAAGTCGACCAAAAAGAGTTGTAAAGTACGGGGACAATACTTCTTCCCCGATCTTGCTTAAAAATAACGTGGCCAAATTAGGGGCCTTTGGAAAACAACGGTCTATAATGGACACCTCCTCGTTGTATGCAACACGCAAGCGTGTAAAAAACGCCTGCGCGTGTTCGAGCTTAACAGCGCTAGTTTCATAATCGATGCAGTCGGTTGGACTTCCAAAGTCCTCCTTCTGGGTGATCAAATGGTTATTCCGGACAAAGTCCTCGATTGCCGAGTGGCCGCCATTAAGGGTGACCAGAACATGAGCGTATTTCCGCATCTGCCCATCGATATCCCCGCTTTCATAGCCACTCCTAAACTCCTGCAGTGCAGCCGTTTCGAAGAGGGACACTGCATCTTTAACACTCTCCTGTCTCGCTTCCCTGCCAAGCGCTCTATCACACTTGGCAAACGCCTGCAATTCAGACAGTATCTGAGCCTGATTTTCGGGGGTGCCGTAGACCCTGAAAACCAGACTATCCATGGATCCCCCCGATTTTTCGATGTCCTTGTAAAATGGATATAGAGCCGCATGGACCTTTCCATACTCCTCCCTCGCTTTGCCCCGGATGGACTGCACATGGCGAAGCACAGTTAGCGCGGCGAGTGCATCCGGGTGTGAAAATGCATTCGTCCCTGTCCCCGTAGAGAATGCCACGACATCAAATGCGCTTGCTTGTTTCACTTTCCCATTGGCAGTCTCCGGCACCTTGTCCACGTCCAGCGTCTTGTCGGAGAGGGGGGGTTGCAGGCGGATAGAGGGAGGGCTGGCAAGGCTCCGAAGTTGCGGGTCGGATTGTTCTGCCTCCTTCCTTGCTTCGGTGTCATTCCAGCAACCGATTTGCTTAAGTCTTTGTACCCATCTCGAATCCTCGTAGACCATTTCACGCAATAGTTTGGATGTTCGGGCGGCTCTGATCTGGTCGGCGGGGGCAAGGTAGTCGAGGATGGACGACATGATTTCTAGGCACAGTTAACGATAGCTCTGCCAATCTTATTTCCTCGTTAATAAATCAGCCACTTACCAGCGGGGAGAGCAGGTTTGGAGATCTCCAGCTGGGCCATTTTCAGCGAGGCGAGGATGTCCTTGCGCGGCCGCCCGCCGGAGACCTGCGTCTTCGCGAAGCCAGACATGTTGTCGTTACGGTCTCAGCTTCGTGCAGAAAGGACAAGTAGAGCTGGGGGTTAAGGCAAGAAATCGAGCAGGCAACTCATTCCCACTGCTCCGGCTGGTGTGCGTTGGATGGTGTTGGAGGGTACTATTTAAGCTATGGGGCGAGGTGGAGGAAGTGGACTGGCAGCCCCATAGTATCAGCCGCGCAGGAACTGGTTAAATAAATAGGCCGAGACTCAATGATTCACGCAGGGCTTGAAGTGGGCTGGCTGAGGGAGGTTGTCCAGAGAGGATAGATAGACGAGGGGGTGTTCAACTGATCTTTGGTGGTTGGTGTTGGCTCCAACTCCGCAGAAGACGCAGGGGTGGAGCATCAAGGTTTCGGCGGCTGAAATACATAAATAGGTACTCAAATATTCAGATAAATATCAACACCAAAATAAATACACGCTTCTGGTAATACTCATTACATGTCCTCTTTTGAATCTACATCAACTACGAACAATTAGGTGAAAATGTAATATGCAAAGAGGTGGTGTAAAAACAGTATGTCTCTTAAATACTCCGTAGACCAACCCGCAAGTCTAGATATATCAACCTCCCCCCGACACGCCTCAAGAAACGTAGCTTAGGAGAGTCCATTCACGACTGGCCAGACCAGAGCTGCCACATCCCCAACATCAATTGTCAAGCTATCTACCCTTCCATCCGCTCACCATGACCGAGACTCTCACCAGGCCAACACTGCACATCGAGGCCCGCGTGCGCAACGACCGAGACACCATTGTGCGAACAGATATCGTGCGTCCTCCCCACTGCATCCTCCCATCTCTTCCCTCCATTCCACCGCTCTGACAGCCATATCATATCCAGGTCCGTGATGAGGTAACGAAATGGCTGCTCGAGAACTTCGCAGTCCTAAGTCTGGGCCAGGAGATCACCTCCTTCGGTACAGCTTGCCATCCCCCGTCGTCCACCCTGGCACATCCACATCCACATCTGCTAATAGAGAGCAGCCGACTTCAATGACTCCCATTCCCATTCCCAATACCTGGACCTCGTCAAGGTCATCGAATGTGCCGGCCAGCAGCAGGAGAGCGGCGCTTATCGGCTGGAGGATGTGGACTTGGACGTCCAAGCGTACCAGCTACGGGGATCCGATGGAGATGATTCCCAGCCTGCGGAGTCTACGAATGGGAGAAGCGATGAAGAGCGAGGACAGGCGCGGATTGTCTGTTTACCGAGCAAGGAGCTAGATGGGGTTTGGGAGTCGTATGTAGTTACGCCGTTCCTCTGGTACAGATGGACACCAGACTGACAAGCTGCAAGTCTTCTTTTTGATCAGCCGATTCCCTCGACGTTGTTGCGGGCTGTCAGTCGAATGCGTATGTCCCATCCAAAGAGGTGATTTGTGCTACTGGGCTAAATAACGAAATAGTGATGTTTTCGTGGAAGAAACTCAACACCTGGACTATCAACTGGAACAGGCTTGTCCTCCTGTATGGTCCGCCAGGGACAGGGAAGACTAGTCTGTGGTATGTATATTCTATCCCGCTTGGTATAGTAAAAGCAAGCAAACATTGACAGCCGGCAGTCGTGGACTTGCCCAGAAACTCTCGATTCGCCTGGGCAAACAGTTTCCCCAGAGCAAGCTGGTGGAAATCAATGCTCACTCCTTGGGGAGTAAATTCTTCAGTGAGAGCGGGAAGCTAGTGGCTGGGATGTTTGACAACATTGAAAACATGCTAGAAGAGGAACCGGATACATTTGTATGCGTGTTCATTGACGAAGTGGAAACCTTGACAGCAAGGAGAGAGCATAGTGTGAATGGAAACGAACCCCAGGACGCAATGAGAGCGGTCAATGCTCTCCTGACGGGGCTGGACCGGCTCAGACACCGTCATAACACGGTGGTGCTGTGCACAAGCAACTTAATCACTGCATTGGTAATGCCCCTCCCGTGGAGTTTCAAAAGTGGCAGCTATTTCTGACGCAGAGTGCCGATAGGATTCCGCGTTCCTAGACCGCGTGGATATCAAGCAGTCCATACCGCACGCGCCAGCCCGGGTGATCTACGAGATATACAGAAGCTGCCTAGAGAACCTCAGCCAGTGCGGACTGATCCACGGAGCCAGCTTCGACGTGATGCGGGTTGAGCAGGAGAACCCCGACTCGGACCTGGTGTATGTTTCGCAGCCAGCAGACACGCTCCGTCTCCCCAGCCATACGGAGATGGTGCTGTGGTACCAGCTGTTTCCAGAGTCGGTGCCGAAGCAGCTGGCGGATGTGGCTGAAGCAAGTGTGGTGAGTGAGAGACCAACCCAGTCCCGGGGATGTGAAGTGTAGTTAGTAGGCTAAGCAGGTGTTGTCAACAGGGATTGAGCGGGCGGGCGCTGCGTCGACTGCCGGCGCTGTCGTTGGTGATGCACACGAGCGGCGGGAGGAGCAGTATCCAGGAGGCAGTGGGGGCGCTGGGCCGGGGGGTGGCGGAGGAGCGGGCAGGCAGCGCATGAGGGAGTAATCGCATAGTTGATAGTACTAGTTGTCCAGTGTCGTTGTCTGTTGTTGTCTGTGTTGTTGTTACTCTGCTGTAGTTTCCCTATTAGTTCTGGTTGATATGGTTGATGTCGCGGTTTTCGCCGAGCCAGTCCCGTGACCCGCACTCGGCCAATCAGCAGCCGCCCGTAGTCACCAGCGCCAAGCTCCAATCAAGCTCCACAGCCAAAAGTCGAAATCAACGACCTCACCATCTCTCCCTCCCGTCCTCAGCTTCATCCCGAGTCTCACCACCGCCCTCCTCGTCCCGCCGCCCTCCCCGCCGACGCTGCGACGCCCTGCTCTCCTCGCCCGGCCTGCTCTCCCTCCGGCCGGCCCCAATTGCCCATCATGTTCGCCCGTTCCGCCCTGCGCAGCCTGCCAACAAAGGCCATCGCGCGCCAGACCTTCCGCCAGACCACCACGGTACGCCGCCTCTGAGACCCCCCCCGCTGTCCGGACTGCCCTGCCGCCGTGCTGCAGTGGCTTGCTGGCCCTGTCCATGCTGATTTTGCTACAGAGAGCCTCTTCCTCGACCTCCGGTGCCCGCGCGGAGTCGCCCTTCTACCTGACCCTCACGGCCTCGGCTGCCACCGCTACCGCTGTCGGTGCCGTTGCCTGGTATTATCATCTCTATGGCCAGGAGGCTTTTGCCATGACACCCGCTGAGGAGGGGTAAGTCGTGTTTGGATGACGAGCGGGCCCGATATCCCGCCAATTGGGTCCCTTCCCCCGGTATTGTTGTTCAATGTTGACATGTGCCTTTTCAGTCTACACCCGGCCAAGTACCCATGGGAACACGCAAAATGGACCAAGACGTTCGACCACCAAGCGTAAGTGGCTGCTCTTTGCCGTGGATTTCCCCAATTGACCCCCATGGTATGTTTGTCGGTGTGACTGATAAGCCGAGTGGGCGCCCCACAGACTGCGACGTGGTTTCCAAGTGTACCGTGAGGTGTGCATGGCCTGCCACTCGCTCACCCGTGTGCCCTGGCGCTCGTTCGTCGGCGTCATGCACACCGTCGACGAGATGAAGGCCATGGCTGAGGAATACGAATACGACACCGAGCCCAATGACCAGGGCGAGATCGAGAAGCGCCCCGGTAAACTGTCCGACTACATCCCCCCACCATACAAGAACGATGAGGCTGCCCGTGCCGCCAACAACAGCGCCCTGCCCCCAGATCTCAGCTTGATTGTCAAGGGCAGACATGGTGGCTGCGACTACATCTTCAGCTTGTTGACCGGATATCCCGATGAGATGCCCGCTGGAGCCTCCGTCCAGGACGGCCTGAACTTCAACCCCTACTTCCCCGGAACCGGTGAGACTTGCATCTCATATTGCTTATAGTTGGCGGATTAACTAACTACAACAGGAATCGCCATGGCCCGTGTCCTCTTCGACGGCCTCGTAGAGTACGAGGACGGCACCCCCGCCACCACCTCGCAAATGGCCAAGGACGTGACCGAGTTCCTCAACTGGACCGCCGAGCCCGAGATGGACGACCGGAAAAAGATGGGTCTCAAGACCCTCGCCATTGTCAGTGCCATGTTCGCCGTCAGCGTCTGGGTCAAGCGATACAAGTGGGCCGCCATCAAATCGAGAAAGATCGTATATAACCCCCCTATCCCTAGGTCGCCTGTTAATAGACGTTAAGTTCGGGGATTTTTTTTCTTTTTTGAGAGGCGGGACGGGCGGCAGGGGGGTTAGGATGACGGAAGTAGAGTTGTGATGATAGCAGACGAGGGAAAGGAGAAACCATGTACCAAAAAAAATCACCCCCCAACACATGCATATAGAAAACCACGCCGTCCAACCACCACGACAACAACAAAAAAGGAACCCCCCAAAAGAAAGAAGAAGAAAGAAAAAAAAGAAGGCCCGCGACAAGACCCCACACTAAATAACCACCCTAACAAACACACCCTTTTATTTTATTTTATTTTCTTTGTCCTACTGTTTAACTAGTTAGAAGCCAACCTCTGTTTTTTTCCCTGTTTATCTCTATCCTCTATCCTCCACCTACATACACATCTTCTCTTTCTATCTCTAGTTATGTGCATGTATGTACATTTTCCCTCTCTGCTCATGTATGATGTAGAACTACAGAAAACTTGTATCTTCTTACCACCCCTTTTCTCCCACTTACTATGATCAATGCATGTGTATCTACCAACCCATCCCCCAACCTTCAGTATATATACACATACCTAAGTAACTGGCTGCCTAGTTAATATATATATATATATAATAATTTGTACATGTTTTTCTTTTCTTCCCTGAGAAACACAGATAGATGTAGGGTGGAATAGGGGGGATAGGGGGGATAGGGGAGGGGTTGCATAGATAGGTACGGCACATATATAAACCACGGAAGGCAGAGGAGAATTAAGGGGGGATATATAGTTAATGGCCTATATATCCCGCTTTGCAGTTATGCATGCATGCATCGTTCCCTCCTTGAGGTTTGTGTGATGTTATAGAGAGAGATATATATACGTTCCCGTTGAAAGAACGATGATGTTAGCTACTTTTATCAATTTTATATCGATATGCCGTAGTAGTCTATTTTCTCTCCCCACTCTCCAAACTAACTACAACTACCAGAAACGAGTGCGAGAAGGATTCAATTTGCCTGCAAAATCGAAAAAGAAAAGGAGACAATGAAGAAAGCAACACCTAGCATATGTGATATATCTACGTGTATATCTATACATATATCTAGCAATGGGTATATAAACAGACACAAAACCATCTCTCCCCCTCCCAATCACAACCTAATCGCCCCCTTCTCAACCGTCCGCTCCCCCTCCCCAAACACCCTCTTCATAACCCCATCATAAACCCCCCAAACGCCCACAAACAGCCACTTCTGCGCCCCCACCACCCACCCGGGAGCCTTGCCCCTCTCATCCGCCAGCCCCCTCCCGAGCGTCATCACCGCAATCAGCGCCGGCATCCACAGGACCATCGTGACCAACTGTCCGCAGCGCTGGCGCAGCGTGGTGACGCGGAACGCGCCTATGGAGGATAGGTAGGCGCGGTATTCGGCCGGCAGGTCGTGTTCGCGCGCGCCGGTGACGAGCAGGTTCTTGTAGCGGAGGGAGGGCTGTGCGTGCGTGGGGTCCGGGCGGGTGTGGCGGGGGTTGTGCTCTTTTGTTTTCGAGGGGGTGGGGTTGCCGTTGGCGGTGGTTTTTTCAGAGCTATGTATGTGTTTGTCGACGTCTTCCTTGGCTGAGGGGGAGAGGAGGGTATGTGCTTTGAACGGCGCGGTGGTTGGGAATTGCGGGACGGGGTCCGCGGGGTCGTAGTTCTGTGCGAATGGGTGGCAGTCGACGACGACGTCGATGTAGGAGGACCCGCCGCCCTCTGTGGCCATTATGTGTGCGTAGTCAGAGAGGGTGACTTCGTAGACGATTCCGACGAGCGGTTTGGACCATGTCTTTTCCTTCTGCGGTGTAGCTGGGATGTCGTTTGCGCTTTTCCCAGGATTAGAAGGGGCGTCGGGGTGACGAAATTTTGTGCCTGCGAAGCAAGGTTCGAAATAAGGAATGCCCGGGAGGTCGAATGTAAGGCTGAGGCCGGGCACGGAGACGTTGACTTGTGAGATGGGCGTGATGCCGCGCGACTTGCGGAAGGTTTTGGCGCACATGTTGGAGCCGTAGGCGAGGTAGAGGACGGTCTTTTCGGCCTCGTCTTTGGCTGGTTTACCTTTAGGCGCGAGCTTGTCGAGGAGGGCGTCGGTGTCCAATGCCCTGTCGTGGGCGGCGGCTTGCTGGCGCTCCGGGGAAGTCTGGGGGATGCGCAGAGTCGGGTCGATGGCCTTGTTCTTCCCCAGAATCGTCCACATGTCTAGCGCTTCATTTTCGGCCTCAACCGCTGTAGCGGTGTCAGGCTCGAAGAGCGGCTGCTCCTCTTCGCTGCTATTTTCTGTGAGTTTTGCCATTTTGAGGGCTGTTGGAGATATCGGAGAGATCTGGGAGCGGAGATTCAGGCTGCTCCGTCTCACCAGGTTCTCAAGCTTTATATCAGTGGGCCGCAGCAAGGCCAATGTCGCTAACACACCTAAGGAGGATTTCCCGGATCCATTGGTGATACTTCAGCAGGCACAAGGGTTATTCATTGCATGCGAGGCGCTCGGCCTGTCGGCGGTTTTTAACTCCAGGCCCAGACGGCGCCGTGATTCATCCGCACCCGAATACGCTTAATTCGGAGTCATTCCGGCACCGATCAAGGCTCCGGAGAGTCACGTAAACAACAAGGAAGAGAATCCTAGGGCGGATGGGGAACGCCCCAAAATAGAATAGACAAAGTTTGACAGCATCTGATATCATATCAAAGCCCATCGCGGAAGAATAATGGAATGGTGGGGAAAGAAACTTTAGCCAATTAGTTAACTAACTGGCTGGTTGCTGGCCCAAGAAACAAGCTGGTGAATGCTTCAACTCTCAGATGTTGAAATTGCAAATTCAACCAAAGATGACTTTTCGAAAACATGAGAACGAAGATGGGAGGAGCAAAGTCCTGGGGAATGATGGCGGGGAAGGCGTTTATATATGTTGCCTGCTTGCCTGAGTTGCGTCTTTGTCTCCTTCTCTTGCGTTTTTTCTGACGCAACATGGCGCAAGACTCGACGCTCAGCATCTTTGATCTTGGCTGCGTACTGAACTCCAGCTTGGTCTTTGAAAGAGCAATTCAGCTAGGTAATCCTGGAGCCGAAAAAAACTGCCATAGTATTTGTTTTCAAGGCTAGGACCCGGGCAAGCTCTGCAACTCGAGCACTACTCGTGGCCTTCTCAAGGACATTGATTCTCTTGGGGACATTTCTCCCGCTCTCTCCTTTCGTATTGCTTTCTTATGGTATCCCCGTACAGTTGAGGATGTTGGCATTCTCAACAGTTGCAGATTGCTGTCAACCGGATTGTTTTGGCCTGGCCGCTAGCCCATTGTATCCCTAGGTGGCCTCCTTATCAGTGGTCTCGACTGTTAGCACCATCTGGGGCTCTAGATGTCTCCCTGAGGAATGATATAGTGTGAGAGATAGGCGATACTCATTCCCGAAGATTTAAATGGTCATTAGGGAGAGATTTGAAGACTCACCTAAGCTGCACAGAGGGTAAAGAGCACGCTTAGAAGCCACCTAACATCGCAATCACAATGCTGTATGCGTTGTGGCTTTCTTCGACGAGTTGAGGTTGTTGATGATGAAGCTGACATTGAGGCTGATAAATATCGCGGGCAGGGGGAGACAGCCCACGTGCATGAGGCTCTGCTGTCCAGGAGACAACCTCCTCCTCACCTCACATCCAACCCTTCGTCCACCACAACTCCGCACGCTGAGACCCTCGACTGAGGACCTCACCCTTTTGTTTGCTGCGGCAGACGTTCTGCTGTTTTTTCCCATTCCTTTCCATCTCTCTGCTCTATTGTCTCTATCTCTACCGTATATCCCCTGCTGAAATGCTGTATATCTGATATCTGTCTACCATCTATTTGCACTTCCCTAGCCAGCACACCCTCAATGGCTATCCCGGGGGCAGCATCTGGCATAAACCAGAAGCCTGACCTGGAGGAATTGATAGACTATCTGCGTGGCAATCTAGAGGGAAACAAACTCCTGATGTCAGCCTGTCTCCTGTCAGCTATGTTGCTGAAGCTGACCACCGTTGTTGCAGAATCCCCCTAAACACTGTCAATGGCTTCCTCCAATCGTTCTCTCGTCTTGAGGAAGACCGTTTTTCGGATTTAGTAGCCTTATTCGATGGCGGAAACAAGCAAAACTGCTCGAGGCTGGATGCCGTGTCCTTCCACTGCATGCTCCATATCCTCTTGCGAGCTCCTCCATGTTTGGCTCGGGAGAGAGGGTTGTATCTCTTTCTGGTTCGTCTCTGCTCTAGCCCCCTATCCCCCGTTTTAACTGCTAATATGGCTAATGTGCTGTTCAGAAATCGATGAGGGATCTCACAGACACCATCCAGCAAAGTCGTCTCTATACCATGGTGGTGGCTTCCCGTCAGCGCAAGTCTCTCATCGGACAAAAAGCCTTCCAACATTTGTTTCAAATCTTTGCCAACGGCGACGGCGACGCTCCAAGAAGATGGGTAAGCAACCATTTTATACCTGGCACCCCTTAAGAGACTAAACAGTCCCCGTAGAGCGGCCAATTCATCCTAGAGTTGATCCGCAAGTCACAGGATAAAGGGGGGTTATTCGCGTCGGGACCCCATAATTACCAGTTGAGTTTCTCCTTTCGTTAAATACACACGAACCACTGTCTTACGTATTGTAGTCAAAAACTTGGTGAGATGGTTTTAGGCGAAACAGACCTCGCCCTACGACTACTAGCAGCAACGATAATCCAAGATATGACTGTCTCTCAGCACGATATCCACATGTTCTGGCCTTCCAGCACGCCCCAGCCGACTATTGATCAGTTTAGCTCTTGGGAACCGACACACCTAGAATGGATGGAGAAATTCAGCAATTTAATTTCCCGCTTGGACATGGGACGACACAGGGAGAATCAAAGGTTTGTCACTAGAAAGATTGCCTAATGTACAGCTAACATCTTTTTAGTATGCAAATCGCCCAAGCTATCGACGCGGGAATGTCGAAAATCAGTCGTGGGAGCTGCTCGATTGGGGTAGTGGTCTCCGATGCCCTGACAATTATCCTCATGGAAGATACTCGATTCAGGTTCATCGACATTGACCTAGATCATGTTAATAGGCACACGCCGGACGAACAACGAGCTATTCTAGACGTGGTTTTGCAACCTAGTGGATGCTTCATTACGAATGGCCGGTTGGAGCGGGTTGGGCGGGTGTCGATAGTCTTTGAACGCCGCGACCAAGTGGTGAAAGCCCATGAAACGCTACATCATGCACGTAACTCTCCTCAGCAGGCTAAACCAGCGGCTACTGGGTCTAATGGTGGCAGGGCAGCTTCTGTGCAGGGGCGTGGAGTTCTTGCGATGCCGTCGTCCAAGCATGGTGATCAAGATCGACCAACGACGACCCTGAATCGCAAAGTATTGAAAACGGCGGCTAAAAATACGAGGAGAAAACCGTCCTATGCCGCCATGTCACTTCCGGGGGAAGAGGAAGTTCTCAACGGTTTCAGCAGTTTTCCAGAGTTCAGTTCATCCAACAGCCCGGCCGAGCCAGATCATGATAATCAACATCCAGTGAGCGAACACAACGTAAACGGGAAGGCTCTTCAGATCCCTATCATTCAAAGTATTGTAGAAGGCGAACCCGAGCAGTCCAGCTTGATGACTCGGGTGGACGAAACCCCGCCTCCGACTCTTGCTAGCAAAAGCCTCTCTAACCAAAAGGAACAAAAGCACGCTGCAGGTCCAGTTCCCAATGCTGTAAATCCTGAATCAATCCTAGACCAGGAGAGCATTAACGGGGTGGGAGGCGTAGCTGTTGAGCCGCATCCTAGTCAGACAGAGGGCGACTTCCGCTCTGGGCTATCCAACATGGCACAAAAAGCGCTTCTACTGCAGCTCGAGCACTCTGACTTGCCAACCGAAGGTCCGGCACGGAATGCCCGGACGTTGAATGACCAGAACTATTTGACAGGATTGGTTTCGAATCAAACGTCCCTCATTGCCGTTGATCGTGCTGTCGACGCTCCACAACCCATGGACGCCCAGCTTGATGTTCTTCATCCAAAACAGACCAACATTCCCGTGGTCTCGGAAAAGATGGAGCATCACAACGAAGGCCCTAAGAAAGGGACATCGAAAACGTCAAATGAACCGAATGAACAGGAAGATGCCGGAAGCAATTCAAAACTCAAACGGCCATATAACCGTATTAGTGGCCCCAAAGGGCTTGGTGTATCAGTCGATTGGGACCAAGACCTCCGTGTGGATGAAGTGCCTGAACCCACAGTAGCAAGCACCTCAAAAAAGCAGAAGAAAACGCCTCCACAACCCAAGAAATCGCAAAAGCCCGCCAAGATAAAGAGCGTATCACGCTCAGCGGGCAAGAAGCAACCTCAACGAGCCCTCCCCTTGACCCCGCACATTGACTCGGGCCCATCAACTAAGAGTAAGACAAAGCGAGCGAGCCGCCAGATTACTAAAACGCTGACATCTGCTCGCCAGCGTCGGGCTGCTGCAGAAAAAGCAAACCAGAAATTGGCCTTAGCCAATGAATATGAGAATGCACAATACGATCCTGACGATCCAATTGAATCTAGCCCGCCAGGGGAGCCTATTTTAACCAGCAAGGAGAGCAAGGAAGCAGCCGAGACGACAGCAAACCAACTCCCTCTGACTAGCAAACAACAGATTACTTCCCAATCAGCTGGAGGCGATGTTCGCGAGGACATTTTCCATTCCAGCGAGGGTTTGGAGGCCCCTAATAAAGGAGGTGTTGCCGTCGCAAAGGAGGCTCCCGAAAATACGGGTAATCAAATATCTGCGTCTCAGGAATCTCTGGAACCGGAAGGCTTTACGCTGCCACAATTCCTGCCGCAGGAAGACGATAATATCATTTTAGATTTCCTGGCAAGTAGTCCCCTTTCCATTGAACGGAATGTATCGGTTTCCCCAGCGGACATGGACAAAGTCGGAACTTCTCGTGAGACACATATCCAGCCTCAACCAAACGCCACGGAGGTCAAGGAAAAGAGTCTGGGCAAGAGACTGGCTGAAGCGTTGGCAAATGCTGGTATCCTGCCACCAACCTCCGTCGAGCTAGATGACAATATCAACGAAGAAAACGATTTCACTCCGATGCCAACGAGTCCCGAAACATATCAAAACCCGGCAAATGGCGGGTTAAAGAAAGTGTCTCCTTTACCCGAACTTCAACCCGATGGCACAGAACCCAATCAAGGTATAAAAACAGTTTCACAAACAGTAAGACCTCGTATCGAAGCCGAAGAGACAGCATCGGACGGAAACGCACGTCAAAACGAGGTGCATTTAGCAATCCCTGTTTCCCAACCAGGCCAAACAGAAGAGGAGCCTGAACAGCCCACCGAGACTAGGCAGTTAAGGAATCTCGAGGCAAGTGACCAACAGGGGAGAGATGATGGCCAGAGAGTCAATGGGAAACCGGTTACACCTGCAGAATTGGTACCTCGGAAAATACAGCTCGTCAGCTTCGGCTCAAACGGGCCACATAACCAAGGCGCGGTATCTAATGGAAAAAATATCCGAAGTCTCCAAAGAGGTGAAGCCCACACCAATGATACAGTCAAAAATATCCGCACTATTACGGAGCACGGCGAAAAGCCTAACGAACCCAGATCGGAAGAGGATGACGATATGGACGCTGTATTCTTGGTTCCTGGAGGAGAAAGCTCTTACATGGCAGCCGAAAGCCAGAGCCATGATGACACTGACGTGCAAAGAGATTCTAGCTCGGTTTGTGAGCTGACTGAAGCCGAGTTCTTGTCGAGAGGCCCGGTGTCCCAGTCAGTTGCAGCACACAGTCAAAGAGTCGATGAGAATGGCAGTCCTTACCCAATACGTAGGGGCTGGCTTGTGAAGCGAATTAGAAATAACCACGCTGATGTCGAATTGTCTAAAAGTTCAATAGAATCTCCATCCCCAAGGTCTTCCTATGCTTCGTCTGGAGAGCAAGCTAGACCCAACAGTAACTTATCGGCAAGCGCTGGTTCGGGCAATGGGCGGCGACATGCCGGCCATGAAGTCAACACCCAGAAAGGCAGGGAGAACTCCAATGAATCTGGCGCGGAGACTCGACCGCAAGGCATCTTTTCGCCAAAGACGGCCAACTCCGGGAATATCACCATAGGGGGTTGCTCAAGGGCCAAGGGTAGTCTGTTTCGGAGAGTTGGCGGCCACAGCAGCTTTGCGGAGCGTCTTCGTGGAGAGCAGAAACAAACAAACTCGAAGATACATTTGCACGGGAACAGAGTAGAAAGGCCACCACCGAGAATGGGAACCCCAAAACCCAACATTACCCCTTTCATCGAATCTAGTAGTCGATGTGAATTCGGCGCTATAAATGGCGAAGATGAGAAATACGATGTGAGACACCGCTTTCAGAGCGAATCCGAAGGCTCCTCGGAGTCGTTTTCCAGCATGTCAGATACACTAGTCGAAGGAAACGAGGACGTCGAGTTAGAGTGGCAGCGTGCGCTTCGAGCCACTCAAAAGACAAGTCTTGACATCTTGTTGGATGCTAGCAATGTAAGTTGGTATGGCTCCTTTCTTTAACCTAGCTGCTAATCAAGCTCTCCAAGCTTCTTGTTCGGAACCTTCTAGAGGAAGAGGAAGCCATTGCTAGAGTTGTAGAGTCGTATAGAAACGGCGGGTTCAAATTGATAGACCGGCTTGGAGAAGCTCATAATCGACAGCTTCAGGACAATAACAATCAGCTCCAGCCTGTGAGGGAGGAACTTGCTGGGAGATATAGGGGTATGGCGGCTCGGCTCGATAGCGACAAACAGAGTCTTTCGAAGCACGCGGCGATGAAAGCCCTTTCGGCGGGTATCCATAAACGGAAGAAGTTCCTGGCCCAAATTAACGCCACAATGGGAGAATACGACGTGGAGGAATAAAAACTGACGAGGGAGAGCAACGGGGATGGAGGACTGTTATTTATTGGAGGAGCTCAAGAGTGCAAGGGGTCGCCAGCCAATCACGACCAGTCTATTTATGCGAGGAATGAGATGCAGACCAGAAATTCAGGTGGGAGAACAAGGAGGGGTAATTCTTCTATTGATTGATACGAGCAGAATATTTATTATGAACTGATCTTGCCAGATTTCCTGTTGCTATCCAAGCCGAAATATTAATACAAACATAATAGTTATTTACAGGCAAACAACCATATTTGATGTTCTTTTCCAGATGACGTTGCTCCCACATTTTTACTATTTTTGCCGGCCGTGACTCAAACCTTCGCCAGCCCGATCCCGGAAACAGAACCACACCGACATTGGCCTCAAAATACAACTCCCCCATTCTCTCCGAAATCTCTATAGTCTTCTATACATTTTGTATTTTCCTTTTCGAGTCGGGCATCTGTGACAATTGAGCTTCCTATTAGTACCCCTCAATTAATTCCTGCCCTCTGCGCCTACCCCGCCATGTCTTCACAGGTCAGTCCGGCGCGGAAACAAGGTCTATGTATACCTCATACCAGAGCTAACTTCCCGCGGTCAGTTCTTCGAGAAGAATCCAAGTGTTGGAAACAAGCACAGTGCCGAGGATTGGCGGAGTACGTTCCCCTACAAAGCTCGCTCAATTCCCCCATCTGAGCCTTGCTGACTCCCTCAAAGTTCGAGGCTACAACCCTCTCACGCCCCCAAATCTCCTCCAGCATGAAATCCCTCAGACCGAAGCATCCAAGCGTACCGTCCTCAGCTCACGCGAGGAATGCGCCGCCGTCGTCAACGGGCAAGACCCCCTCAACCGCCTCCTCGTAATCATCGGCCCCTGCTCCATCCACGACCCCGAAGCCGCCATGGACTACTGCAACCGCCTCCTCGCGCTCAAAGAGAAATACAAGAATGAGCTTCTAATCGTCATGCGCTCATACCTCGAAAAACCCCGCACGACAGTTGGCTGGAAGGGCCTCATCAACGATCCTGACATTGACAACTCCTTCCAAATCAACAAGGGGCTCCGCATCTCCCGAAAGCTCTTCGTCGACCTTACAGACAAGGGCATGCCCCTTGCCAGTGAAATGCTTGATACCATCTCCCCCCAATTCCTCGCCGACTTGCTCTCCGTTGGCGCCGTAGGCGCCCGCACCACCGAGTCCCAGCTCCACCGCGAGCTAGCCAGCGGCCTATCGTTCCCCGTCGGCTTCAAGAACGGCACCGACGGCTCACTAGACGTTGCCATTGACGCAATTGGCGCTGTCAAGCACCCCCATCACTTCCTCTCCGTGACCAAGCCCGGCGTGGTGGCCATTGTAGGCACGGTTGGGAATGAGGATTGCTTTGTGATCTTGCGCGGAGGCAAAAAAGGGACCAACTACGATGCGGCCAGCATTGCGGAGGCCAAGGAGAAGCTGGGCGGCAAGAAGCTGAATGCGCGGTTGATGGTTGATTGTTCGCATGGCAATTCGCTGAAGGATCATCGGAATCAGCCCAAGGTGGCGGCCGCGCTGGCGGAGCAGATTGCGGCTGGGGAGGACGCGGTTATGGGGGTTATGATTGAGAGTAATATTAATGAGGGTGAGTTAATCTGTTTTTTTTTTTTTTCCCTTTTGAGGGCTTTTCACCCCCCCGCCCCCGTGCAAAGCACGTCTATTGCATAGAACCCTATCTAATCTAACCCCCCTCCCTATAACAGGCAACCAAAAAGTCTGCCCCGAAGGCAAATCCGGCCTGAAATACGGCGTCAGCATCACGGACGCCTGCATCGGCTGGGAAGACACGGAGAGCACGCTCGAGGTGCTCGCCAACGCCGTGGCGAAGCGGAGAGAAGGAAAGTCGGCCTAAAGAAAAAGTTTTTATTTTTTGATTCCCTGTTGAAATATTTTTTTTTTCCCTTCCTTTTTATTATTTTTTTTGCTCCCCTTGAATAAGCGCCGGATATGAGTTCGCAGCGAGGGGTTGTTGGGAGCGGAACGGAACGAAAAGTGTTATTTGATGGGTTGGGGTATGTATGGGTTTTGAAATATATATATATCTCTGGTGATTTTTATTCTTATATATCTGAGGAGAATGGGAATGGAAATCTATTTCTCTGCTACTTTTTGTTCGGGACTTTATTTCTGAACGGGATGTTCGTGTTTATATGAACACACTGGAATATAAACCGGAAAACCATCATACGAAGCGGCAGAACAAGAGGTGGTATCATTTACAGATTCACGAAACGCACATAGACAGACAGACTTGTAGAAGTGTGCCCGAAAGAAGAAGCCAAATTATACCAATTAGAACGGAAGACAAACAGCATCCATCCAGCAGGCCAGCCAGCCAGCCGCACCATGCAAAATATAAATATGTATGTACAGAGGTAATTATGATCATGAGGGTATCCATCGCACATATATACCCAATTAAACGGGCGTCAATGCAAGCCTGATACCAATATTATAATTATAAATCCAACCCCCCTTTCCGCCTAACATAGCACATCTCAGTCGTATGATTAAACGGATAGCTGCGCCCTACTCCTCCTCTCACCATTCCCATTCCCATTCCCACGCCGCCCATTACTATTATGCCCATTATCGAAATGGATACTAGAATGCATACTCCCCTCATCGCCCATCGGCGCCGTATCCGCCAACCCCACCCCGCGCCCGGGAATCCACGCCTCATCGAGCGGAATGACTAGGTTCGGATTAATGTACTTGCGCAGCTTGGGTCCAAAGTCCCTGCCGCGGAATCTCAGCGGGATCGCATCCCGATCCCACTGTGAGGGCGGGGACATGGTTGAGATGGGCGTGGGTGATTCGTCCTGCTCGTCGCCGCGGGTATTGGTGCGGTCGATGCTGCGGAGGGCGATGAATTTCATCAGCGGGTCGTAGGTGCGGGAGAAGAAGTAGGAGAACCACACTGTGAAGGCGAGTAAGGGGACGATGAGGATTGAGCGGGTGATTGCCGTGCGGAGGGCGAGGGTGCCGATTATCGCGAGCTGGAAGACGAGCAGGCCGATGATGATGCGCGAGCATATCATGGGCCAGGCGCGGCCGGTGGAGTGCTGTTGGTGGTCCATTGCGTAGAGGAGCTGGTATTTGTAGATGAAGCGGCCGATGGTGAAGTAGAGGAGGCCGAAGAGGCAGACGAGCCACGAGCTGGGGAAGACGCTGTAGACGACGCAGATGATGAAGATTAGGATTGTCTGGGGGAGGGCAAGGCCGTAGCTAAATGTGGGTGGCTTGCCGAGGTCGGCGTAGTCGCGGGGAGTTTTGGCGCTTAGCCGTTTGAAGGGGTAGGTGAAGACGCTGCCGAATTCGAGGAGGCGGAAGGGAAAGAGGCCGAGCCCTTGGAGGATGATGAGGTTAGTGTAGAAGGGGGCGAGGGTTTCGAGGGACTGGGCGAGCGCGAGGGCGACGGTGGTGGTGTCGCGGAAGGCGTCCCGAACGTTTTTCCACAGGCCAACGAAGTTGGAGGCTGTTGCGAAGACGGTAAAGACGAGGAAGAGGTTGAAGAAGGTGAAGAAGAAGTTTTTGGAGATGACGGAGAGCTCGACGTCGCCTTGGGACGTCATGCCTTGCAGGTTGGCGAGCCCTATATCGGTTAGAGGGGGTTAACATCAAGGGGAAGAGGCGACTTACAGTTGTAAATAAACGGAACAGCAACGGTCAACAGGGAGAGAATAAGAGTTGGCAAACCAGTTTGCACTAACGACTTGGCCAACGGATGCCAGGACAGCGTTTCCGCAAGCGACGGAATCACCTTCTCGAGTGCCTCCAAGTTAAGTAGATATGCGAGGGGAATCAGGACAATAGACCAGAAAATAGTCAACCCCCCAATAACCAACGTAATCGACCACCCCCGCAGCATCCGATTCCATCTCGACAGGTACGTATTTCGCCAAACCACATCTGCCGGCGCAGGCGCCAAGCTAGCCTCCAACTGCATTGGCCAGGGGTCAAGGATGGCCTGGACAGCCATCTGGCACGCAGCGATGGTCTCCATAGTGACAAACGCCAGCGGCGTAGGCGGACATTCCTTGTTTCTGATCTCCTCGATCTTCTCGTCTAGCTGCCTCAACTTCTCTTCATAAAAATCAATCGCATCGATGCTCTTATACTGCAGCTTCAACGGGCCGTACCAAACGCGAATCCGCGGCCGCTCGCCCGCCTGCTCCGTGACATGCGCGCGCGCCGAGTCTTCACTAGACAGTAGACGAGACCGCTCATCATCCCCGCCTAGATCCAGGCTTGCGGACATCGGGTCAGTCCGAACCAGCGGCAATGCGCCGCGTCGACTATCTGGCCGTTTCCATCGATATCCAACATGCTTCGTCCACGCCTCTTCCAACTTCTGCAAAATCTCCTTCCGCGCATCCATCATCCCGTCAAGCTGGCTCCAGTCCTGACAAAGCATGACCTTATCTACCTTGCCAATCTCCAGCTCCTCGATGAAATCTTTGATCTTCTCTTCGGACCTGAGCTCGGGCGGGATCCCGGATAACCGAATCGTCCGATCGGTCATGGTAGTTTGGCCGCCCAGATACTGCTGGCGGATCTCAATGATCTTGTTCGTCTGATCGATGAGGTACGAGAGGCCGATGCCCGTAAACACGTAGGCGAAGATGACATGCATCCAGAGGTAATTAGGGTCTGGCTTTGTCTGGCCGGGGTCGTCGTTATCGTCCGGCGTGTCCCATGGATATCCCATTTTGCCCGCGACGAAGTAGTGGACTGGGAGAATTATGACGATAGTGAAGCAAAAGACGGTCAATAGGAATCGAATGGCGTATTTGTAAAACGATAGAAACTGATCAAACCAAACAGAGTCAGCTCCAACCATCCCTCGCATCGTGCTGAACTGCTGCCAATACTCACCACATAAGCATCCAACCCCGCCGACGCGAGCACCTCATCTTCCGAAATCCTATGCACGATCGGAATCCATCCAAACAGCGTATCCGGCAACTCAGGCAGTCTAGACGCAGCCGACCTCAGCCTCCTCCGCGCGGCATATAGATCCCTCCATTTCGGCCGAAGAATCTATATTATCCAGTCAGTCAAGTCAATAAAACAAAACCCACAGTTACCCAACACCCCAAAAAAGAAAAAAGAAAAGAAAAGAAAACTCACACAAAACCCCATAAACGCCACAAACCCCACCGCCGAACTGATCACAATCTGCGTGTACAGATCGCGCTGCCCGCGCGTCTGGTCTTGGTACTTGTGCCCATCTTCCCCACCTCCACCACCACCACCACCGCCACCATTGTCCCCGTCTCCGCCGCCGCCGGTATTATTTCCGCCCGTGGCAAGCGCAAGGAGTGAGGTGGTCGTGGCTGTTGCGGTTGCTGAGAGGAGGGATGAGAACATCGAGTCCTCGGGGGGCACGAAGGGGGGGATCATGCGATGCGATGCGATGCGATGTGGGCGTTTGGCGGTTTTGGCTGGTTGGAAACGGGTTACGGGGAGACTGTCTCGTGTCGTGAGATCGGGTCTGGGGGACGGATAGACAGGGTATGTATGTACGCAGATACGGATACGATATGGATATGGATATGGATATCGAGCTCGCAATGTGCTTGCTGGGTTAGGGCTGGGGTGGATATATAGAGGGTATAGATAATATATTTCACAACTGGAAAGAAAGAGGAAAAAGAATCAATGGAGGCCGTTCATATCATCAGATCAGTAGTTCTGCATTCCAACCAGCTGCACCGCTGCTCCGTGGACCGATGTGCTGTCGTCTCGATGTCTTCGTCTTCGTCGTTCGTCGGGTTGTTTTTTGGCGCTGAGCCGCGGTGACGTTAGGGTTACTTAGTGCGGTTTAGCGCGGGCCTGATCGGGTTTAGCGCCGGATGGGAGCTGGGATTTGTATAAAATCTGCCGAAGGATGGAATATCTAGATCGATGGAGATAGAAAGAGATATTTATTGACCTTGGGATTCTGATTAGCATACCACGGCACTAAAGTTCGCGGCACTTGGATTAAAGTCATATATTTCCTACCATAAATGCTAAAACCTATCCCATTATTCTCCGTGTCTATTACTAGTAGTAGTATGCAATCCATCACCGTACAAATCCAACAAACACCCCGCCGACCACGCTTGCGTTGGAGACTGCATGAAAGAAACCCGAGTTAGCAAGTATGCCCATATTTGTACCCGTCAATCAATCCATCGACCAATTCCCTTTTACAACCCGTAGCTAAAAGAGAAACCCAAAAGAGAGAGAGAAGAAGAAAAGAAAACTCACCGAATCCGCACACCTCTCCCCCCCCTTATTCGTCAATTCCGTCAAACCCCTCCAATCACTTTCCCCAATGGCCTTCTTACACCCCTCTAACCTCCTCGCGACTTGCTGAAAGGCCTCTTCCCTTCCACCATCCGTCCCCTCCCTCATCAAAGTAAATTTAAGCAGCGCCCTCAAAAAGAACCCAGTTGGCCACACCCACTCCGGCCCCTGATGATAATTCCTCCCCTTCGCCGTGTTAAAATCCCCCGAGTCCTCCGCGTTATTATAATACGGTCGATAATTTAGGTCACCTGGATCTAGCGTGGCCATTCCCGTTGGCCCGCGGAGGACTTTGTCCGTGACAGCAAGGGCGTGTAGGGCGTTTGAAGGTGTGAACAGGTCTGGAGCGACGGTCATGGCGATGGTGAAGTTTGGACGCAGTTGGTAGTCTTCGTATGGCTGGGTGGATTTGTAGAGGTCTTTGTAGATACCGCGGCGGTTTATGATTTGGGTGTTGACGTCGTAGTTGATGTCATCGGCGGCGTGGAGGGGAATATAGTAACATTTTTCAAAGTTGGACTGCACTTTAGTAGCCCATTCGGCGAAACTGACAGTTTTGTCGGAACCGGTCTGGACGCCGGAATGCTTGTATAGCCCCTGGTTATGTAGCTTTTCCACCCATCGCAATGCACTGTACAGAAGCCCCGAGATCTCAATCGCCGCCCCATTCCTGGGTGTTCCCGGGTAGCCTTTATTCCCCGCCTTGACACTCTCACCCATCTTATCCATCCACGTACCGCAGTTCCACTGATTGCCGCCAAATATCAACCCCGTCTCCCAATCGACACGAACATCGATCTGGAATCCCTCCGGTTTCATCTGCATATCTAGCTCTGGGCCAGCATTATATTCTCGAAACGACAAGCCGGTGGCATGCCGCTGGAATACCTCCTGGATGATTTCGGCAACCGTAGAAGTCTGACTGTACGCTCGCTCATCGTCGAATGGAAACCACGTATCGTCATACGGCAAGAAACGGCGGGGGACCTTCGCGTCCAAAATCTGGATCCCATCGGGCACCATGACCGTGTAATCTTGAATAGCCTGTAGAAAGAGCCAAACAGAATCGCGCGAGTTATATCGGGGTAGTTTCCCGCTACCCAGCAGATTCGGAATCATGCCATGCTTAAGCACACTCGCGAATGCCAGAATATGCTCTTTGGCAATAGCAAATCGACCCGTACATAGCAGCAAACCACGTAGTGAAATAAACACATCCCGACCCCAACACCGCGCCCAATCGGTCGAAAAATGTGGTAATCCAGCAGCAAGCGAGGGGACCTGTTTAGTTGGATAAAGTGAAGCGGACTTGACATATCCTGTTTGCTGGATAGATACCATCGCAAGCTGGTGAATAAAGTGTGTTCCCTGTCTAACATTGTCACTGAAAAGACGTATCCCACGCCTATAAGCAGCGTAATAGGCCGTCTGTACAATCATCGCAAAGTACCTAGGTAGTAGAAAGTTCGGCACTTGCCGTATAGCATCGAAGCGGTCCTTCAGCCATTTTGCTGAGGCTTCTAGACGCTCATACCCATAAAACTTGACCGCGTTGTTCATTCGTCCGACAATGAAATCGAACGCCCACTGGCCGTTGCGGATGTGGTCGCAAAGGGGGTGAGCCAAATTATTGGATTTGACAATCGTTTCGAGAACACTCCACCATCCCTGAAGTCCAGCGTAAACAAGGGGACCGAGATTCGGGACATTGTACACCCCGTCCTTGCCGTCGCTTGAATCTTTTTCCTCCACATCACATCTATAAAGGGCAAAATTAAGATCGATCAGGTCAAGCTCTGCAAATGCCTCGTCAGCGCCGGAAGTGATGAAACCACGTAGATTTTCAGACAACTCGGCGCCCGGAATCCAGGTTTCCAGTAATGCAATGGAGCCCGGTGGGAACTGCTCGGGGATAGAAACGATCGTATCGTGTTCCTTCTCTGATATCTGAACACCAGATAAGCTCATCACCTCGCTAGGTAAACCCCTGAGATATTCCTTATCGGCCAAGACGAGATCTTTTGCCTTCTCAGAATCATCAACCTCCAGCCGCCAGGCCCCAAGTAGCTTTGCCTTGGTACCGGTCAGATAAATAGGATCTAACCCGCCGTTCCCATTCCCGAAGCCCGGAAAAGCGGTATGTGCAACGAGGAAAATGCCCTTTCTTGTATTTGGCTGAACTCTGTGGACGGTAATATATTCGCCGTCATGATGGATATGGGTCTCGTCATAACCGTCAACAGCCATCATGGTATGCAGTTTATTCAGAAGCTTCTTCGCGCCTCCTATTCCCCCCTTACCAGTTTCTGATGGTACTCCCCCCTCAGAAAACGCAGACGAATAGAGACGAGTCTCATTCACGAGGTCCAGATGTTTAGGATATATCTCATCGTAGCCCATCACACTCCCCGAAGCCGACGCGCACATACTCACCAGCGCAGCATTGGGGAGCGTATCTCTCGCCTCCCTCTTTTGTGCCGGGGCCTCATTGTCATGCGTACAATCCATAAACAGCGCCTGGACAGGGGTCTCCGGGATATGCTTTATAATCTCGTTCTGTCCTCCCTGCGAATCATCTGTAGGTAAATCAATATCGAAACTGCCAATGGGACGGCCGCCATGGCGGTGCACAAGCCGGCTCAGCTCAGCGGTATTCCATGCCTGCATGGCTTCACGGATCAAAGCGTTCAATCCAAGTCTCTTCGTAAAGACATAGTCGGTGTCCTCGGCGCCTGTGAATAGCTCCGCAAAGACAGACAGATTAGGACGGACTCTCCTGGCCTCGTCGAGGAGATATTCGGCCACTGCCAGGGGCGTCGAGTGGCAGTTGTCGATACGGAATCCAGCAAAGTATTTTGCCATCAGCCGTGTATACTTGGCCATGTAGTCCCATAAGAAGGGGCTATCTTCAGGACCACTGCCGTATCGGAGCTTGACACAGTCTCCCCAAATGATGACCTCTCGTCGTAGATACGCTCTCGAGTCTGGGCCGGCATTATCTCTCATGGCGTCCGCATTCCACACCCATCCATTATTGACCAAAGCCAGCGACTTCGGATTATGTTTCCTCGTAGTCTCATTCACCGGCAACCTCGTGAAATACGTCTCAATGAGTGGGCTTTCTTTCGTGATGGGCCCCAGCTTCGGCCCATGGTCATCCAACCGGAGATACTTCACCCGGTTAAACACTTGGTCAAAGATCTCAAGGACATCTTTATCGAATTCCAAGAACAAGGGGAGATTCAGTTCATCCAAGATCTTTGCGAGATCTTCCTGGATATGCGCGATATCAGACGCTTCGTTGTATCTCCCATACAGAGCCGTAATGAGCGCCGCACCAACACCAGGATCAACCACCCGACCATACCGGCCCAGAATGTGGTCTTTATTCAATAGGCCCCTGTCGCGGATGAACTGCGCTTTCTCCTTCAGCGACCACCCCCTAATCTCCTCCAACGCCCCAATTGTATGCTCTCCAAACCCACCCTTGGGTATCGTGATATTCCCAGCAACATACGCATCGATCGTCGCCTTCGCATCCCTCTTTACATCGACAGCGTAAAACTCCCACAACCTGATCTTATCAACAACATGGCTCCTCATCCCCTTCATAACCGCCAGCAAATCCTCCACGCTCCCAAACTCCACGGGCAATCCCAACCCCCCCAACCCCTCCGAATACTCTAGTAGCGCCGTATCCAACTCCACCGCAGCCTCCAACCACGGTGCCGTGTCAACACTATACCCAGCCTCCGGATGCTCCTCCAGCCACCCGGAATTATTCGCCGTATGATTCCACACCACATCCGTCAACCCCAGCAGTCCATACTCCGTCTCCATCCGCGAAATCATACCCGCCACATCCTCCTCCCCATTCGGAAAACACGCAGGATCAAACCGCAACTGATCAAAAATGCTATACGGCGAATCCGAGCTCCCCCGAGCCATCAACGGCGTGAAATGAACCATATTATACCCGCGCCGCCCGATCCCACGTAAATGGGCATCCCACTCACCCATCGACGGACCCATGAATTTCGAAATGACCGAGAATATCGACAACGCGTTCAGCGGCAGCTGCCGACCCCGCAACGACACGGCGGGGGAAACATTGACATAATGCGTCGGCGACCTACACGTCTCGAACTCCCGCGTAGGGTTCGGGTTCCCCCCCGCCGAAAACTCCGGCAACGGAGCATAGGTGAGATAAAACGCAAACGCCCCCGCGCAGACAATGGGCACATCGATCTCGATCGCGGTGTTAAATTCGGGAATCAGCCCGTACGATGCCAAACCCCCGTCAGCTTATTATTTCCTTAAAACGCAGACAAACAAACAACCATGTACGTATCCATGTATATAGCTTACTTGAATTCCCGAAATCGGTCCCTAGCGAACTGCTCCCCAGCCCGAGGGATGTTTGTCCATAAACGTCCCTGTCTGCAGATGGCGCTGCTGCCGTCGACGACGAAGCGGAGCGTGTATGGCGGGTGGGTGGGGGGCGGCAGGGAGATGTAGCCGCGGGGCACGGCGGGGCTGCCGTCGTTTGAGAGGGGGAGGAGGTAGACGGCGTGGCTAGGAGGGGGAGACATGGTGTTTGTCTAGAAATGCGGGCCTAAGTGAGCTCGACGGGTGATGGTGGGTGGAGGGGTAGGTTGGGAGAGGGCGAGTCGAGCAGCCGCATGGCCCTAGAGGGAGACCTGGGGGGGATTGGGATGTTATATACGGCCAGCTTGTCCAGCACAGTGGACAAAGCAGGGAATTCGGCGGGGTGGAAGCTCCAAGGCGGGATGGTGGTGGTGGCTGCAGTCACAGGGATCCATATCAGTGGTGGGTGGGCGCTGATGTCATCAAGCCTGGGCAGTGAATCCGCAGGGGAGAGAAGGGACACTCCACTCTGCACATCTAGAACAGCGGGATAACAACAGTCAGGGTCTTGGTAATTAGTTACCTGACTAATAGTACGACACTAGTCACACGCTTGACTCTGATAATAATACCAATCTGCTACCTGCATTCACCGCAGGAATAAACCAGTCTATGTATTGCTCTATATAACTGCGAAACTCCATGTCCGCGAAACACCAGTCCCAGACAAATCAACAAAGCACCGTCATCGGCACATGGCAGCTAAGACTCCGCCCGCTTCATGCTAGGTCAAATAACTTAGTAGGGGAAAAGGGAAGGAATATGTAGTACGGTATGTAATCGACGTGGAAAGTGGAAGAAAATATACGGAAATGAAACCGGAACACATTAGAACGTCGTTGGGGTATCATGTAATGCGAATTTACCGCTCAATAAGGCTGGGGATCTGCTCCACCTGTACCTCGCCCATCAGGATGCCTATGTCACTGTTAGTAACCTGCGATTTTGTCGCCCAGGAGCAATACTTACGGTACACCGTCGTAAACAGAGGGAAATCCTCCTCCATTCCTCGAGTCTTGAGGAAAATATTGACTTCCTTGGCTGTCAATGTCCCCTGCAGCATCTGGCCGTTGAGCTCCTGTTTCTCCACCTCGTCGACAGTGAGACCCCGCTCGATGCTGAGTTTGGCACAGCGGTGGTTGCGGCCGCCGTTGCAGCTAGTGATGAGATCAGCCACACCACAGCTCTCCTCGGTGAACGTCTGGGCGTTGACCGTTTCAGAGAAGAATCGTGTGCCAAATTTCACCATCTCGAGTAGGCCAACTCGCATCACAGCAGCCTTGGCGTTGTCACCCCATCCCTTGCCATCCACGAAGCCTGCAGCCAACGCGACAATGTTCTTGAGGGCTCCACCCAGGGAGACACCAGCAACATCGCCAACGACACGGACGTGGAAGTATGGCCGGTGGAAGAGGGTCTTTACCAGTCCGTGGTCAATTGGAGGGTATTCCATTGGCAATGGCTGCAGCTTGACCTTTGAATAGGCACCCGAGGAGTCCTTGTGTTCAAAGTGGATGATATCAGGGATGTTCGTTACAGACGAAGAAGGCGAAAGATCCTTGGGAGTTGGTGCTTTCGAATCCAGGCGAGGAGGGTCGTAGGCGATTGTGGTCTCAGAGTACAGCTCCTTGGCGACTTCGCTAGCAATGTTGGCTCCAGAGAGAGCTCCGCAGTAGATGCCCAGCTTGCGGCCAATGGTTTCCGAGAACAAGCTCACACCTTCCTCCGTGACGTTGACGCCCTTGATACACGAGATACCGCGCGCATAGGGGACGATATTGCCCTTCAGTCTGTCGCAGATGTTATTGATGAACTGGTGAGGAAGGTTGAAGACCAGGATGGTGGAGTCCTTGACCGAGTCTTCGAGGGAAGGGTTCGCGCGGAGATTGGGGGGCAGCGTGATGTTGGGCAGGTATTTGACGTTCTCGTGGACGGTGTTGATGACCTCTGTGAGGTTCTGTGGACCGTTGCACAGAGGTGACGCAGGGTCATAGTACTTGGAGGTTTTGGCGATCTCCACCTTCTCTTCGAACACCCACATGTCCACGACTGGCTCGAACAGATCGGGGTTGGCGGCGACATTCTCGGCAACCATCTTGGAAATGGCAGAACCCCTACACTACAGTTAGCAAGGGGGCAAGAAACAGCATGGGACAGGAAGTCCCCACCAATTTCCAGAGCCGATCACCGTCACCTTGTGCTTCGTTGTGTGGGCGGTGAGGAGCGTCATTGTGTATGGGCGGACAGTGGATTGCTGGCGAAATGGAGAGATGTGAAGAGAAGGACGGCGAGAAGGGTAGGATGGGACTGGAAGAGCAGAGTGAGACACGGAGGAGGGGGGCGAATGGGGGGTATTTAAGCCGTGACGTCTGGCGGCGACAGCGAAGAGGCGTTGGGACCAAAGGCGGCGGGACGGCGGAACAGCTCCACAGGCGGAGCAAGGCACGGAGGAGGAGGGTCGCCGCAGAGCAGAAACACGGAACATGCAGGACGGAGGCCAGACACGAGGAGCGGCGAGCAGAGGGACCGAGGAGAGGGGTGGAGAGCGGGCTGGGAGAAATTGGAGGTGGGAGACACTTTTCTGGTTTCTGGTCCTGGTTGGGTTGAGAACTCGAGACTTGAGCCATGACGAAGGTTTGCTGGGTCTTGAATGCTTGGCGGTTTCTTGGCACCAGCGCCCACGCTAACCGGTCATGTGGGATCCACAGGCCAAACTCACGTGTTGTCCCGAGGCTGCAGCAGCCAATCAGAGTGTAGATTGTGCCCAATCAGGGAATAGGTGGGGCATCCCATGCCAGAAGAATATAAGGCTGCATTACCATGAAGTAATGGTTTTTCTGCAGTTCCAGCATGTGCTACATTCAATTTCTAGATACCATTCTACAATTATATCTTAACTACTATATCTCTTGGCTATGCAACATCTCCTACATTCTCTATGTTAATGAGGAATGCTGTATGTTTCATTATATTTATAAATATTAATAACCTTATAATGTCCCATTAAGATATAATATCTCTAGTATAATATCATTTCATGCTATAGAATGTACATTGTACATCATAATATTTCTAATATATAATAATATTCTCTGTTAAAGAACATCAATGCAACATCCTCATTAGATTTATAAACATCAAGAAAACATCTTAATTATAAAGGTAATATTCTGAGGTTACTGTAATCATTTCATTACTTTTAGAAGGTATCTATAACCAGTTTAAAAATAGTTGTGCCACTATTATTACATAGTTTCACTATAGTTCTCATATAGTCTCTGAGATGCAGAATAGTTCCCATTTCTATGTAGGTATCTAGTGATTTATCTAGATAGATAAGTAAATATTAGAATGTACAAATTACCTTTTATTGAAACTCTAAACTCCTATATCATTCAAATTGTGTGGTTAGGAAAAATGTGGTGTAGGGCATCAGCATGTATCACATTAGAATAGAGTAAGTGATATCAAGTGATAATGAGTGGTAACAAGCAAGCAGATAAGGTTGGAAAAAATGTAGTGTAAAGTATTAGTGTGTAGGGCATTAGTGTATATCATATTGGAATGAAGTAAGTGATATCAAGTAATAATAAGTGATAATAAGTAAGTGGATAATACAGCAGTTAAATCTGAGGATAAAAACTAATAATAGAGGAAATTCTATTAGTCTTGATATCAAAATGAACATGCTTCTTATGGGCTCAGTAATAATGTATGTAAAGGAGAGAAGTTCTAAGCTAAGATTTCTTTAAGGTCTTGTATGAAGATTAATACTAGGCAGGTGAGCATACAACTATTATTAATGTAATTAGATTAATATAGAAATGAATAACATCAGACACTAAATATATATCTATAAGATGCAGGCCCATGTAGTATTTTCAATGCTCTTAGACCTTAACTCATCATCATGATCTTATGCATTTTATGAAGCCTAAACAGATTAGCTAACAACAGTAATGTAATTATGTTATAGACAAGAGAAAAGGTTTGCAGAACCATGAAAATCAGTGCTTAAGAAAGATAATGAAAAGATACTACCTTAAGTAGGAAATAATATCTTGTAGCTGCTTTTAAAGTAGCTATAAGGTTAAATCTTAAAAGACTTAAGATAAATCACTTTATCTTAATACTAAGAGAATGAGAAAGAGTTAGAAGAAATAAGTAAGAAATAAGTATGCACTTATTTCTACTGTAAGATAAATATACTTGAAGTAGGGTGCTTTAAGATCAAGAGAATGATGTAAATTTCTATGGGATAAGAATTTAATAGATATAGAAAAGAACTGCAGAAAAAACCAGGGCCCAGATTGAGCTCAGAATGGGAGAATATGAGTGTACTGTAGAAGTTAATACTTATAACTAGTAGATACATTGTTGAAAGCCTGCAGAGGCATTCAAATAGTACTCAAAAAAAATGCATCTCATGAAATTCAGAGTGTTTAATATTTTAAGAGTAAGAAGTATTCAAGATTACCTGTAGCACATTCTGGGCAGGGCAGTGCAGACATGGAGTAAAGAGGTTAAACCTACATCTATGAGTAATGATTAGGAGAAAGGTTAGGTAAATCAGTGGGCATTGAGGCAGCAGAGGGGAGATGAATAAAAATCCAGATGTGAATGATTAATTAGTCATTGGCATTGCATATAATCATGCTGGCTTGTAAAACCTCTAGGTGCTTCAGTGCTCTATCTGGATAGCCTAGGTAGCTGAATGAGATGAGACCAATTAATAAGTAATATCTAGATATTGAGTAATTAAGAGCTTCATTCTTAAGCTAAATACATACTAGGGATTCATTTAGATAGCCATTACATATCATCTTCCTGACACTGTTGCTGATGTTAAATCATTGATGATAATCAGATAATATTATAAAGTAATAAAGAAAATAAGGGGCAATCCATGAAGAAAACAAGGAAGTTTGAAGTAGGAAGTAAGAGGCTACAGCTAATAATACTTAGGCTTGTCTAGTGTCTATACATCCTTGTGCTTGAGGATATTATAGAGCTAAATGTCATCCTCAGAATCATTCTTCTCCTTCTTTACTAAGTCCTTAGTTTTAGGTGTCTCTTGCTTTATTAGCACCTTAGAGCTGTCCTCACACTTGACATCCTCTATATGATAATAGCTGCAGGTGTTGTCATACTTGTGGGTAATTTCAAGAGCAGAATGATAGCCAGTAATTTGAGTAATATCATTATACTTATAGGTAGTTTTAAGGGCAGAGTAATAGCCAGTGATTTGAGGAATTACAACATCAGAATTATAGGCTGATCAGCCATGAATTTCTAGATAGTATTCTGCAGTGCTAATTTATACATACAGCTGAGGCAGAAGAGCCTTTATAGCATCATCAAGAGTATGATATTTAATGTTATTTATCACTTTATTAATTATAGCTTGACTGAGTTTGAAGGTTTAAGCTAAAATAGATATCATGCTAGTAACTTGTGCTTCCTTAGCCACTGCCATTACTGCAGTAAGTCATTGTTGAGCTTGATAAAGACTCTCTCATGCTTTGAGTCTAGTTGAGTAGGAAAACATGGTGGTAACTAAGATGAATAGATTAGAATATAACTGAAAGCAGACTAGAGGTTTTTAGAATTCTATAAGAAACTGGAAAAGAAAACAGCTGAGATTAAGAGAGGGTTAAGGCTAGAAAGTATATCTAGATAGAGGTTTGGTTGATTCAGTGTACTGTGTGAGCTAAAGCTTGAAGGATTTAATGAGGATAGCAATATAATACTAGGGCAGTTAAGACTGTATGTTGAGGGATGAAGGTTGGAGGATGGAAGATGAAGAAAGAAAAGAGATATTTAAAGATTCTGAGCCTTTTTGTGTTATTATCTTTATGAGATGATGTATTATAAGTAAATAAAAGAAAAGGCTCAGAGCAGGGTAATTTCAGAATCTAATCCTCCTGGATTTTGCTGCTTTGAAAAACTAGTGTCCTGCAGTTAAGAATCATTAAAGATAGCAAAAATGATAAAAACTACCTATTTATATAGAGAAAAATCATCCTGATGATCAGGGACTATATAATTTCTAGCACTAAGAAATGGCCCCAGGAAATATCTTATATAATAGAGAAAGCTCTCTTACAAAAACATCATAATATCTGCTTGTAGAGGTTCACAGAATGCAGCTTTGATGGCTATCAGATGTGTGATATTAGAGTTAATATTCTTTAAGAATATTTTACTATTTACTTTAACTTATTACTTAATTTTATCTGCCATTAAATTAAAGTTACTAATAAGACTGGCATTAATCTCTACTCTCAGCTACATCATCCTTCTGATTATGCCTATAACTGATGATGCCATCAACTCTAGCACTACTAGAATCATTAGAGATGCCAAGACAACATCAAGAACCCTGAGTATTCTGATGAAACTCAATCACATTGTGGATACTAAAGAATATTAAAGGATATTCTATTACTTATGAAGAGGAGGAAGAGTTCTTCCCTGTTGGTCTCTAAGTTCATAAACTCTTCTGTTAAATTTATGTAACTTATCACACAGAATAAACTAAATATTAGCAGATAGAAATTATAGTCTCCTCCATCACATCCTGTGATTTTGTGGAAGGTTTTGCCCTTGATTGTGGATGTCCAAGTCAGTTAAGAGGCTGATATAAAATTGGAATGCAAGAGATGTAATCTCAATGGAGATCTCTCTTTAAGAGGGTTATATCTCATGAACTACTTATAGGGGCTAAATATGATGAAGTGTGACAAAGTAATGTAGGCCTTCTATATCAGTAAAAATGCAATGATCTGAGTTGAAGTCAGTAAGGGGTAAATGTAAGATAGAGATAATCTCTTCAATCTTAGCAGCTAGCTATTTACCACTAAAAGGGATTATCAGAGCTTATTTCTTTATTATTATTCTTTATTCCTGTCTGTAAAGAGCTTGAGGTTCTTTTCACTTTCTAGCTTCTAAGTAATGGTGCTGAATCTAGAGGTATACTCTTATAAGAATATAGATGCTCTAGCACATCATGTTAATAAACTGAAAGTAAAAATGTGGCTCTCTAATCTCTATTCTAGTAGCCAGTAGTCAGTCTACTCTTAAGTTTTATTTGCCATGTAGAAATGTAGCTTCTTTAGTACCTCTAGAAAGTTAAGAATAATCTGCTTCAGCTCTCTATAGACTTTAGTGCATTGATAAGTAAAAAACATCTAAGCACAGCTCTTATAGTTAGAGCATGCCCATATTTACAGCATTTATCATGAAATTAGCAATAAGACAGACATCAGAAGTATAACCTACATATGAACTAAAATAATCAGCCCTGACTCAGGTAAAGGCCTGAGATCAAGGTTTATATTGATGTCCATGAAGATATCCATTGTGTTTGAGTTGATATTAGGTAGTGGTTGGAGCAGTGTAGATGCTAGGTGAGAAGACAGTGAGATTTAAGTAAAAAATAAGGAGAGAGAGTGGCTGGATTGAGGAATTTACATACATAAAAAGTGGCAGTAGAGAAAGAAAAGTAGCAGAGGTATTGTTGTGTATTTTCATTTATAAATATCAGGGGTGATGATGGGCAACCTCCATATTAATGAATATAATGGGCATGATACTATATGATAATATATCTCTTAATTGATATGTTGCATTATTTCTGTGAAAATAGAATTGCTCAGAAGGTAGGTATCACCATCTGAATAGTAACTCAGAGTACAGTTTAGCTCTGATGTAATTACTCATAGGTCTTTTGTTGATACTTATTAGCTCATGATTCATAGACCTACCTATTAAAACATTACCTAGATATAATAAGTTTATAACTTCCCTTGGTGTGACTCCATCAGCTCTCTCCAATGCTTTTCAAATATGCTCAAATATCCCAAGATTGCCTGTGCCAGAGGGACTACACTGGATGTCATGCCCAGGTAGTTGGAAGCATTAATAGGAATAGATGATATGATGTCATTAATTATTACAAATAAGTTTGCCCACCATGAATATGCATGTTTCATTGGCTTGAAGAAGATAGTATTAAGGGGAGAGTTTCACTGGGTCTGTTTTGTGTATAGCTATATTAATAGAGGTTTACTATGTGAGTGTGAATGATAAATAGATAGAAGTGGGCAGTTAACTTACTCAGCAGCAATTATGATGATATGATCTCAGGTCTGAGGAACACTATAGTCTGTGCAGTTCACTATCTTCCCCACCAATGAATGGAATATTTAAATTTGATAAAGATATGAATTGTAGTGGAATTGTCAGCTCAGCTTGAAAGCTCCATAGAAATAGTTTATATCCTAACATATATGAACTAGCAAACTAAATATCCTTCTTCCATTTATTCATTATTATTTGCAAAGCTATCATTCACAAAGCTATTATTGTTAATTGTGTGAGAGAAGGGAGCATTAATGAAGTAAATAATCTAAAGTCTTTTGACTTCTGATAGTTTCACCTCATCAGTGTTTATGATTAGACCTGCTTCTGAACAATGTGCTCTTTATGACTAGAAGTTATAATTCACATCCTTATATATTTGAAGCAATAAAATAAATGTCCTTCTTTGAGTTGTTCATTCTGAATCTTAAAGTGCCTAGATAGATTTATAGATAGTTAGAGTAATTATCTCTCATCTACATGCATTAGGCTCTGATTCATCCCAGTAAGGCATTATAGGAAGCTTACAACTTCCCTCAGTGCTACCCTGTCAGCCCTCTCCAATGATTTCTAAATATATTTAAATAATGCCTGGGCTAGCATAGGGGGCACTGCATTTCTAATCTGCTTGATAGTGTTAGCACCACAAAATTTGTATCATAAAGGGAATGTTTGTAAACAGGCCATCTGTATGGGCTGAAGGGGACTTTTTGAATTGTGGATCTATAGGCATAGTTGATGTCATAGTTAGCAGCATTAGAGGTAATAGATAGAGAATATTCATAAGTAAAAAAATCAGTAAATTGATTAGAAAGTTTGCTACATCAGATCTCTTGCTAATTACATTAGAAATATTGAGTCAGTAGGTGTTCATAGCATTAATATACTTGTTAAATGCCCAGTTGATTGTCAGCTCAGCTTGAGAAGCTCTATATGAAATGGGTCCCTCTTACTTATGTAACTCAATTAACTTCTCTGCCTTGTAGATCTTGACTCCAGACAGGTGCAGGCATTATATCCTATATAATGAATGATGAATGTACTTCTTTCAGAGGTTTAGCATGCTACAGTTAGTATCTTTATGAAATTCCTCTGTATGGTTCATAATGATAATAGATTAGTTGAGTTAATGAAAATTGAATAAAAAATAACTTCTATTTTCTGGGTGTCAGTCATTGAAATAGACAATATGATGATATTAGTCAAGTAAAGCTATGCATTACTTCTGGGGATAACTGTAGTCTCTCTTCAGGGGAGGTTATAGTATGATATCATGGAGAACTCTTCTAGAAGTCTAGAAATAGTTAGCTCATAGCTTACTTAATAACCCCTTCTAATATCCTAGTAGGCAATCACATCCCCATTGCAATCAGACAGTCAGAAGTAGTGGTGTTCTTGTCATTGCCAGGCTGTATCTAAACATTAAACTTACTGGTGATATTTACTAGTTCCAAGTATAATAATATTATCAAAGCCTAGTTCTTAGTGACTTGGGGTGTTAGGGGCCATTTTGAACTTCTGATTCTTAAGCATGATGTGACTAGTAATATTATTATCTTCAGAGTGTTAAGGGGCTTAGCTTACAGCCTCTGATCAACTCAACCATTTCAATGAGAGTAGAAGCAGCTTAAAGGAGCAGGTAGAGAAGGTAAATAGATAGAGTAAATCTTATAATAGATTTTTCTAGTTAGTTACTCTATATACAAGTTAGTATCTAGGACATTCTTTGTGCAGTGTATAGAAGTAGATACTGTACTATAAATTACTTATAGTATTAAGAATCATATAGATTTATTAGTCCATTATCCTATTACATTATTATGCATAGGATACTTATTCCTCTATGGTAGTTAGTAGAGGAACCTGGCTTGTGCCATACTGAAGTCTTATTAGTATTTTTCCTTCATAGGTAGTAATAGTAGTAGAGGCTGGCTGGCACACTGGGGAGAGGACAAGAAGAAGGAGAAGGACAAGAAGGAGAAGGAGAAGGATGAGGAGGAGAAGGAGAAGAATAAAGAGGATGGGTATGAATAAAAAGGATGTGAATAAGGAGGATGTGAATAAGGAAGATGTGAATAAGAAGGATATAAAGCTCTCTAAGTTAGAGAGAAGGTCTGCAGGTAGGTTTTAATTCATAGATAACTAATATAATATAAATAGTGTAAATATATGATATTCATTTAATACTACAGCATTCCTCATCCTAAGATCAAAAAATTCCAATTCATATTCTATATATCTATATATCACTATTAACTATAATTTAATTATTTGTTCACTCATTTTAGGTCTCATACAAATAAATTTCATCATATTAACCTACTTCATGATTCTGGCCTAATATTTCTCTGTTTCTTAGTCACTAGCACAGTATATAGGGGAGAGGAAGGGATGCAGGGAGAGATCAACACTTAGCATTTAATAATAACTATAGATATATTAATGTTGATTGAGAGGATGCATGATGAGATCTATTATATTATGAAGTCTCCATCAGTAATAAATTGAATAGGGTAAAGGTTTTATTACAGTAGAGTTAAAGTTATGTGGGTAAATACATACCTTACTATTTAGTTGGATTCTCCTTTAGCTTTCAGTTCCCATGCATTAGCATGTATTGATTTAATTGTTGAATGATTAGAATGGTTTTCTTTTCTCCTAGAGAATATTTAGTGTGATAGAGGTACCAGTTCTTAATATATTTATAGAGAGCAGATAGATACTTTTACTAACTTAAGACTTCTTCATACTCAGTGCTGTCTTTCCCTTTAAGCTTTCTGCTTCTTCAGAGTAGATCTTTCAGATCATTCATAAGGGCTTCAATCTCAGCAATGATATCCTCATCTTCTTCCACCAGGTCTTTAGTGCTAAACTTATAGTACTTATTGGGAAGGTCTAGTGTATCATTTGATGTGGTCTCAGTGATATTCATGGTAGTACTCATGGTTGTGGTTTTAGTAGTCTGTAGGTGCTTCTGATGGAGTTGGATTATATAACTTAATTGCCATACATAGTCTCAGTATCTAGGGCTATGAGGATAGATATGGTTGATAAGGAGGTAGGTTCTTAAAGCAATATCAAAAGCATAGAGAAGAAGAAGAAGGTTGAGGTGGCTGGGGTGTTATAGGGACTTCTGAAGTGTTATAGAAAGATGACATATAAACATGCTATAAGCATTGCATTACATATAGGTATTACAGTGTAAAAGTTAATAAGAAATGCATCTCTTCATAAAATAGATAGCTAGGATACTGTAGAACACATAATAGTTCTAATAAAAATAAATTATAATTATTGCATTACAGACATTGTAAATGTAATGCCTGAACAGAGATGTATCTAGCTATAGGATATTAAATATCTAAGGTGTTATAGTGTAGATTGTAGGAACACACCATACTATGTATTATAATAGAATTATAATGTAAATGCTAAATAGAAATATATGTATATAGATAGTAAAAGAAAGACATCTATTTAACTTTCTATTATTAAGAAGCTGGATAAGTAGGAACTCTTAATGGGTATACTGAATATTACTATACTCTACCTAGGTACCTCCTCTGGAATATGAAATGAAATTCAACCAGGTGTCTATAAGTACCCAGGGGACCTGTTGGAGGCCTGGGAATAATAAGGATAGCTAGGAAATAAAGATAGAAAGTAGTGGTGAGTGTAGTATAGCTAGATTGTGCCAACCCATAGATGAGCCTCATGTGTGGCAACCCATGAGGTACTTCAATTTGTTAGCAAATCCCATACAAAATTAAGTACCTTGAAAATCTGCAAGGCCCCCCCCTTTAACCTGGCCTTTTTACATACAAAAGCTGGAGATATATATATCTGCAGCTATGCATCAATATTTCCTGTGCCTGTTAAAAATCCTGGCTCTAACTCTCAACATACCTTAATCTCCCTACTGTTTTAACATAATATACATATATTAATGTCTATTTTTTCATTTTTTTATTTCTATAGCAACTTAATTCTGCCTGTATCTGCAGGATACACCAGGCAGATTTCTGATTTTTTATTTTTATTTTCTAGTTATATATTACAGTATACTATAAAATGTACACCAAAACTCTATAGTTACTTAATGGTATATAATATCATTATTTTTTTCTAAATACCAGGTTTGAATCCTGAAAGGACTACAGTAATTTTTTTTTATTAACTTAATTAATCATTGCCAGATGCCACCCAGAGTCACCACCTACATGAAATTAATATCTCATGTACACTCAATGAGCCAGTCATTATCATCCTGTAAAATACTTAATAGGCATAGAACTATATATGATTTCTTTTCTTTAATAGTAGTAAGGCCAATAATGGCCTCATCTGCCATTAAATCCAATTTCTACATGGGAAGATTGAGAATGCTGTTCATCTTCTTATGGCTCAGTATTATTTTCTATATAAATATAAATGCCTGTCTTTCCCCTTGAATAATTTCTTGAATGAAGATATTCTTAACCCACCTAATATTAAGTTCTTAGTAATGTATGTAATCATCAATCTGAATGGTAATTCACATGTTCCTCTCCCTATTTAAATAATAAATACATGCTAGTTTTCAATTGAATAATATAAATAGAGCTTACCTGAAAATAAAGCTCAGCTTCTAACACCACTGAAGTGGGATTGTCCCCACAGCTGAAACATTTAGTATATTGTAATCATATGTATATGCATCTTATAGATGAGCACAGAATGGATCTATATATAGTAGCTGATAGATGCACACAGAGAGATTAAGAGTATTTTAGATATAGGAGGAAGAAATACAGCTTCATGCCCATGATGCTTGATGATTTACTGTAGGTTTAATAGATAGGCTGCTGCCATCATCATCTATTGATCTATTCTTGAGATCTGTTGAAGCACAGCTGAGCAGAGCATGGAAGATTATTGGGCAGTATTAATACTGAGTCTGAAGAATAGAGGAGATTTCAGGCTCAGAGAATTGAAATGCTCCATCTAAAAGAAGTTAAATGATTTAATAAAAAACTTCCTACCTTAGAAGAGCTTTCTCAATGTTCACATGATTTGTATGGGTGATAAAGTTCTTGTATAGCTGGTACTTATCTTCACTACTAAATATATTATAGTTGTTGGGTAGCCTATATTCTACTGCCTATGTGATATAATAAAGTCTAATATGCATGTTAGGTCATTCTTTCATTCTGCAGAATATCTTGCTCCTCTTAGTTTCCAAAGGCTAGCTGATCATTATTAATATTACACTTTCAGCAGGTAATGAGCTTTAGGCATTAATATAAGGAATTAATTGAGATCATGATCAGGGTTGAGCAGGGCAGACCTCTTCTATAGAAATGGCAGCACACTTAAGGAGCTACTAAAGACCTTTACAAGTTTGGATAATGATTTACTTCATGTTCTATCATTTATCAGGTGATATTGAGTGGCTCACTAGCACAGAGTGGCTATGTGTAATGCTCACAAAGATGCTTGCAATTATATCTGATAGACTTAGATTTTTTTGAATAATCTCTTCTGAGAATACATGAAGTATGGTAAGATGAAAGTATGGATCTAATCAATTCTGCATCATATTACAGCAAATTAAAATTAGCAGGATTATTGATATTCATGTGTGTTCCTAAATCTGGAAGCTTTCCAGATGGTGGATTGGGAACTATAGATGGCTCCATCCATATGAATATTATATTTTATGTAATACATTCAGGAACTTATCTTTACTGCTAGGTGATAGGATAAATTTAATGAAGAGATGATGGGCTATTTTTAATATGCCAGTGAATTCAGAATGACATGGGTCTGCCAGGAAAAACATTGTTAAATTCATACTTGATGTAATATTAAGAAGTGGTGATACTATTACCTTCTCACTGAGGCCTTACTCTTGAAAGAGCTTGGCCTGTTTCTGTTTTGATTGCTATGCTGTCATATTCTGAACCTGCAGTATTTAATAATATGATTATGTGAGTTGAGTTATATTGAACTTCAGATCTTCATGCTCCTTCACAGTGATAAGATATGACTGGCAACTGTATACTGCAGTCTGGGATTTAAACCCTGTGTTGGCCTGCTACTGAGGCATATCCCCTAGAAATGTGAAAATAAAGCTGATAAGCTTTATTTGCTCATTATTAATATGAATTGTGATGCTGTTATCTAACATATGCAACTCTGGGATATTATTAATTACATCCCTGAGCTCACTACTATATGGGCTAAGTGTGATAGTATACATATTTTCTCATTGTGACTGTGCTGATGTCAGGAGAGCTACTGGGATCATATAGATCTCAGTTATATTTCAGTATATATTCTGATATAATTTAAAGTCATCAATGAATAGCTGGTAGGGGAAAGAAATAGCCCTCTAGCCTAGAAATGTATCAATCAGTGTCTGGTGGCTATAAGTAGTAATCTCAAGCTCCCCCTGGAGCAGAGAGGTAAGATTTAAAGATTGGGCATATTCACATGAGTCATTAATAACTCATCTGACAAAAAATCCTTCCCTAGGTGTGCAATACTCATGATTTGCAAAATTCTCAAACCTGTAATTAAGCTTAACTGTTGCTTGCTAGATCACATTTTCAGGCTACATATAGACATATACTTTATGGAGTACCAGTTTATTTTCAACAAAGAGTATGTACTTTTCAAGTAGTTATTTCAATTTAGCACTTGTGTGCTGTTTCTACACTACTAATTGTACTTGTAGTGTTACTACCTCTAGGAAGATTGTAACTTTGATAAAATCTTTCCCAATGCATATGACACATCTAATATGAGTGGAGGACATAGATGTAGGTATTTAATGCTTATTACATGAACAGAAATGTTGCTTGTAATGATAGTATATAAAATTAGAGGGGAATATTAGTTGGTTATCACTATAATATGCAAACTTGTTAGATGTCATTCAGATAGAGGAGCCTCATACTATAGATTACTATAATTCCTTGGGTTCATCTATGTACTCAGCTATTCCTTGATGAATTTACTTTTGAAAGATTGATAATTATGCAATAAAGGTAACTAGACTAATTAGATTGATAAAATATATAGACTGCTTCTGGGTTGAGATCATTCAGGTTGATAGCTTTCTGTGGTTAACATCCACTTTAGTTTTATATAACTCTAGTAGTGGTAACTGTTCTTTTACATTCCATTTGATAGTATCAATTATCCATGGTAGATGTTGAATGGAAGATAAATCATCCAGCTGGTCTAGAACTTCTAGGAGGCTGATATACTTATGGCATGAGAGGCTCATACTCTTACACTATAACTCAAATATCAATACAAATAGATCCATTAGAATTGAAAATTGGGAGTGAGGAATTTCCTCAGATACTGCTGAACAGTTTGGTATAGATGGTGGAGGCATTTCAGTATAATTTAGAGGAGTATTACTATTAGTAGCTATATTCAGATACTCATCTATGAAGTCAATAAATAGCTTCTCTACTACTATAAATACACTTTGTAGAAGTTCATCAACATAGGTTTCTAGTTATAGCTCATTATCTATTTCATTATCATTAAGACTGAGTGTAGATGTCTCTTCATTAAAGGGAGATAGAGTGTTAATAGTGTCTTCAGTATTCTCTATATATAATAGAGTATTAAGAATGCTTGCAGCAAGCTCATTAGCATTCTAAGATAAAAAAATGAGAAATTATAGATTAGCAAAATAGATAGCTTATATGAGAATTATACAAAAAAAATATTTAAATAGAAAGAATACTGATTAGTTACCTGTCTTCCCTCTGATGGCTGTTCTATAATTGGAATTATAGATTCATTATGAGTATTAGTAGGCTCATAATGCTGAATTGACTATAGGTTAAATCCTGCTAAGAAGTAATTACTTCTTAGTCTTCTAATATGTAGAGTAAGACTATGCTGTGATGCAGATAGATGTATAGGATGTAATATCTGAGTCCTGTGAGAAGGAGCTATAGTAGGAAAGGTAAAAGTAAGATGTAGTTTAATTGTAAGTATGTGTCTTTTGTATTAGAATATAGTTGAAATGATGTTGAAGAAATGATAGCTGATTAGAAATTACTTAGATGTAGCCCATTCTGATTTTTTTCTTGCACATTTCATTAATGTTGAGATTAACATAAGGCTAACTTAATGTGAGGTGTTGAACCTAATAATTAGTGGTAATATATAATAGTTTTTTTTCAATCTACCATGGATTTTTCTACTACTCTATCCTGTCTGCTAAAGTTCCCTGCTCTTCTAATTCTATTCACAGTTCCTATCTCCTTCTTCTCATCATGGGCATCTCATCTACCATCCTAATTACCTGAGCAAGCTAGAGTTCAACCATTCTCTCCCTGCATGAGAATTTACTTTTCTATTCTTCTCTAAAGGTATTTACATTCTCACTGCTATTATATCTCTATCTATGCATTTATAATTCTATATTCTTCTTTATCTAATTCCATATATGATTAATGATAAGCAACCTCATATTTTTCTTACTAACTATAAGTTATTATATCATCTGTCATTATCAGGATCAGCAGCCAAGTGTGTAGGCATGGCAGTACCATATAGCACACAAAGTTCAGAAATGCTCAAGGTAAGCAATCCATTGATACATCCATATAGCTTAGAACCTAGGTAATATATAGGATTTTCTGATTCTAATACTAATATTATATTATAGAATGGATTAATGCCATCTACATCCCAACAAACTCTTAGTGTTATCAACTCAAGCCTACTCTAATATGAAGACACATCAATAATATATTCAACCTTAACCTCAGAATCATTAATACCTGATGAGAATACAGTCAATTCTGAAAGAGAAAGCACCCCAGTATTACTAAGGCAAAAACAGTAGATGGAAAATGCTGGAAAATCCAGTAAACAGACTTAATCAATAAATATATAAAATGTGGATGATGATGAATCCCATATCAATCATAATAAAATTAAGATAATTTGGTATCAAATTAATCAGCTACATCAGAAGATGAAGTGGCTCTACCTCATACATCTTAATATGGAAGAAGCTTCTATTATCATTCATTAAGTTTATCCTATAATTTCTGAGGATGAAGACTTGTATCAACAAGTCCTGAAAAAGATAAGGAATTAGGTAAAAATGTGAAAGTTCCACACAATCAACAAGATGATTATAAGCTATTGCCCAGACCATACCTAGGTATGTATCTATAGAGAAAGTCATACTAACTATAAATTCCATAGGAGTTCATGCAGAACATCCTTGAAGCTGAGCAAGCAAATAACCTACAATTTTTAATTATAAATGTAAAAGACTGATAGATGCTTTATGAATTCTTTCTCAAAAAATTTTCCAAGGAAAACTTTATTAATATTTTTGTTTTCACTACTGAGATCCTAGATTATAATAAGTGCTTAGAATTAGCAAAGTAATATATACAACATATGATTATCCTCCTACTATACTTTTTAATTTTAATAACTAATGCATTGCTATATGCAGAAGTATTTGCAAATCTAGCTGTTAAGATAAAGATGTATTTTAATATTCTCAAGAAGCATAGAGATCATTCAAAAGAAGAATATAGATCACACATATATATTTTGTGTTTCTAAGATGATCTCAGTGCATAAGAGGAATTTAATATGGTGCATAGAGGAGAGTTTGCAGAACTAGCCTCATAGCCATTGAAACAGTTGAAAAATGTAAAGTTCAAAAATTCAAAACTACTAAGCACTATTCTTATACAGTCTAACTGTTCTACCCTAATAGCAGTGCTGTTAAATGTTTACTGATAAGCAGAGTCTTTCACATTTTAATTTTCCTTATATTACTATTACTTTCATGTTGTTTATGAATGTATGCTTTTCTACTACATGTTATCTATAATATGTATGTTATATATTCTGGGTAGTATTCAGATATAGAGATAAAGTAATCTAATAGTGTGATTTGATTTGATTTATGAGCAGCTAGAAGGTATGATGTTTAAAAGCTGATATATTTTACTATTTTAATTATAGAGGCATGTAATATCAAGTATGTATTTTAGTTAACTATGCTATCAAAATATGATATAATTTCATTGCACATTACCTATTTATATTTAACATTCTATGTAATCTTTGGCAGCTTGATGTTCTCTCTAAGATCAGAGAGCAATTAAACATACTTTATAACTTACTTATTAGAGCTTAATTGCTTTCCATAGTTCTCTAAATATATCATCTTTTTGATAGCCTTGTTTAAATCCTTCCTTGCACACCAGGTTACATATTTTTGAATGCATTGGAACTATTTAATGCATCCCTAGGCTTTATTATCATGTAGATAGTCTGGCTCAACATACTAATACTTACATTTTTTTAAAGGAGGGTCTAAAGGAGGAGAGAGTAAAGCATCTTCCCTGCAATTCTGAGGTATGAGTAGCTGGCATCTATTTGATCTGAACATAGCTTCTGAAGAGGATATAGGCATGGAATATGATGCATTTTCATATGCATTATCAAATGTATATGTAGGTGGTGAGGTAGAAGGCTCAGTGAGTATTTTAATAGAGAGAATGGCATGTAGGTCATCTAGTAGTTTTTGAACTATAACCTGGGTTATTGAGACTGTGTAGATGTATGCAAGGTTGTCTAATGATATATTCAAAATAGCTGATGCTATGACTAATAAAGATTAGCTATTACTATAGTATAGGTAGAAGTATAATCACCTGCTAGCCTTAAGGATATTATGCATATAGGATAATCATGAAGTCACTATTTCCAATCTACAGGCCCTGGCATGCAAGTTGATGGCTACATGCAGACTCTATTGTCTCTGAACAGCCATCTGGGCACTTAAGTAAGGTATTTCAATCTAGTTGCAAGTTAGCTTTCTGGGTTCCCATTAAAGGCACTACATCTTGATGCATTCAAACATTTAGCAGCTATAACAGTTAAAATACTGGCTTATCATTCTAAATTGATAATGTCATTGTGAGCAAAACATCAGCATGGTTGGTGCTGTCATTTAATGGTGGTGTATGTGAGATATGCTTCAAAAACCATGTTTTAATGTGTTTGGTGGAAAAATGGTTGTTCCACTGTAGCACTAAACCATATTCAGCCAGTATGGTCTAGATTTAGGGCACCCGACACGCTAGCCATATAGGGCCTAGCCTCAATTGACCTGCCCTGATTAGTCAGCGAATTCCCCTGTCCTTCCCAACTTCATCAGTCTCTATGGCAAGAAACACTGTAGAAAGAGAGAGAGATGTGCTGCACTACTGCTGTCTTGACATCTTTATATTCAGCTATCTCCTCTACCATCACCCTTGCTTCACTGCCCCCCTTCATCCCAGGACGAAAATGACATAGACAGGAATGGCTGTTATGGACCTACGAACCCATCTTTATGTGGGCTACTGGGTAATAAATACTGGAGAAATCTCACATAATGCTCTGACATGCCGTCACTTTAGCCCGGTGGCAACTGTCTTTCTCGAGTCCTTCATGTGAGAGCATATGCTCTGTCTTCGCATGTTGGCTGCTTGAGTATATCAGTCATAGCCGCTCCGATTTTATACAAATTCCACACGCTTATCATTAGGTCCCTAAGATACCGCGGGCAAAGCCAGAATGAGATGGGTGCAGCATAACTACCTCAACGAGTATGGAATACATCATCTCCACACAGACCACAAACGATACGCACATTCCCGGAACGAAACCTACGGCGGGGGGCTTGCTCATTAGCTAGTTTTTGGTGAGTTCGCAATCATCAGAAGATCCAAGCCATTCCATCCCAGTGGAAACAGTACAGGCAGCCTTATTTGGTCGAAGATCCTCGTATTCGCGAATATTGGACGATCCAGGAGCAGAGCGGGAATCGGCTTTCCATAACTCAGCTTCGGGAGATATTGCAAGGTCTGTCTAGAACTGTGGCTATTTAAACTGGACAGAAAACCGAGGATATAGGATCGAGTTTATGGCTTAGCAGGAGAAAATTTTGCCTGTTTATATAGCGCCCTAGTAATCGATATGTATTGAGTGGGAATGGTTGTTGATTAAGTACAAAGAGGCTCGGGGTAATGGAAAGATATTTATACGACGATCCCAAGGAATGGGTTGATTCAAATATGGATCGTTGACCTCTATATTCTAACTATTCCGTTTTAGATATCAATATAGATCTTGCCCTCGTCAACTAGTCTTTTAATAGGGGCCAATTTGAACGTAAATTTAAAATATGGTTGATATACTATTGCTTACATAGACGCATCTCTAGTGTTCTTTGCAGATTCTACTCAACCCCTTCCCTTAGTTTTCGTCAGATCTTCAAAACCGGGACAAGATCCATATTTTAACGCCCGGCCTCTAGGCAGGGGAGTAATTTGATAGCGCCGGCCCGCCAGGCGTCAACGTCCGGTCACCCGAATCCACCATCGGGATGATTCTCATCTCGCTCCCCTGCCCCCCCCACCCGCCAGCGCCGCCACAAGCTTATATCTGCCCCGGGATACGTGGTTGGCTGCCTTCTCCCGGCCGGCAGGGCTGCTCTCCCGGCTAAATGCACGGATCTGAAACCGGTCGCGACGTCATTCGCGTAGTTTTATATCTAGGATCCTCCAGAAAGAGTACTCCATATTTTAACTGCGCTCACCGTCACCGAAGTCCCGATGGGCTTCGTTGGGTCCCTTAAATACCCGGCTGGTAATATTGCATAGAACGGAATTGCATTGCTGGAATAGCTTCATCTGCTGTTTGAGATAGTCCAATGAGACCAAAGGGGATCAATCCTGATTGCACTCTGCTACAATTTATGTCCTCCCATAGGTTGTCTTCCAGTGACAGCACGACATCACTTTTGTTTTTTATTTCAGTTCTATTCTTCGATAGGTCGTCCGATCCATTTAGCCTGAATAAAGATTGAAGACCACGACTGGGGACGGAACCTTTTTATTTCGCCTTGGATAGGAGCACAAGCACTACGGAGCTGCGTGGGTGAAGGTTCATCATAATATATATATATATTATGTTTCAGTAAATTTCGGCGGCTTGACTATGCAAGGCACAAAGGTACTTCTCAAACTGGGAAATGACAAGTCTGCTCACTGGATAGAACAAGCCCATGAGATTCATTGACTTGGGATGAGAACGTAGTTGCAAAGCCTTGCAACGAGCATGAATTTATTTCTGCAACATTAGCTTAAGCGCGTGATGGTCTTGGCGCAGATAGACGCGCGTTTGACAACTGCCGCCAAATAAACTTTTAGCCGCGCCCAATGCCATGACCAGACGCCTTGAACATCGACTCCCTGGAAGTATTCAAGAAGATACCCACAATCCTGCGACATGGTAAGAAACTCCCCAGTCCGTCACTGCCATGTCACTGCCACTAATCAACCCGTCTAGGCCCCCGTAATCCCCAAACGAAAAGCGGCAAAGTCCGCCCTCCGAAAACCCTCCTCCTCCACCACCACCACCGCAACCTCCACCTTTTCCAACCCCAACCCGGGCCCCTTCCCCGACACCTTCCGCACAACAAAAAAAGACAAACGCACAATAAAACACTCCGTCCTCCTCTCCAAGATCGAAAAGTCACGCTCCAAACCCCTCAAGCGGCGACGGCCGTCGAAGAAACTCGTCGCGAACCTCGATTCACTAGTTGATGCGCTGCCGGACGCTGGCGATGCTGGCGCCAGTAATAACCAAGCGGGCGATGCCGGTGTCAGTTCGCAGGTCAATATAATCAAGCATAAGAGTCTGAAACATAAACCTGGCGCGATGAAGAGGAAGGAAAAGCTGGATCGGCTGGAGAGGGAGCGGTTTGCGAAGAATTTGGCACAGATGGCGGGTTCTTCTTCTTCTTCTTCTTCGGGGCAGGGGGAGTCGCAAGCGCAGGCACAGACACAGGTACAGACACAGGCGCAGCCTTCTGCGGAGCCGACAGCCAATCGCTGGGCGGCGTTGAGGAGTTTCATCACGCAGACGATGGACCAGAATCCGGAGTTCAAGGCTGGGAGGGGGACTTGAGGGGTGGGGGTTTGGGATAATATTTGTTCTACTGGTTATACGTCCGTCTGCTAGTGGCTTTTTACATTGCGAGGGTGGCAGCATACCGGAGCACCTTCTCTGGGCCCTCCTCTGGATCGTCCGGTTTGCTGTGTCGTTTGGGCTGTTGGCTGCCGGCATCAAATGTATCAACAAGCCTACCCACATTGCTATGTCGAGCGAGAACTGCTCAGCGCGAAGAACGCTCCCATTTGAATGGACCAAGTTCATCCGGATATGAATGATTGCGGGGAGGAGTTGGGGCGGACCGGAACTTTGAAATTTTACAAGGGACCTGTATATTCAATCAACGATACCACGACTAGCACAAGACTTTTATAAAACATGGCAATATAATGATCCGAGTAGAATCTGCGTTTATCGTATAATACTATTTGTCCAGTGCAGATATCCGCGTAGAACAGCGTTGCCGTAGGGCTGAACTTCCCCTTTCCAATGACGTTGCTGAATAAGACACCCCGCCCATCGATATCAAAAATATCCTCCGCTCACCCCCACCCCAGAACAACATCCACCCACCAACCCTACAGTCCTCGAGAATGCAAAATGAACCCCCTCGAGCAATCCCGCGAGCGTCTCCAGCAGCAAATCGCCACCACCGAAGCGCAGCTGTCCCAGTTAAAAGCCGAGCTGGAACGGACCGAGCGGCAGATTGCTGCTGAGAATGCGACTACGACGACGTCTACATCTACGTCTGTGGATGTGAATGGAAATGGAAATGGGTGTATTGATAATGACGAAAAGAGACAGACAGGCAAGACACCGTTGCCAATGCGCACGTATCCGTTGGAGCAGGAGGAGTATCGGCGGTATGGGCGGCAGATGATCGTGGAGCAGATTGGGATTGAAGGTATGATGAACGTAGATGCAGTTGCTATGAACTGCTTAGTCTAACATACGTCTTATTGCAGGCCAACTGAAACTCCGCAACGCATCAGTCCTCATCGTCGGCGCAGGTGGGCTGGGTTGTCCCGCGGCAATGTACCTGGCCGGTGCGGGTGTCGGGAGACTGGGTATTGTGGATGGGGACACGGTCGAGGCATCGAATTTACATAGACAGGTTCTGCATCGGACGAAGAATATTGGGAAATTCAAGGTTGATAGTGCGGTTGAGTATTTGAGAGAGTATGTCTTCTCCCCAACAATAACCCCAGATATACCGCAATCCTCGACTAACTTGACGATAGACTAAACCCCCACCCAACCTACACTCCCCACGCTGCCCCCCTAACTCCCCAAACGTCCATCGATCTCTTCGCCCCCTACGACCTAATCCTCGACTGCACGGACAACCCCGCAACCCGCTACCTAATATCCGACACGGCCGTGCTCCTCAACAAACCCCTCGTTTCCGCCTCCGCCCTCCGCACCGAGGGCCAACTAATGGTCCTCAACAACCCTCCACTCCCACCCGACGACACATCCGGAAATGGTGGCCCCTGCTACCGCTGCGTATTCCCCACCCCACCACCCGCAGCGAGCGTCGTTAGCTGTGCGGATGGCGGGATCATCGGGCCTGTGGTGGGGGTTATGGGCGTGTTACAGGCAATAGAGGCGATTAAGGTGCTTACCAGTTCCTCCGCCTCCTCTACGGCATCGCCAACAGGCCAAAAGCCCTCCCTGACACTATTCTCCGCATACTCCACGCCCGCCTTCCGAAGCATAAAACTCCGCCCCCGCCGCGCGAATTGCGCCGCCTGCTCTCCCCAGCGTACGATCACGGCTGAGTCGTTGAGGAGCGGGTCGATGGATTACGTGCAGTTCTGCGGCGGGGCGGTGGGGAGTGGCGATGCGTTGAAGGCTGAGGAGCGGATAAGTGCGCGAGAGTATGCGAGGCGGTTTTACGAGGTGGGGGATTGCAAGGGGAAGGAAACGCCGACCCTGATAGATGTCCGCGAGCCGGTCCAGTACTCCATCGCCGCATTGGAAGGGAGCGTGAATGTGCCGATGTCGAAATTTCTCTCCTTACCAACGCCCGCCAACACCAACACTAATACCGCCGGCGAGCTCCCATCCTGGCTCCCCTCTGACCTCCTGCCGAGCACAAAACCAATACACGTCGTGTGTCGATTAGGCAATGACTCGCAGGTGGTGGTGCGGCGGTTAAAGGAGATGGGGCTTGATCGGGATAGTGAGGGGAGGGAGAGGTGGATAGGCGATATTAAGGGGGGGTTGAGGGCGTGGAGGGAGGAGGTTGAGGGGGGGTTTCCGGATTATTAAGTGCTAATGAATGTATTTGTTGAATCTGGAAGGGCGAATAGATAGACTAGAAATGGTATGTGGCGTTTTGAGAAATTATTTATTCAGTTGTATAACCTACTATGTACTGGTAGGGAGGTAACGTGGGGGGGTATCATATCCAAAGAAATAGCCAAGAGAACAGGGAATAATAATCAAATGACAAGAAATAGGCAGAACACGCTCAAATCACATAGAGGAAATGAAGCGCTGGGTAGACCCGGGAAATATCACGGGTTGGTTCGTTAGGTGAGGAAGGTGGAGCGAAGCAAATAGCTGGATCCGCGATACCCATCCAATGCCCATCGACATCGGCATGGACATCAAACCGAGCCATAGCGGGACGACATAGGATGAAGACAACCCTACCCCTGCGGCACCTTACCAGGAGGCTTATCCAGCCACGCCCATTGAACGTCGACCCGCCCCTGCTCGACCAAGGCCAGCTGGGTAAACACGCTCATCGACACATCGATATCCGTTGGTTGGCAGCCGACACCTAAACCAGCCACACCAAACGATTAGCATATGCATTTCTTCCCATCCACATCTAGCCAACTAACACGAACAACTACAAGGAAAAGAAAAAAAAAGAAAAAAAAGAAAGAAAAAGAACAAAAGAAAAAACCACCCACATCGATCCACAACCCGCACATCGACGCTCCTCTCCCCCCTCTTCAACCGAATCATAAGCCCACACAGTGGATTCTGATTCGGATCCGTGCTCGTGCTCACCGCATCGTATATAACCTGCGACACCGCGCAGATGGGTTCCGAGGCAGAGCTGGAGATGCCGCATGCGCCCAGGCCCGGGTCGTAGTAGGTGAGGTCGCCGGTGTATGGGCCGCCGTTTGCGGTGGGGAGGGGGAGGTTGGATGCGTGGCTGTATACAGGCGTTAATATAAGATCAGGGTGAAAAGGGGGCCGGATGGGGTAAGGGGTATCACGTACTTCCGAGATGATAGACCGACGGCGAGTCCGATGATCAAAGCGAGGAGGATTGCGAACGCAACGGCCGCGGCGAATATAAACAGTTTCTGCTTCTTCTTATCGCCGCCAAACCGTAGCTTCTCGCGGATGCTGGCCACGGACCAGTTGGCGAGTAAGGGGCGTTGGGGAGGGAAGGGGGTGGCAGTTCCCTGCTCTACCGTCCCTGCGTCGGGATAGGGTGTGTTCTGTAGGACTGGTAGGGGTTTTCGTCTTGGTATTTCGGAAACGGAGACGTTCGCAACGTCTTTTGGAGGGGGAAGGGGTGGTTGGTTGTCGTGTCCGGCTTCGAGGCTTTTGAGACTAGTGGAGGAGTCGGAGCGAGAGAGGGAAGATATGGGGCTGATTGAGGGAGCCATACTTTCTGACTTGGCTTGTCAGTGGGGTTTTGAGTAATGAGCGTATATATTTGGCGTAATTGATATCAAATCGTCATGGCCGTTGGGGTGTTGGCGCGGCGCATATCAGGCCAGACTTGCTGGGATGCGGCCAGAATGCGCGGAACAAGGTGAATATTTCGTGATATGCCGTCGCAACTAGTTTTTCTCTCTCTTTTATATAGCGCGATATCTCTACAATGAGCGTGAATGTCTTGCCAGGCGGAGGCGTCAAAGGAGTGTGTTGTCACCGCGACTTGACGGCTGGGTCGGGCGCGAACGAGCGCAGGTCATCAGAAGGAGTGGACGGAGAAGAGAATGTCGGGGATAGACGGCCCAGCGCGAGTGTCAGGCCATGGCTAGAGAGGGGAAGCAGAGAGACTGCGGTGTCTCTTGTCGATGTTGAGATGGATGAGGTTGGAGAGAAGTAGACAGGGGTATGTTGATGGCCGGATTAGGCAATAGGGCTGGCTAGGGCAAGATAGTCATGTGATGCAGTCTTGGCGTTCGGATTGTCTCCGCAGAACAAGAAAACGTCAAGAAGAGAAGGTCGGAATTGGGAGAATTGGACGTTCAACAAGGGATATGTGTGGCCAATGCTGGAATGGGCAGTGTGTTAGCTATAGGAACACAGAATAAATAGACAATATAAATATAAATATAAATACAAATATAAACCCTCTTCGCCCGCTCATACTCCAACTTCCACGTCTTCCCGATATGCTCTAATAGCCGGCCGCTGATTGGCCGTCGGTGCTGACATAACCGGGCCCGTCCCGAGGTCAACTTCGACTTCGACTTCATCCGCCACAGAAAACATCTCCAACTCCACGACACGACAAGATAGCACATTGACACCGCTCTCCTCTCCTCTCCTCTCCTCTCCGTCGTCTGTCTCTCGCCGCTCTCCCGCTGCTCTTGCTGGTCGGGCCCCAATTGACTGCCTGTTCCCACTCTACCTCACACACACCATGGCCGCCATTCGCCCAACCTCGCGCCTGTTGGCCGCCCGCCCTCTCTTCCGCGCCCCCGTCCTCTCCCGCTCCTATGCCACCGTCGAGTCCGGCAAGGCCTCGCAGACCCCCGCTGCCTCTGAGCAGCCCCCCAAGCTCAAGTCCTTCAAGGTCTACAGATGGAACCCCGACGAGCCCACCGCCAAGCCCCACATGCAGACCTACACCCTCGACCTGAATAAGACCGGCCCCATGATGCTCGACGCCCTGATCCGCATTAAGAACGAGCAGGACCCCACGCTGACCTTCCGACGGAGTTGCAGAGAGGGTATCTGTGGCAGCTGTGCAATGAACATTGACGGTGTTAATACCTTGGCTTGTCTCTGTATGTTATATCCGAGTACCGCGCTGTAGGGAGTTTTGTACTGACGTCTCAGGCCGCATCCCTACCGACACCGCCAAAGAGTCCAGAATCTATCCCCTCCCCCACACCTACGTGGTCAAGGATCTCGTCCCCGATCTCACCTACTTCTACAAACAATACAAGTCCATCAAGCCGTACCTGCAGCGCGACACCCCTTCGCCAGATGTAAGTCACCTATTTCTATATAGATCATGTGAGACACAACTAACAGTTACCAGGGCCGCGAAAACCGCCAATCGCCCGCTGACCGCAAGAAG